>OZ030014.1:104379922-104617422 GCA_964023405.1 Apodemus agrarius | reverse complement strand
CACTGCGAAATCCATCCCCAACTCTGCCGTGGAGGCTACCCTGGAAGAGTAGGAAAGAGTATGCACCTCTCAAAACGACCAATAAAGAAGAAGAAAGAAGAATCTGGTGCTCAAGGGACCCTCGGCCAGACACACAGGATTCAAGCCCTGGGCAACAGGGTCAGGAAAGCCAAGGACTGACTCCCCAAGGAAAGATTTTGGGGAACAAAACAGAAGTGAGAGGCCACAGCCTCTCACTGATCAGTGTGAGCTCAGCTGGGCAGCATTATTATAGTTACTTAGTTAAATGTCTCAACTAATGACAGAGACATCAGAAACATCTTTTAAATTACAAAGACCATATATATATATATATGTATATATATACATATCTATATATATACACATATATGTAGTGAATTATTGACCCTCTTCTCTGTGCTACCACAGATGGAGAAAAGAAGTTTATGCCTGTAGTCGCAGAGGCTGTGAAGTGCGATGTGAAGGCAGAGACCTTCTGTGTTGTATGGTAGATGAGTAAAAAGTACAGAGATCAGAGCAAGATGAAGAAGAACCCATTGTATTGTGAGAGCCATTCCTGTGGCCACGGTGTTTCTTTATTCTTCTGGGTGTAAACATGTCGCAAATGCCTCCACCTTTCACTAACAACACCTCATTTTCAACCTAAAAATTTTGGAAAACACATTTAATGTGTTAGAATCACAAGAAAAGCTTTAATATATGAGAGAGCTGCGGACTAGGTTAAACTGAACATTCCCAGGCAAGGTTATAATCTACTCAGCTGAGCAGCACACCTCACAAGTGAGATTCCATTTGTTATTTTCTAGCCTGTGCTATGTACCTCACATGTACCTATCCTTTTGTTCAATAAACATCTCCCATCTGATGAGGGAGAGCCGCTTTCAAAAATTAACTAGGAAAATCCCTTTCTTGATAGCTACAGTGTAACAAGGTAATATGTATCGATAATAATAACCAAACAGGAAGCTTACAGAATCACTATGCAAAGGTATCGTTCTCTCAGAGCTTGAAGAATATTGTTTCATCCTTGTAAAAATCCAAGAGGTATGTAATATTGACATCATCTTAGACATAGGGGACTAAGGCACAGCAAGGTAAATTTGTTCGCGACTCTCACATAAAGTAAGAGGGAAACCTGGCGTGTCTTGCTCTAGGGCTCATGCCTCTTCTTGCATGCAAAGAAATGAGTTCTTGGGCACAATAGAAAAAATATTATTTTCAAAATTAATGTTATGCTGTTTTTCAAGGAAGAAATTGAGAGCTCTGGGCAGTAGATCCCTTTCACAATCCACACAGAGGAGGAAAGCCTGCATGTAGGAGGCAAGACACCATGACTCTGTGCTTGATGCTGGGAACAGATGTAACACCGTGGCTCCGAGTCAGAATTTTCCTCTCCAAGGAGCGAGTCTGAGGCATTTAACCAGTCGGCTCATGATGTGCTCAAGAGGAGGCGAGTGCATTCTGAAATAAGCCTTCTTCCCAGATGTTGCTGAAGATTTGGAAATAGCAGAGTTGCTCCAAAGAACAAACCAGCTACATAGCAGTATTTTCTTGAGCATTCAATCCAAACAGGGTATTATCTTATCATTTCTTTGAAGAGCCAACAAACGTTTAAAAAAAATTGAAGGGTTTTTCAAAAGGTTTTGTCTATGCAGCCTAGTTTTATAATCCGAAGGCTTAGTTCACAGGCTTAAAAAAAATACACCAAAATCCAGATTAATTCACACTTGCGCATTTGGTTGAAATAGTTATTTTCTACCAGGCGGGCCAATTTTCTTCTTTCTTCAGTATGTTCCTGGCTTTGTCATTCCAGCTTATTCTCCTGAACAGAGAACACTGCACTGTAGCCTGTTTTCCTTTGATTTTTGTTTTGTTTTGTTTTGAAACCCTAAGAGAGTATCAGTCTACCACCCCTAATTTCAGCAAAATGCAAATAGTGTATATATTTAGAATGGGTTGGTAAATAATTTATAGCCTATATAATAAATTATTTATTTACTCCAGGCATACATATTTAGAATATGAACATGCATATTTTATAGTCTGTGCCACTGCTAACGAAACAAATTAAATCAGCCTGATGCAGCTCTGGGCTACTCTGAAACACACACACACACACACACACACACACACACACTGCAGTGGTATGCAAGCAGTCATGCCCCTATACACTTGTCAAAGTTATTGCGTTGCAGAATCTTCCAGAACATTCAGGCTTAGGGGTCTCTTTCAATCCCTCTCCTTCGTTTATTACCTTCCAGAATTACTTTCTCTCCAACCTTTATGTAGCATAATACATACCTGATTCATTATTCCTAAATCAATACATTTTTATTGAGTGCTGACACTGCATAATTGATACTCTAGGTTTACTCTGAATACTAGAAGAATATTAACTATGGGCACCTCTATAAGAGTGAGGATCTGGATAAGTTATATGAACACTTTAAATTTAATAAATTGATGTATGTATAAATAGAAAACTAAAACAATCAGAACTGTCTAATTATTATAAACATTTTTTTAAAAAGACATAACATTTAACCAGTTAGAGAGATACCATTTAGCTAAAATTCTGAATTTCAACATATATGGAGAAGTGATGTCCATGATGTGCAGGGAAGGTCATTTTAGTCACACCATGGACATCACTTCTATTCTAGAAACTTCTATTCCATATATACATATATTTGTTTTTTAATTGAGACAGGGTCACACCATGTACTTCAGTTTACCTGAAACTTATTGTATATAGACCAGGCTAGCCTGAAAGTCACAGAGATCTTCCTGTATCTGCTTCCTGGGTGCTGGGATTAAGGCCTAAATGACCATGCACAGCAGTTTTTAACATTTTAAATATGTACACTGTAAAACACAAGACATATGTAAAGAAATGAAGTCAGCAAATGATCAAAGACAAGGGCATTTGAATATGGGATCATGTACTACACATAGTAAGCCAGCTTTAATTCTAAAATCTCCCTGTGGACCCTCAATGAAGAAATACTTTTAAATGCATTGACCTCTTTTCTCAAGGCAGTGCCTAGGTGGTCAGCCATGTTATGCTGAAGTGGGATATCTCCTTCCCAGTCACTGGTTGTCAAAAACTCACTGAAGTGGACGACGAATATAACCTTTGTATTTTCTGTGAGAAGCAATCAGCAACAGAAGTAGCTGCTGGTGGTCTAGGGGAGGAGTGGAAGGGTTATGTGGTCTAAATCATTGGTGGGAACAACACAAAAGGTGTTCCCATGAAGCAAGGTATCATGGCAGAGTATGCCTGCTGTTATGTAAAGGCATTCCTGTTATAGACCGAGAAGTGGAGAATGGAAACATGAGTTTGTTTGTAGACACATTGTGGATGCCAATCTTAGTGTTCTCAGCTAGGCTCGTCTTTAACAAAGGAGGGAAGGGTTCCTTTCAGGCTAGGTTGGTTTACCTTGGGAACAAACTCCCCAGTCACCCCTGATATACCCAAAGGAACCTCCACTCACAGGATCACAGGATCCCAAGAACTTGGTCACACCAAGAACCCAGGGCCCTAGAGTCAACTGGACTCTGAGGAGTTCTGACACAACCAGGATCACAGGAAGGACATGTTATAGTCACATATAGTGAGGGCAGATAGCACTAGAGATAACCAGATGGCAGGACACAAGCATAAGAACATAAGCAATGAAAACAAGGGAACATGGCACCATCAGAACCCAATTCTCCCACCATAGCAAGTACTTGATATACCATCACACCAGAAAAGCAAGATTTGGATCTAAAATCGCTTCTCATGATAATGATACAGGACTTTTAAGAAGGACATAAATAACTCCCTTAAAGAAATACAGAAAAACATGGGTAAACAGGTAGAAGCCCTTAAAGTGGAAACACAAAAGTCCCTTAAAGAATTACAGGAAAACACAATTAAACAGGCAAAGGAAATGAACAAAACCATCCAATATTTAAAAATGGAAATAGAGAAAAATAAAGAAATCACAAAAGGAGACAACCCTGGAGTTAGAAAACCTAGGAAAAGGATCAGGAGCCATAGATGCAAGCATCACCAACAGAATACAAGAGATAGAAAAGAAAATCTCAGGTGCAGAAGATACCATAGAAAACATTGACACAAGAGTAAAAATAAATGCAAAATGCAAAAAGCTCCTAACCCAAATTATCCAGGAAATCCAGGATACAATGATAAGACCAAACCTAAGGTTAATAGGTATAGATGAGAGCAAAGATTCCCAGCTTAAAGGGCCAATAAATATCTTCAACAAAATTATAGAAGAAAACTTCCCTAACCTATAGAAAGAGATGCCTGTGAACATACAAGAAGCCTATAGAGGCCTCGGGTCACTGCGGACGGCTCGCAGCTGGGGTCAGGTGTGTGGACAGAGACCTAGCCTAACATTGACTACCCTGTCAGCCTCTTGCCTGCACCCAGAGCCAGAGCAGCTCAGCGGGAGGTCTGTGCACCAACAGCTTGGTGGCTGTCGCTGACCACAGGGGGCTAGCCCGCTTGGCTTGCAGCGAGGCTGACATCTTGCCTTGGGTCACTGCGGGCGGCTGGCAGCTGGGGCCAGGTGCATGGACAGAGACCTAGCCTAACATCAACTACCCCATCAGGCCCTTGCCTGCACCCAGAGCCAGATCAGCTCGGCAGGAGGTCTGTGGACCTACAGCCCAGCAGCTGTCGCCGACTGCTGCGGGCCAGCCCGCTTGGCTTGCAGCGAGGCTGACATCTTGCCTTGGGTCACTGCGGGCGGCTGGCAGCTGGGGCCAGGTGTGTGGATAGAGACCTAGCCTAACATTGACTACCCGTCAGGCCTTTGCCTGCACCCAGAGCCAGATCAGCTCAGTGGGCGGTCTCTGTGCAGACACTCACAGGCACCAACCTACTCCTGGGTCTATGCCTGGAGTACAATCAGAGGCCAACATCTTGCCTCAGGGCACCACAGACAGCTAACCAGACAGAGCCCTGTGGACTGAGAGTACCAGCATCTAGGCTCCAGCAGTACAACCAGGGAACCTTTGGTCCTGCAGGGAATCCCGTGGTTAGACTGAGCCACGAGACTTGCCACCATCTTGGGCTGGTGGCCTGAACAGGTCACCATAGAGAACCAACAGAGGAGCCCAGGTCACCATAGAGAGCCAACAGAGGAGCCCAGGTCACCATAAAGATCTAACAGACGAGCCCAGATCAGTGGAAAAAAAGATCTGATTCTTAAGAGCTGGCAACTAGGCAGGCCAGGAGGAGATGGCAGGAGGCCAATTGCATGTCCAGCAGCAAGCCAGGGGAGGACTTGGGTCTGGACCAGCAGAGCTGAGGAGGTAACTCGGAACCCAGTAGCAGAAACCTTCCGGTCTCCACCTCGAGAGTACGGACACCCTCTACGACTGCAGCGCCAAATGCCAGGCTCATAGGAGCTTCGTAACAACAAGGCCAACTAACTCCAGAGATAAACAGATGGCAAAAGGCAAACATAGGAACATTACTAACAGAAATCAAGGCAATATGGCAGCATCTGAACCCAACTCACCAACCACAGCAAGTCCTGAATACCCCAACACACCAGAAAAACAAGAGTTGGATTTAAAAGCACTGGTCATGATGCTGCTAGAGGAACACAGAAAAGACATAAACAAATCTCTTAAAGAAATGCAGGGGAACATGAATAGGGTAGAAGCCCTTACAATGCAAACACAAAAATCAAAGAATTCCAGGAGACTATGGATCGACAGACAGAAGCCAATAAGGAGGAAATGAAAAAATCACTTAAAGAAATGCAGGAGAAATTGAGTCAACAGGCAGAAGTCATGAAAGAGGAAACACAAAAATCTCTTAAAGAATTGCAGGTAAACACAAACAAGTGAAGGGAACTGAGCAAAACTATCCAAGATCTGAACACAGAGGTAGAAACAACTAAGAAATCACAAAGGAGACAACTTTGGAGATAGAAAACCTTGGAAAGAAATCAGGGGTTGTGGATGCAAATATCAACAACAGAATACAAGAAATAAAAGTAAGAATCTCAGATGCTGAAGATACCATAGTAACCATTGACTCCACAGTCAAAGAAAATGCAAAATGCAAAAGGCTTGTAACCCAAAATATCCAGGAAATTCAGGACACAATGAGAAGACCAAACCTAAGGATTATAGGGATAGATGAGAGTGAAGATCTACAATTTAAAGGGCCAGCAAACATCTTCAACAAAATTATGGAAGAAAACTTCCATAACCTAAAGAGAGAGATGCCCATGAATATAGAAGAAGTTTACAGAACTCCAAACAGACTGGACCAGAACAGAAATACCTCCTGTCACATAATAATCAAAACCCCAAACGTACTAAACAAAGAAAGACTATATAAGAGAAAAAGGCCAAGTAACATATAAAGGAAGACCTATCAGAATCACACCAGACTTCTCACCAGAGACCATGAAAGCTAGAAGATCCTGGGCGGATCTCATGCAGACTCTAAGAGAACACAAATGTCAGCCAAGACTACTCTACCCAGCAAAACTCTCAATCAACATAGATGGAGAAATAAAAATATTCCATGACAAGACCAAATTTACACAATATCTTTCCACTAACCCAGCTCTACAAAGGATAATAGGAGGAAAACTCCAATACAATAAGGGAAACTACACCCTGGAAAAAGCAAGATAGTAACCTTCTTCCATCAAACTAAAAAGAAGATAACCACTCAAAAACAAAAATAACATCAAAAATGACAGGAAGAAATAATCGCTATTCCTTAATATCTCTTAACATCAATGGACTCAATTCCCCAATAAAAAGACATAGACTAACAGACTGGATACAGAAACAGGACCCTACATTTTGCTGCATACAGGAAACACACCTAAGGGTCAAAGACAAAGACTACCTTAGAGTAAAAGGTTGGAAGACAATTTTACAAGCAAATGGTCTTAGGAAGGGAGCTGGAATAGCCATTCTAATATCAGATAAAATTGACATTCAACCTAAAGTCATCAAAAGAGACACAGAAGGTCACTTCTTGCTGGTCAAAGGAAAAATCCACCAAGAAGAACTCACAATTCTAAGCATCTAGCTCCACATGCAAGAGCACCCTCATTCATAAAAGAAACTTTACTAAAGCTTAAATCATACATTGCACCTAACACAATAATTGTGGAGGATGTCAACACTCCACTATCCTCAATGGACCGATCAGGAAAACAGAAACTAAACAGGGACACAGGGAAACTCATTGAAACATTGGACCAATTGGATTTAACACACACACACACACACACACACACACACACACACATACACACACACACACACACACACACACACACACACACATATATATATATATATATATATATATATATATATATAGAGAGAGAGAGAGAGAGAGAGAAAGAGAGAGAACTTTTCATCCTAAAGCAAAGGACTATACCTTTATCTCAGCGTGTCTTCTCCAAAATTTGCCATATAATTGGTCACAAGTCAGACCTCAAAAAATATAAGATCGAACTAATCCCATGTCTCCTATCGGATCACCATGGATTAGGAGTGGTCTTCAGTAGCAACAAAAACAACAGAAAATCCTCATACACATGGAGGCTGAACAATATTCTACTCAATGATACCTTAGTCAAGGAAGAAATAAAGAAATCAAAGACTTTTTAGAATTTAATGAAAATGAAGGTACAACATACCCAAATCTATGGGACACAATGAAAGCAGTGCTAAGAGGAAAACTCATAGCCCTGAATGCCTCCAAAAAGAAACAGGAGAGAGCATATACTAGGAACTTAATGGCACACCTGAAAGCTCTAGAACAAAATGAATCTATTTCACCCAGAAGGAGTAGAAGACAGGAAATCATCAAACTCAGGGCTGAAATCAATCAAGTTGAAACAAAGAGAACCATACAAAGAATCAACAAAACCAGGAGCTGGTTCTTTGAGAAAATCAACAAGATAGATAAACCCATAGCCAGACTTACCAAAGGGCACAGAGACAGTATTCAAATTAACAAAATTAGAAATGAAAAGGGAGATATAACATCAGAAACAGGAAATTCAAAAAAATCATCAGATCCTACTACAAAAGCCTATACTCAACACAAGTGGAGAATCTGGAGGAAATGAACAATTTCCTAGACAGATACCAAATACCAAAATTAAATCAGGATCAAATAGATTATATAAACAGTCCTATAACCCCCAAAGAAATAGAAGGGGTCATAGAAAGTCTTCCAACGAAAAACACCACAGGACCAGATTGTTTTAGTGCAGAATTCTGTCAGACCTTCAAAGAAGACCTAATACCAATACTCTTCAAACTATTCCACAAAATAGAAACAGAAGGAACACTACCCAACTCATTCTACAAAGCCACAATTACCCTGATACCAAAACCACACAAAGATCCAACTAAGAAAGAGAACTTCAGACTAATCTCCCTTATGAACATCGATGCAAAAATACTCAATAAAATTCATGCCAACCGAATCCAAGAACATATCAAAATGATCATTCACCGTGATCAAGTTGGCTTCATCCCAGGGATGCAGGGATGGTTCAATATACAGAAATCCATCAATGTAATATACAGAAATCCATCAATGTAATCCATTACATAAACTCAAAGAAAAAAAATCACATGGTCATCTCATTGGATGCTGAAAAAGCATTTGACAAAATTCAGCATCCTTTCATGCTAAAAGTCTTGGAAAGAACAGGAATTCAAGGCCCATACCTAAACATAGTAAAAGCAATTTACAGCAGACCAGTAGCCAACATCAAAGTAAACGGAGAGAAACTTGAAGCAATCCCACTGAAATCGGGGACTAGACAGAGCTGCCCCCTCTCACCATATCTTTTCAATATAGTTCTTGAGATACTAGCTAGAGCAATTTGACAACATAAGGAAGTCAAAGGGATACATATTGGAAAGGAAGAAGTCAAACTATCACTATTCACAGATGATATGATAGTATACTTAATTGATCCAAAATACTCCAGAGAACTCTTACAACTGATAAACAACTTCAGCAAAGGGGTTGGTTATAAAATCAACTCAAGCAAATCAGTAGCCTTCCTATACTCAACGGATAAGCAGGCTGAGAAAGAAATTCAGGAAATGACACCCTTCAAAATAGCCACAAACAATATAAAGTATCTTGATGTGACTCTAACCAAACAAGTGAAAGATTTATATGACAAAAACTTCAGGTCTCTGAAGAAGGAAATGGAAGAAGACCTCAGAAAATGGAAAAATCTTCCATGCTCATGGGTTGCCAGGATTAATATAGTTAAAATGGCAATCTTGCCAAAAGCAATATACAGATTCAACATAATCCCCATTAAAATAAAATCCCAACTCAGTTTTTCATAGAATTAGAAAGAGCAATTCTCAAATTCATCTGGAATAACAAAAAACCCAGAATAGCTAAAACTATCATCAACAGTAAAAGAACTTCTGGGGGAATCAGTATCCTGGACCTCAAGCAATACTACAGAGCAATAGTGTTAAAAACTGCATGGTATTGGTACAGTGACAGGGCGGTGGATCAATGGAATATGATTGAAGACCCAGAATTGAACCCACACATCTATGGCCAATTGATCTACAAAGGAGCTGGAAACATCCAGTGGAAAAATGATAGCCTTTTCAACAAATAGTGCTGGCTCAACTGGAGGTCAATATGCAGAAGAATGAGAATTGATCCACTCTTATTTCCTTGGACTAAGCTCAACTCCAAGTGAATCAAGGACCTTCACATAAAACCAGACACACTAAAACTAATAGAAAAGAAACTGGGGAAGACCCTTGAGGACATTGGCTCAGGGGGAAAGTTCCTGAACAGAACACCAATAGCTTATGCTCTAAGATCAAGAATAGACAAGTGGAACCTCATAAAATTACAAAGTTTCTGTAAGGCAAAAGACACTGTTGAAAGGACAAATCAGTAGCCAACAAATTGGAAAAAGATCTTCACCATCCCTACATCTGTCAGAGGGCTAATATCCAATGTATATAAAGAATTCAAGAAGTTAGACCCCAGAAAAGCAAATAACCCTATCAAAAATGGGGTACAGATCTAAACAGAGACTTTTCACCTGAAGAAATTCAGATGGCTGAGAAAAATCTTTAAAAAATGTTCAACAACTTTAGTCATTAGAGAAACGCAAATGAAAATAACCCTGAGATTTCACCTCACACCTGTCAGAATGGCTAAGATTAAAAAGTCAGGAAACAACAGGTGTTGGCAAGGATATCGAGAAAGAGGATCACTCCTCCACTGCTGGTGGGACTGCAAGCTGGTACAACCACTCTGGAAATCAGTCTGGTGATTATTCAGAATACTGGACATGATACTTCCCGAGGACCCTGCCATACCATTCCTGGGCATATACCCAGAAGATTCCCCAGCATGCAATAAGGATACATGCTCCACTATGTTCATAGCAGCCTTATTTATAATAGCCAGAAGCTGGAAAGAACCCAGATGTCCCTCAATGGAAGAATGGATACCAAAATTGTGGTATATATACACAATGGAGTACTATTCAGCCATTAGAAATAATGAATACATGAAATTCTTAGAGAAATGGATGGAGCTGGAGAACATCATACTAAATGAGGTAACTCAGTCTCAAAAGAATACCCATGGTATGCAGTCACTGATAAGTGGATATTAGCCTAGAATCTTGGGACACCAAATACACAATCCACATACCAAATGATGTCCGACAAGAAGGAAGAAGTGGACCCTGTTTCTGGAAAGGCTCAAAGGATCAGTGTAGGGGAATACCAGAACAGGGAAGTGGGAAGGGGTGGATGGGGGAACACGGGGAGGGAAGGGGGCATGTGGGACGTTTGGGGGGGCAGGGAATCAGAAAAAGGGAATGAAATGTAAATATAGTATATATCCAATATATATATATATATATTTATATATATACATATATATATATATATATATATATATATATATATATATATAAAATGAAGCCTATAGAACTCCAATGGACAGATCATGGAAACAGGAATTAAACAGAGACACAGCAAAATTAACAGAAGTAATGAACCAAAAGAACATTTGGTTCATTTATAGAACATTTCATCCTAAAGCAAAAGCATATTCTTTCTTCTCAGCACCCCATGGTACCTTCTCCAAAATTGACCATATAATCAGTCACAAAATAGTCCTCAACAGATACAAGAAGATTAAAATAATCCCATGTACCCTATCAGATCACTGAGGTCTAAGGCCAGTCTTAAATTCCAGCAAAAACAATGGAAAACACACATACACATGGAATCTGAACTACTCTCTACTAAATGATACCTTGGTCAAGAAAGAAATAAAGAAAGAAATTAAAGACTTTTTAGAATTTAATGAAAATAAAGACACATCATATCAAAATTCATGGGACACAATGAAAGCAGTGGTAAGAGGAAAACTCATATCTCTAAGTGTCTCCAAAAGCTCCAAGTGTCTCCAAAAAGAAACTGGAGAGAGAATATACTAGCAGCTTGACAGCATACCTGAAGGCTCTAGAATAAAAAGAAGCAAATACACCAAGAGGAGTAGAAGTCAGGAAATAATCAAACTCAGGGCTGAAATCAACCAAATAGAAACAAAAAGACCTGCACAAAGAATCAACAAAACCAGGAGCTGGTTCTTTGAGAAAATTAACAAGATAGATAAACTCTTAGCCAGACTAAATACAGAGCACAGAGACAGTACCCAAATAAATAAAACCAGAAATGAATAGGGAGAGATGACAATGGAAAATGTAGAAATTTAAAAAAATCATCAGATCCTACTATAAAAGATTATACTCAACAAAATTGGAATTGATGCATAAATACTCAATAAAATTCTTGCCAACTGAATCCAAGGACGTATCAAAATGATAATCACCATGATCAAGTAGGCTTCATTCCAGGGATGGAAGGATGGTTCAATATATGGAAATCCTTCAGTATAATCCACTACATAAACTCAAAGAAAAAAAAAACACATTATCATCTCATTAGATACTTAAAAAGCATTTGACAATATTCAGCATCCCTTCATGTTAGAAGTCTTGAAAAGATCAGGAATTCAAGGCTCATACCTAAACATAGTGAAAGCAATATACAGCAAACTAGTTTCCAACATCAAACTAAATGGAGAGAAACTTGAAGCAATCCCACTGAAATCATGGAGTAGACAAGGCTGCCCTCTCTCTACATATCTATCCAATATAATACTTGAAGTTCTAGCTAGAGCAATTTGACAACAAAAGGAGTTCAACAGAATACAAACTGAAAAGGAAGAAATCAAAATATGACTATTTGTAGATATGGTTGTATACTTAAGTGACCCCAAAAATTCTACCAGAGAATTCCTAAAGCTGATAAACAACTTCAGAAAAGTAGCTGGATGTAAAATTAACTCAAACAAATCAGTATCCTTCCTCTACTCAAAACATAAACAGGCTGAGAAAGAAGTTAGGGAAATGACACCCTTCACAATAGTCACACTAACCCAACAAGCGAAATATCTGTATGACAAGAACTTCAAGTCTCTGAAGAAAGAAATTAAAGAAGATCTCAGAAGATGGAAAAATCTCCCCTGGATCATGGATTGGCAGGATTAATATAGTAAAAATGGCCATCTTGCCGAAAGCAATCTACAGATTCAATGCAATCCCCATCAAAATTCCAACTCAATTCTTCATAGAGTTAGAAAGAACAATTTGCAAATTCATTTGTAATAACAAAAAACCCAGGATAGCTAAAACTATTCTCAACAGTAAAAGAACTTCTGGGGGAATCAGTATCCCAGACCTCAAGCAGTACTATAGAGCAATGGTGATAAAAAGTGTATGGTATTGGTACAGAGACAGGCAGGAAGATTAATAGAATAGAATTGAAGACCCAGAAATGAATCCATACACCTATGGTCACTTGATCTTTGCCAAAGGAGCTAAAACCATGAAATGGAAAAAAAGAGAGCATTTTTAACAAATGGTGCTGGTTCAACTGGAGGTCAGCATGCAGAAGAATGCAAATTGACCCATTCTTATATCCTTGTACAAAGCTCAAGTCCAAGTGGATCAAGGACCTACACATAAAACTAGTACACTGAATCTTATAGAGAAGAAAGTAGGGAAGAGTATTGAACACATGGGCACAGGGGAAATTTTCCTGAACAGAACACCAATGGCTTATGTTCTAAGATCAAGAATCAACAAATGGGCCCTTATTAAATTGCAAAGCTTCTGTAAGGCAATGCACACTGTCAATACAACAAAAAGGCAACCAATAGATTGGGAAAAGATCTTTATCAACCCTCCATCTGGTAGAGGGCTAATATCCATTATATACAAAGAACTCAAGAAGTTAAGACTCTAGAGAACCAAAATAACCATACTAAAAAATGGGCTACAGAGCTAAACAAAAAAGTTTCAACTAAGAATATTTAATGGCCAAGAAGCACCTAAAGAAATGTTCAACATCCTTAGTTATTAGGGCAATGCAAATCAAAACAACCTCACACTAGACAGAATGACTAAGATAAAAAAAAACTCAGGTGACAGCAGAGGCTGGTGAGGATGTGGAGAAAGAGGAACACTCCTCATTGCTGGTGGGATTGGAAGCTGGTACAACCACTCTGGAAATCAGTTTGTCAGCTCCTCAGATAATTGGACATAGTACTACCTGAGGACCCAGCTATACCACTCCTGGGCATATACCCAGAAGATGCTCCAACATGTAATAAGGATACATGCTTCACTATTTTCATAGCAGTCTTATTTATAATAGTCAGAAGCTGGAAAGAACCCATATGTCCTTCAACAGAGTAATGGATACAGAAAATGTGGTATATTTACATAATGGAGCATTCAGCTATTAAAAACGATAAATTCATAAAATTCTTGGCAAATGGATGGAACTTGAAAATATTATCCTGAGGTAACCCAATCACAAAAGAATACACATGGTATGCACTCACTGTTAAGTGGATATTAGCCCCAAAGCTCTGAATACCAAAGATACAATCCACAGACCACATGAAGCTTAAGAAGAACAAAGACCAAAGTGTAGGTGATTTGGTTCTTCTGAGAAGGGAAACAAAATACTCACGGGAGCAAATATGCAGATAAAGTGTAGAGCAGAGACTGAAGGAAAGGCCACCCACAGACTGCCCCACCTGGTGATTCATCCCATATATAGTCACTAAACCCCGACACTATCATGGATCCCAAGAAATGCTTGCAGAAAGGAGCCGGATATGGCTTTCTCCTGAGAGGTCCTGCCAGAGCCTTACAAATATGGAGGCTGATGCTCACAGCCAACTATTGTTGGCTAATGTGGGGTCCCCATTGGAGGAGTTAGAGAAGTTGAAGGGGTTTGCAACCTCATAGGAAAAACAATATCAACTAACCAGACCCCCAGAGCTCCCAGATACTAAGCCATCAACCAAGGGGTACACATGGCTCTAGCTGCCTATTTAGCAGAGGATTGCCTTGTCAGGCATCAATGGGAGGAGAGGTCCTTGGTCCTATGAAGGCTCCATAGGTGCCCTGTTTTAGGGGAATCGAGGGTGGGGAGGTGGGAGGTGGAACGGGGTGGGTGGAGGAACACCCTCATAGAAGCAGGGGGAGGGAGGATGGGATAGGGGCTACCCAGGAGGGGGGGAAGGGGAAAAGGAGATAACATTTGAAATGTAAATAAAGAATATATCCAATAATTTTTTTTTTAAAGGAGGAATGGATATTCATGAGCTGAAAAATACTGCTGTGCCTCATGGTTGGGGCCAAAAGAGCTAGCATAGTTTGAAAGCTTTTCATTCCCTCTAAAAAAGTGATGTCTGCCAATCCATTGTCAGACAGCCCTTAAATGAAGATAAGAAGCCCAGGGACAAAGTACCCAAAATTCAGTGTTCCGTTATTCCACATGCCTGTTATGTGAATGGTGACAGGTTGTGCTAAAGAAGCGACACATTAAGATGACACAAGGAGGAGGCTTCAAACGCTAAACTTTTGGTTAAGAAAATGAAGGAAGCCAAAAAGAAACAATGGCCAAGAACAGATCACTAAGAGATGTGGGCCATCATCAATGAGACCTGCTTCTTCTAAGTCTAAACATAGGCAACAAAAGCAAATAAATGATCAGACCTTGAAAACAAATTGACATTGTTTCCAGAGTATCTTCGACATTCCTTGACTTTAACTTGTGTTGGCTGTTCAGTGGAGTCCTCTCAGGGTTCTACAGAGTAACTTTTAGACTGCCATTTTAATAATGGAGAAATTAAGATGGGATTTAAACTTACCCTTGTGGCAAAACCAAAACAAAACGAAACAAAAAACAAACAAAATAAAATCACCAACCAAATAGCAACAACAAAACCGGCGCATGACAGAATTCAAGTAGTTCTGGCTCCAAAGTCCTGATACACCCATCTCTACTGCACTGTATCCAGATAACTGTATCTAGATAGCACTTTATATCACTTTATGACAGATAAAAGTTTTTGAAAATTACTAAAGAACACCTCTAACACCAAAGCCAAGACCAAAACTGAGAAAAAAAAAGAGTAAGGACGCCCACTATTTGGGGATTGCTGAAGAATGGCGTCTGACCCCTAACCCTGCTTTGCAAAGGGAGACAACACACCCTGCACTTGCCCAAACAGCTTGTCTCAGGGAAAAGTTAAGTCCTCATTCCATCTCCAATGCAATCACCTTCCTCCTCCCTTATTCTTAGCTACCAAAGCTACAGCTTGGAGTATATAATCCAAGTTCTCCTGAACTCTAGTCACTGGACGATTGGTTCCTGTACCCTGATCACAGTGTAGTAAGAACTCCGGACACCATTTCTCTGGCACTAAGTCACTCTAGCTGCCAAGGTCATCTAAATTCTGATCTTTTATGTCTTCTTACAGACTTAATACTTACCTACTCTTACAATCCCTGCCCCGCACATGGAGAGTCTGAGAAGGAAAGAGGGTTTGTTTGTGACTATTTTTTGAAAACTGAAGTGTTTGGTAGTGTCTGAACTTGAGTTTTTAGGTTGTCTGCTTTAGTCAATGGTCCTCACCGCTGCTCCCACAAGAACATCATGTTGGGTGTGAAACACAAGTATGCACTCAGGTAATTCCTGAGGTGGTTGAGGACCTGAGCAAGGAGCATGATTAGCAGAAAGGAGGAGCTCAATGGAAAGGGAAGAGACAGACATGGGTCCAAGAGACCAGACAACATTACAGTGTCACAGTGACAGGCAATGTATGTATATGTTGTTTAGGAGTTTAAAATTGTTAGCATGTATTAATTATACCAAATAATCATGTCATATATGCATTTAATGTTATTTTAGCCATGTTCTTTCTCAGAACCCTTTCTTGTCCCTTTACACCACTCTGCAGCTCCAGAATTCTTCCCAGAGAGTACACATTTTATACTTTTATATCTTTTACAAAAATTTGGATTCTACAAATGAGAGAAGATATATTTTTCTGACATTGGACTTTTCAGTTTACTTGGAAATCTCCAATTTTCTTTGTTTCTGGAAACAAGCATATTTTTTCTTTGTGTTCAAATCAGACATATATGCCAACTATATTTTTTATCTATTATAAAAGCAATGGACACTAAGGTGGATTCCATAAACTGACCATTGTGAATAATATAAGCATGATGCGTAGGGTCTCTATGGTATGTTGACATAGAGTCCTGTGGTCATGTGCCCAGCAGTGACACATTTGGATCACATGGCACTTCAATTTTTAGTATGTTGAAGAATCCCCGTATGGATTTGCATAATGGCTGGATTAACTTAATTTACTCCAACTCTACATGAGGCTTTGCTTATATCCTTCCAACATTTGTTTTTGTTATGACTGGTGTATGATAGAATATCAATGAATTTTTATATTACATTTCCCTCGTAGCTAAAGATGCTAGACTTTTTTTTCATGTATTGGACATTTGTACTTCTTTCCTTGTTAAGCTATTTGCCTTTCTCATGTTTAATATTTTTAGCTCTTTATATATTCTGGATCATAATCTGTTTCCATGGGCATAGCTAGTAGACATTTTTCCACTCTACATTTTCTCTCTTTACTCTGTCAGTCTTTGCTGTGCAGATGCCTTTTGATTTCGTGCAATGCCATTTGCCGTTTTTCGTGCTTATCTTCTGCCATTGTTTTATCCCTGATCTCCTTTAGCAATTTCAAAAACGTCTGGCTTACTTTAAGGGATCTAATAATACAAACCAATTTTTGTACAAGGTGAGCTCTATTTGCAGACCTGGACATGTGGACTTCTAGTTTTGCCAACACCACTTGCTAAAGAGGCTATTTGTTACCACTGTGCAGTTTTGACGCTTTTATGGCTGTAGCTGTGTGGACTTATTTCTGGGCACTCTACTCAGTTCTATTAGTGCCTGTATGTGCTTGAGGATGAGTGCCATAGTGAGTTAATATTTTTCCTATGGCTGTATAAGGTAATTTAAAATCAGGCAATCAGGTCTGATTTTTTTATTGTTGTTTTGTTTTGTTTTTCTTATGATTGTTTTATTATCTATCAGAGCAGAGTCTTGCTCCCACTAGAAATTAAGTTTGTTCTTTCTTTTTTTCTCTGATTCCATGAAGAATCCGAATGGAACTTTGGTTGACTTTACATTGCATTCAGGGATTGTGCTGTGCATAATCTGGGCTCAGTTTTCTTCCAGTTGTCTGCTGCCTGTGGTTCTTCTAATATTCCCTGCTCCCTCTTCCACAATGATCCCTGAACATTTGGAATAGAGCATGTGGCATTTATGTTCCATGTAAGGCTGGATATTCTGCAATCTCATATGACCTACATATTGGCCAGCTGTGGGTCTGTTTTGGTCACTTGTGCTGCACACAGAATCTTCTTTGATGAGGGCTGAGAGATGCTTTAGTCTTTGGGTATAATGATAGGCCATTAAAAGTTGGTTTAATACTGTATTCACATAACAGAATAATAGACATGTGTTCTCCCATAGTGTCTGTGTTCTTTCTAGTCATAGATTCTTTAATATGAGGAACATTAGAGTAAGTTTTTCTCTAGGGTTTGTTAGAATTCATCAGTGAATCATTCTATTGCTAGGGTTTCTTTTGTTGAAGGACTTTATTCTGTCTTATTGATATATGTAAGGCTTTGAACGTAAGTTGTTGTACTATTAATAGGGTGTATGTATCCAGAAATTTGTCAACTTCTTTTAAATTTTTAAATTTGTTCGAATACAAGCTTTAAAGTGATTCTACTGATTTTAGAAATATCTGTTGTACTAGTCCCATGGTCTCCAATTGTACAAATTTCTTTCTCTCTCCTGGTTTCTCTGACCAAGCGTCTGTTGTTTGTCTTTTCAGGGAACCAAGTCTGTGTATTGTTCTTTTGGACTCTGACTTTCAATCTTCACAATGACCTATTTCTTTTCCTACTTTGCATGGGGTGTGGTCTTGCTTTTCTGAGCCTTCAAAGTGTATCATTAGTTACCTAAGAACCCTTATTTTCTTAATTCAGGCGCTCACAACTATACATTTTCCTCTTTTACTGTATTTTATGTATCGCATAGTTCCTGGTAATTGATAATCTCATTTCTTACTTAAAGCTAGGAATTCTTAAATTTCTCTTTTAGTTTCTTCAATGACCTACAGACCATTCAAAGTATATTGTTTGTCTTGCTAATAGTTGCTTACAGTCCATGTGTGTCCATCCCCATGCCCCCACCCATGACACACACAGGAAGTCCATTTGTGTTACATGTATACTCCCTGGAGTATGGTCAAACTCTCAGTGCCTTACCTTTTAAATAGAACTGAGTCATTCTCCCCTTGCCTGCCCCATCCCTGTCAGAAGCTATTACTGTCATTTTTCAGAATCTTTATTTCTTGGCTGAATTTCTTGTCCAACTGCTAAATACATCACCCCAAATTGGAATTTGCTTCCTTGATATTAATATTAGAATTTGGATTTAGATTCTGTTTTTAATGGTTTTTATTTTTATTATTTTTATGTGAACTAGTGTTTTGCCTGCATACATGTCTGAGTGAGGGTGTTAGATTCCCTGGAATTGGAGTTACAGAGCTACCCTGTGGGTTCTGGAAATTAATCCTGGGTCCTCTAGATGAACAGTCTGTGCTCTTAACTGTGGATCCATCTCTCCAATCCCTAGAGTTTGAATTCTTTATTCTACTTTGTGAGTTTAATTTTTAAAGACCTATAAAGGCAAATAAAAAGTTTTCGAGGAGCCATATGCCTTGATTCTAACATTTCATGTGTTTGTATATCACAATTTGCATGCCCATTAGGATGGATTTTCCTGCTGGCTTAATAGCAGGTCCTCCTAGTCACCAGCCTTCTCCTGATATCTTGGTCTTCAGCACTGCTCACAGGGGATGAGACCAACTGCTATGACTACAAAAACAAAACAAACCACTCATAGAAGTACAATAAACCACAACTAAAGGCAGGCACTAGATCACCAATAATAATAATGAAAAATAAACTAAGAAGTTAAAGATTAAGAGAGGGAGAGCTGGGTCTATAGTTCTCTGTAGAGTGGTCATCTAAGATATGTGAGTCCCTAGGTTCAATCCTCAGTATTGCCAGAAAGAAACCTAAGAAAGGAAAAGGCAATAATAATAGAACAAAATGATGAAGAGTTAAGGAAATGGTACAAAGAAATAATCAAGATATTCTGAGTGATGGGAACCGCAACTGAAAAAAATGCTTCCTAAAAATGGGATTGTAAGTAGGCAAGCCTGTAGTGCATTTTCTTAGTGATTGATGGGGGCTCCCAGCTCACTGCAGGTACGACCATTCCTGAGCTGGTGGTCCTGGGTTCTATAAGAAAGCAGGCTGGGCAAGCCATAGGGAGCAAGCACGTAAGCAGCACCCCTCCATGGCCTCCTCATCAGCTCCTGCCTCCAGGTTCCTGCCCCGTGTGAGTTCCTGCCCTGACTTCTGTCAGTGGACTGTGACTTGGGATATGTAAGACAAATAATCTCTTTCTTCCCCAAGTTTGTGGTTATGGTGTTTCATCACAGCAATCCAACCTTGACTATAACATGGGATAAAGAAAACAAAGATAGGAAAAAGGAAAAGCATGTCAGAAAGAAGCAAAAGATGGCAATTATAAAGTAAGGAAAATTAGTTAAAACAAGTGGAGGTATAAAGCATAGGATTAAAAATTAAATGAATAACGACCAAAGCAACAGTAAGAAAAAAAATAAAGTAAAAGTATAAAAAGCCAAGAGATGTAGACGTTCCTTTCTGCACTGGCTGCTAATGCAAAGCCACCATATCTGGGAGCACGTGGGTAATGAGTCCCCTGCAGTTCTCCACTGTTCCCCACCACACCACTGGTCCTGAATGGGAGCTCTGAGGTCACATTTGTCAAGGGTATGTTGTTAGCAACCAGGTTGTACTCACCTGAGAGGCTCTGCATACCAGGATCCTCTGTTACTGACCCTGAATCATTTTGTAGTCTACCTGCTGGTCTAATTCTCACAGTTGCTTGAGGTGTATCTGAGTGTGTGACAAAGCGTGGGGAAGCAGACAGAAAGCTGAGTTGCTCGCTGGGGGGGGGGGGAGGCTCTCCCTGCCATGCTTCATTCTCAGATCCCACCCAGTGAGCCTGAAGAGGATCTGGAGAGGACAAGCTCCACTGTAGTTTGTTTCAGTCTCCCAGACGTGCCCAACAGCACACTGCGTACAGTAAGCTGATGACCAATGAACCCACAGGCCACCAGCTCTAGTGCGGATTCTTCACAGTATCTCACAGGTGATTGCGCTCCATTCTCACCACACGGGATGTGGGTACCAGTCACCACACCCTCCACATCCCCACTAGATTTCTCCTTGACCTCTATGGGTATGCATCTGAGCTCTGCCTTCCGTGGATGTTTCTAGTGCCTCTCTTTACCCAGAGACTGTGGCAGGGTATCTTCAGGCTCCCTGGCTAGTGATTATCTCTGAAGTAGACCTCTAGTATCTCAGCCAATAGACCGCTCTTTCTAGTTGATGCCTGGCTGTCAGAAACAAAGTACAGAGACTGATGTAATGGTAGAGGTGTTGTCCCAGTATTAGCCTGCCATCCACTGGTTCTTCTCATTCAGTCTTTTATGGACAAAGTTTCTAATCTGCCATCTTACTCCAGAAGCTTGTCCATGGTTGTGCTGGTAATTTTCCTAAATGCCAACTTTTGATTTTGCTGACTAGTTTATTTGCATGTGTTTTAACGTGATAATTTACATTTTCATTCGTTTTATTTCCCAACTATTTAGTATTTAGGTTGATGTTCTTTTTACTTGTGTGTGTGTGTGTGTGTGTGTGTGTGAGAGAGAGAGAGAGAGAGAGAGAGAGAGAGAGAGAGAGAGAGAGAGAGATGCCAAGCATGAAACTGGGTCTTTGTACTTATTTTTATTTTTATTTTTTTTTTTTGAGACAGGGTTTCTCTGTATAGCCCTGGATGTCCTGGAACTCACTCTGTAGACCAGGCTGGCCTCGAACTCAGAAATCCACCTGCCTCTACCTCCCAGAGTGCTGGGATTACAGGTGTGCGCCACCACTGCCCAGCTGTAAAACCTTTTATTGTTTGAGAATTTCATATATGCATATAATACATTTGGATCAAATCAACCTTCCATTTCCTCCCCCCACTCCCTGCCCCATGCTCCCTTAGCCCAACCATCACCTATTCCTCCCATCAGGATTCACCTCTTTGCTAAACCCAGTGAGTTCACTCAGTGCTGGTCTTATGTGCTTGGGTTTAGGGCCAACAAGTGCAGGGTGGACAGCCCCTCAGGGCCCACATCCCTGACTCCCTTAACCAGTCATTTGAAAGTCACTGAGGCTTGCTTTGTAATCTTGAGAGAAGCTAATTTAAAAAAGTTTCACAGTTTTGGAAACAATGAAGCACTTGTCATTATTGAGCAGATAAGGACAAGATGTGTCTTAGGTGTCTGTCACTTCAAGCTTATAGTTATGAGGTTAAAAGCCCTGTATTCTTAGATCTATTTTGCTTGTTTCATGTATCAGTTCATGGGAACAGTAGGTTTTCTTTCAATTAAGTTATGATCTTGTCTAACTCTCCTTGTATTTCTGTCACTTCAGGGTTTAAGAGAGGAAGCTGCATTAGTAAAAGCATACAACATTTAAGTCCTTATACATTCTTGGCGAGCCCCCTCTTTCATCATTATGAAGTGCCCTTGTGTCTTTGTTAAAGGCTTTTTCATTAGGGTCAGTTTTGTCTGAAATGGCTGGCCACCCATTGTCTTTTATTTGAGTTTTATCTTATACCCAGCTATTTTAGATGTTTTTCCTGGGAAATCCATTCTAGTTGTTTAGCCTACAATATGGCAATTCAGAGCCCTGTGATTTTCTTAAGTCAATTTTCCCTCCAGTGTGGTTTCTTGGATTACCTTTTATTGTTTCTGAGCTCTTTCTTTCCAGTTGTCTTACTTTAATAACTCACTCTTCCAATAAAGACGTTATATCCTCTTCCTGCTTGGGTGGCTGCCACCTGTACCCTATACCTCTAAGGCTAGTGGAGCAGAAAATGAGCAAAAAGTAAATCTAAATGCTCACGGAGCAGCTCACAGCTCACTCTCCGGAGACTTGACAAGAACGCCCCGTCCATAGTTTATTTATGGACGTCTCTAATGTTTTCTCCGCTAAAATCGGCAAAATGAAGTCCTAAATTTAGAATCACACCCGGAATTTCTCTAGTTCATGAGTCATTGGCACCAAAGTAAAAACAGAATTTTGAGCCAAGGGAACGTGCCAACTAAAAATGCAATTGGAAAAGTGAATGAATGGAGCCAGAGACGCGCGCCCCTCCTCTGCTCGCTCGCGCCCCTTTGTGTCCCTGCTGGCACCGGGAAGCCAGGTTCCTGCCAAGCAGGTCTCTGTTCTGCCCAGAATTAGAACTCAGCCTGGATACTGAGACTTCTCACACGGCGCGTGGATCCTCACTTTCTACTTGCCTTTCCTTTAATAGAATTACGTTCTTTGGGTATTCCATATTAACTTTATTTCCTGTGTGAGACAGAAAACAGCAGCAGCCCCCGGGGTTGGGACTCGGCCGGGAATAAAGAAAGTGATACATTTCTAATGTTTGGAAATGCCAAGCATCTTATAAGTCACAAATGACTTTTAATTAAGTGTAAGCCTTGATATCACTCCTTACTCTCTTCCAAGGGTTTGAGTGGTGAAACCCTTATCTTTAAGACAAGTTATAAATGCAAAACCTACCATGCTTTCTAGCTCTGGTCTTAATTTAGATTAATGTTTGTACAGCATCTAAGACTGTTTGGATATGCAAACACATTCATCTATTCAAACCCATACATATGTACCTGTGTATTGACACGCCTACTTGCATCCACGTGTATATCATAGCCAGTACTCTTAGTGGAACTTTCGATTTTTGTAGAGGAATTTTAATGCAGAAACACGGCTTCTCTGGCAAGGGAATCTATCCAATGACCCAGGTCTGTGTGATCTGGCTGGAATGTAGATACTACACACACCTTAACCCCCTTGGCTGGAATACAGCCATGTTTTTAGTACACACTTTTAAGGTTTGTGGAAGGGAGCAGCCATGTTTGAAAGTGATTTCTAATTGAGGGGTAAAGTGATGAATCAGAGAGAGATTTGACAGAATGAGTCAGAGATAGGACATGCCCAACTCTCATGAGAACAGCCCATGAGATAGAAGCTATTTAAGAGCAGCTCAGGGAGAGAGAGAGTGTGGGTGAATTAGCAGTCAGTTCTGTCCCTGTACTTTGTGCAGTGCAGTTGAATTCAGGCAGTGCAGTGGAGTTCGGATGAGTCCAGTTGACTTGAGTTCTGGGCAGTTCAGTTGAATGCGGTTGAGTTCAGTTCAACGGCCGCTTTTCCAAGCAAAGCAATTCAGCCAGAAGCCGAGACAAGCCCTTTTGAATCAGTCAGCTTGGAGAGGAGTTTGAGCCAGAAACAGCTGAGATGAACCAGTCAGCTACAGTTCAGAAAGAGCTAGAAAGGATGCTATTCAACAGTTAAGTCTCACAGGTTGAAACATTCTAGGCCTAGGCTAGCAGATGGAGGCTGGAAGGTTGCACGGAGGCTGGACGCTTCCAAGTCTAGGCCTAGGGATAGTTAGAACAGAGAAAGAAATGCTCTGGGCTCAGCCCAAGCCATGCATTTGTAAGGCTTGTGCGTGTCTCTCAACTCATTGCTTCCTCTAAGGAAATAAAAGCTACTTCTACACAAACTGACAGGAATATAATTGTACATTGTCACTAAATCATTAACAATAAAACAGAACACCATTGTCCTCATTGTCCTGCTTTGAATAAGGCCAGTTTGCCTTGTGATTGGTGTTTCTTTCTAGGTAGTAACAGGCTGTGTGCACCTGTATTAATAAACTCAAATGCTATTACACATATGATTTAGAGAGAACTAATGTGATTTGAATGTTATAAGATGCCTTTTATCACATAAGACACAGAAAGAAACACAGATATTATTAGGCAGGCACTCTTAAAGAAAATTACTTACAACTACATCAGTCTTAGGACAGTGTACATATTTCCAAGCCAAGAAATTCAGCAATCAGGTTTAATAAGTGTGTTCTTGTTATTCACATTGCATATAATTATACCAGTAAGTAGAAACCAAAAACTCTCGTTAGCTACAGAAAGAAACAGAAGGCTCTTGCAATCCTCTGGAAGTTCTGGTTGCTAAGATTGTCTAGACTAAAGTAAATTCTGAACAAACATTCTTTGGATTCCTAGATGACATCAAATGTAAGCATAGGTTGCTTATTAATGAACTGGGAAATGAAAGTTAGAACTCTTCTTGGTTGCAAGTATTCATAAAGCCTAAATCAATTTATATACTTAAAGTATTCTACAGTAGAATTTATAAAGAATTTTAAATATATATATATGATTCCATTAAAATAAAGGGGCACAATAAGGGTTGATATTCTTAAACAAGTGGTTGTCACAAAGCTTTATGGAAATTATCACTGACATTTTATTTTAGGAATTCTATGTGCCACACATGATGAAGTAGAAGTTTCTAAATGTGTATATAAATCACAATTCACAAAATTAGCCACAGAGTAGCGACTAATCATATCAAATTTAATTTCACTGAACAGGTTATCATGTAAAGTTCTTATCCTCAATCTTTATAATGTTTAATTTATTTTTTACTATGTCTAATCAGAAATAATCAGTTTCCTTAATCAAGACCAATAAAGGAATAAGTAATGGAAAAAAATCTGTCATCAACCTAAGATGTATGGCTACCTAGAGTCACTTTGGGATGTTTGAAGTTTATCTAGATGGCTGTCTGAGTAACCATCTTTCTTCTTATTAATTTTCTTTATTCTGTACTCATACATAGAAAACAAGGGGATTGGGAAATGAACTTATTGGTTAATTGTTGTTTTTAGAACAACATGTTTGTGATTTCTTCATGGTCATTTCACCATATCATTAATATTGTTGGTTTATATCTGAATGAACAATAAGAGCAATCTGCCTTTGACTATACAACTCAATCATTGTTTCACTGAACTTCATATCTCCTGGTCAAGGAAGCAGGTAAGCTAACTGAAGATCATTACTCTTTTCTCCATTCCTTCAAGCCCGGCCCCCAATTCTTATCCCAAGCTTTCCACCAGACCACCTGCTACACCTCTCTTCACCCCTACCTCCATCTCCAGGAGATCACAAGTATTTCTCACCTAAGTTCCCTTCGCCAATTCGTCAATATATCCTATCCCCCAACTCCAGCAAGTACTTTCTGGGCATCCACAGGCCACTCTGGCCAGGGAAACAAGCAAGCTAACTGCAGACCTTCATCTTCCTCCACTCCTCCAAGTCCAATCCCCCAGTCTCAGCTCTGTAGCAGACTACTTGCTGAGGTCTCTCCTCTCCTTCTGCTCTCATTCCTAGAAGACTAAGAACGTCCTCATGGAACACTCTGCTTTCGTCTCTCCTGGGACTCCCTCAGCCACCATCTCCTAGCCCGTTCTTATTCCTACATGTGGGCACCCAATACCTAGAAACACATATAACCTGGAACCACCGGTGGCCAACCCTATAAAGATCCCAGAAGAATTTGCTGCCCAGCAACACAGTGACCATATACTCTTGAGAACCAGAGAGGACAACATAAACTAAGGAACAAAATACCCACCCAAAGACAAGACTGTATATCAGCACCTAGAATTACAGTCTGATGCAAGATATTTCCTATCCATTCACATTGAAGAAGTCAGAGGTCAGTAATTGGAGGGGAGAGAGGAGGAGCTAAGAGAAGGAGGGGTGGAGAGAGAAAGGGAGCCTGGGAGCTGACGAGGTAGCGGAGGAGGAGGAGACTCACAGATCCAAATGGCATTTGATGTGTTTCTGGTGTGCTGAGAGGTTAGAAATATCGGGATAAAACTTTATCATTGTAATTTGACATTATGTAATTGGGAGTTTTATATATGTAAATATATTTGGTTAACTACTCAAGTTTTAGAGTCATGCTTTGCCAGATACTTGGAAGGAGTGGGTGCTGGGCCGGAGAGAGAGACCCACCAGGACTTGGAGTAAAGGCCTGGCGGGGTGGTTCTTTATTTTAATCTTTTCCCACTACAACAATCTTCCCAACCTCAGATGTTTATTTAGATATTAGTGGGAAAACATTATCAATAACAGGCATGACAATAATCTCCAGTGGAGGCCAGCAACCCTAATACAGAAGGCCCTGAGTACTGCAACGTAGCTCAAACACAAGGCAAAGACCTTAAAATGGATTTATGAATACGATAGAAGTCCCTAAAGAGGAAATTAATAAACCTAGGTCTACAAAAAGCACAGGAAGGAAAATGCCAACCTAAAGAGGTTAACCAGATACAAGAAAACATAGGGAATAAAAAAATCCAGAAAATGAGAAAGACATATAGACACAAACATACAAGCATTCATACTATAAACATACACACACACACACACACACACACACACACGAACAAAATAATAAGAATCTACAAATACTGCTTATTGACATCTCTAAACACAAATGGTCTCAACTCCCAATTAAAAAGGTTCAGACTAGCAGAATGGATATAGAAATAGGATCTATTCTTCTGCTGTATCCAAGAAACACAATTTAATGTCAAGGATAGCAAATGTACCTAAGAAGCAAGATGGTGTAGATACTTTAATAGCTGACAAAATAAACTTAAACCAAAACGTTTCTAGAAATATTGGGTAGGACACTGTACTCAAAGGAGAAATCCACCAAGAGAACATGACAATTCTTAACACAATAACAATTCATAACAAATATAAGGGCCCCCCAACATTCTAAAAAGAAACCCTACCTCACTTAAGTCACACATTGATACTTACACACTGACAGGGGGAGACTTCAATATTCCACTCTCATGGTCATCCAGACAAAACCTAAATAGAGAAAGGCTGGAGCTAACTGACGTCATAAACCATGTGAATCTAATGTATTTATAGAACATTTCACCCAAACACAAAAGAATGTACCTTCTCAGCACATCATGAAACCTTTTCCAAGACTGACCACATACTCAGACAAAAAGTCCCAAAGACTAACCACATACTCAGACAAAAAGCAAGTCTCAACATACACAAGAAAATTGAAAAAAAAATAGCATGTGCTAACATATCTGACCATCAAGGATTGAACCTGTATGCCAATAGCAACGGAAACAGCAGAAAGCTCACAAACTCTTGGAAACTGAACAACTGTCTAATGAATGCAAAGTGGGTCAGGACGGAAATTAAGAAATTAATGACTTTCTAGAATTCACTGACAATGAACAAACAACAAAGGCAAACTTATGGGACACAATGAAGGCTGTTCTAGAGGCAAGTTCATAGCACTAAGTGCCTATATTAAAAAAATGGAATGATATCACACTAATAGAATAGTAAAGCTAAAAGCTCTAGAACAACAACAACAACAACAACAACAACAACAACAACAAAAGGAAGAAATCATACCCTAAAGAACTAAATGCCAAGAAATAATGCAATTTAGGATTGGAATCAATTCAATAGAAGCAACAAATATCAAAATCAGCCCCAACACACATACAGCAGAGGACTCCCAGGTCTGTGTTCATTCAGTGATGATGCACCTAACCTTCAAGAGACAGGAGGCCCCAGGGAGTTTAGAGGTCAGGTGGGGTAGGGGGTGGGGATGAGTTATGGGATGTGGAACAATCAGAGGGTGGACAGGGGGTAGGGGGAATAAAATATGGAGTGGAAAGAAAGAAAGATAGAAAGAAAGAAAGAAAGAAAGAAAGAAAGAAAGAAAGAAAGAAAGAGAAAGAAAGAGAAAGAAAGAAGGAAAGAAAGGAGGAAAGAAAGAAGAAAAAAGGAAAAAATCAGAACCCAAAGCAAAGCAAAACAAAATAAACCCAAATAAAATAAAAACTCACAAAGACTCAATAAAAGAGTTGATTCTTTGAGAAAAATCAGTAAGATTGACACACTCTTATCCAAAGTAAGTAAATGATGGAGAGAAAATCCAAATTAACAAACTTAAAGTGCATATGATAACACACACACACACAGAAAATCTAGAGAATCACAATCTATATATAAACGAAGAAGGGACAAAGACGGCTACTTCCCTTTCTCCATGGACAGTCTGTATTTGGATAAAATTACCGTGGACCTCCACCAGAATGCAGACCAAAGTAGTTGCTCAAAGTTGACAGAAGTGAAATGGACTCTGGCCAGGGAAGCAGGGATGCTAATTTTAGATCTCCACCTCTCCCTTCCACCCTCTAAATCCAGTCCCCAGGTCTTACTCCCAGCTCTGTAGCAGAACACTTGCTGCAGCTGCTCTCTCTTTCTCTCTCTCTCTCTCTCTCTCTCTCTCTCTCTCTCTCTCTCTCTCTCACTCACACACACACACACACACACACACACACACACACACACACACCCGCCTCCAGTGGGTCACAGGATCTTCCCCTCCAAACTTTCATCCCTGGATTGGTTTATCCCACGGTCAGCAGGCATTCCCCTAGACAAAAAAGGCCACTCAGCCATGGAGGCAGGAAGGCTAACTGTGCATCTTCACCTCGCCCTCCTCTCCTCCAAACCCAATCCCCCAGCCTCACCTCCATCTCTGTAGCAGACCATCTGCTGCAGTCTCCTCCACTGTTCTGTTCCCATCCCATTGGGCACAAAATTCTTCCCTAACCTTCCCCTGCATTCTGTTACCCCAGCTCCACACCCCTGCAAACATTCCCTCAGAACATGGCTGAAAACAAGGAGTGGAGCAGAACAGGTAAGCTAGCTTCCGATCTTGGCTCTCCCACTTCCCCATATCCAAACCCCAAGTCTCACTCCTGACTCTGCACAGTCTGCCTGTGGTGGTCTCTGCCACTCCCTGCTTCCCAGGGTTCTAAGCAGAACCTGGTGGAACACCCTGTTTTACTCCCTCCTGTAGCTGCCCCAAGCCCATCCCCATTCCTAAGTGTCAGCTCCCAGATTATAGAAACACATTTTACTCAGGAATCCCAATGAGCATGCTTATCAGGATCCCAGAACTACCTACCAGGTAACACACAGACACCAAACTCTAAGAACCAGAAAGGGCAACAGAAATCAAGGGGGGAAATCCCACATGACTAAGATCATATATCAGCACCTAGAATTACAGTCTTTCCAAACCCAGATGCTTAGATGTCAGTGGGGAAACTACCAATAATGGCCAGGACAAAATGTCTCCAGGGGAGCCCAGAATCCCTATTACAGCAGGTCCTGAGAAATGCCATATAGCTGAAACACAAGACAAACACCTTAAAATTGCCTTTATGAATATGATAGAGGTCTTTAAAGATGAAATGAGTAAATTCATTAAAGAAATCAATAAAAACACAAACTCTGGAAGGAAATGAACAGTTCAAGACCTGAAAGCAGAAACAGAATCAATAAACAGAACCAAAACTGAGGGAAATTTGGGAATAATGAAAATTTTAGGAACTCAAACAGGAACTTCAGAGGCAAGCCTCACCAACAGAATACAAGAGACAGATGGGAATCTTAGGCATTGAAGACACGATAGAAGAAATGGATACCTCTGTGAAAGAAAATGTTAACTCTAAAAAAACTCCAGGCCCATAACATCCAGGAAATCTAGGACACTATGAAAATACTAAACTTAAGAATAATAGGAATAGAGGAAGGAGAAAGATATCCAGGTCAATGGCACATAAAATATTTTTGACAAAATTATGAAAGAAAATTTTCCTAACCTAAAAAAGGAGGTGCCTATCATGGTGCAAGAAGTATACAAAACACCCAATGGACTGGACCAGAAAATAAAATTGCCATTGCCACATAATAATCAAAACACTAAGCTTACAGAGGAAGGAAAAATATTAAAAGTTGAAAGGAAACCAGACCAAGTAACATATAAAGGCAGACTTATTAAAATGATACCTGATTCCTCAATGGAGCTTAAAAAAGTCAGAAGGGCCTAGACAGATGTGCTGTAGACTCTAAGAGGCCATAGATGCTAGCCAAGCAAGCATCTACTATATCCAGCAAAACTTTCAAACACAATAGATGTGTCTTAGTGTGGTTACTATTGTAATGATGAAACACCTTGACCAAAAGTAAGCCAAGGAGATAGATATTGGTTTACTTGGGTTTGACTTCCACACCCAAAGTGCATCACTGAAGGAAGTCAGGACAGGAACCCAAAACAAAGGTAGGTTTCTACAGGCAGTAGCTGATGTATTAGCCATGGACAGGGGCTGCTTGTTCTCATGGCTTGCTCAGCCTGTTTTCTTATAGAACCCAGGACCATCAGCCAAGGGATGGCACCACACACCATGGGCCTTTCACATCAATCACTAAATAAGTGCTCTACAGACTTGCCTACAGCCCAATCTTATGGAGACATTTTCTAAATGGTGGTTCCATTTAGAAACTTCCACTCAGATGATTCTACCCTGTGTTAAGTTGACATAAAATTAGCCAGCCCAGCTGACCCCTTGTCAATTTGACATACAACACCTCTAAAGACATAATCTTTCCTTTTTTGGGGGGGTGGGATGAGAATTCATCCCCAAGATTCCAGAATAATAAGTACCACAAACATAAAACAGATTGCAAATTTAAAAGTCTCACAGTCTTTGCCATATTGAACACTTTAAAAGTTCAGTCTATAAAAATCCAAAATGTCTTTTAAAATCCAAAATCTCTTTTAAACGTTCAAAGTCTCTCAACTGTGGACTCCTATAAAATAAAAAATAAGTTGAATGCTTTCTTACTTTAAGAAGGGAGAACCAGGGCACAGTCATAATCTAAATAACTGAAAAGCACACTCTCACAGTGTAAATAATTCAGTGTTCTATATCTGGGCTTTACTCACGATTTTCTGGGGTTCTTCAAGGGATTCAGGCCACTTTTATGGCTCCTGCCTCTGTAGCACATACAGTTCTTCATGTAGGCTCTGGCTGGCTCCACTCCACTGCTGCTGGTGTTCTTGTTGGTTGTCCTATGTTACTGTCATCTCCCAAATTCCAGGGTCTTCTACAACATCTGGATTGTACTTTCACCAATGGCCTCTCTTGGGTTCTCTTCATGGTGCCAGCCCTCAACTTCTGTGCATGATCCCTTCAGTTCTGGGGCTTACACTGTTACTCCGGCTGCACCTTCACCAGTGGCCTCTCACAGAACCAAGCCTCAGCTGCTCTCCAGGACTCCCAGAACCACCTGGGAGACTCTTAAACAGGACTAGGCTTGCTTGCCAGCATGAGGTCCAATCTTGCCCACTTGTGAACACAGCTTGTTTCTCTGAGGAAACATTTCTCAAAAGATTTCCCTTCACGTTTCAGAGTCATGGATGATGCCTCAGCCCCAGATGACCAGCATCCATTGTCCCAGAAAAATGAAGATGTATTTAGTGTTTCTGGTCTCTTGTTAATCATACCTGATTTTTTTAGTCCAGCTGATCAGACAACATAGATGCTTCACACAAATGGTCTCATTGAGTCTTTGCTTCCCCATACAACTTCACAAGCCAGGCCTCCATTGTCTACACCACTTTCAGCATTCTTATCTTTGGAGCTTCTACGGAAGAGCCCACTAGGCTCAGTAACCAGTGGCTTTTCTAGAGCAACGTTCTAAAGTCCCTCCACAACCCTCCCAAAAGCAGCATGGTCAGGTCTGTCACAGAAGTAGCCCAGTAACCCAGTTGGTCTTGATTACTGATACTATTGTGATGATGAAACACCAAAATCAAATCAGGGAGGAAAGAGTCTACTTGGTTTATGATTCCACATCCATAGTTTGTCCCTGAAGAAAGTCAGGACAGGAAAACAAACAATAGGAACGTGGAGTCAGGAGCTGATGCAGAGGCCACGGACGGGTGCTGCTTACTGGCTTGTTCTCATGACTTACTCAGCCTGCTTTCTTCTAGAACCTAGGACCACCTGCCAAAGGATGGCACCACCCACCATAGGCTGGGCCCTCCCACATCAATCATTAATTAAGGAAATGCTCTACAGGATTGCCTACAGCCTGATCTTATGGAGGGATTTTCATAACTATGGCTTTCTCCTTTCAGATGATTCTAGACTGTGCCAAGTTGACATAAAATTGACCAGTGCTGTTAGAGAAAATAAGACGCCCCATAAGAAAAGCAAGTTTAAGCAAAATGAATCTATAATCCAGCCCATAAGAAGGTGCTAGAAGAAAAACTTCAACTTAAAAAGGTTAACCATACTCAGGAAAAAAGGAATAAATAATTCTGGCTTACAGGTTCAGAGGTTCAATCAAGGTCTGAGCATGGCAGCATCCAGACAGGCATGGTGCAGGAGGAGCTGAGAGTGCTACATCTTCATCTGGAGGCCACTAGGAGAATACTGGCTTTCAGGCAATGAGGATGAGGGTCTTAAAGCCTACGCCAACAGTGACACACTTCCTCCAACATGGCCATACCTACTCCAATAAAGCCACACCTCCAAATAGTGCAGCTCCCCGGGCCAAGTATATTCAAACTACCAAAATATGCTACAGCAATGGTGACACAAAGCTTGCATGAATAACCAACCAATAACAGACTTGATTTAAAGCCCACTCTACCAGAGGGAACCCATACCTAACACTGCCTGAGTGATCAAGAGCCTGAGACTATATAACCAGGAACCTTACATAGGGTAAAGCCATATATGACTGCTCTAAAAAGAAATGTAGCCATAAAGACTTCTAATCACATTCTGCTATGAGTTAGATGAGTGCCTTGATCAGCCATCATCAGAGACGCTTCCTCCTGCTGCAGATGGGAACACATACAGAGACCCAGAGCCAGAGTTTAATGCAGAGAGTAAGAGATCTTGGAACATTCAGCCCTAAATTGGATGTCTTCACCAAATCACTCCTGTCATGGCTTAGGGAGAACTGAGGAAGGAAAGGCTGGAGTTCAAGAGCCAGAAGGGGTGGAGGACTCCGAGAAAACAGACTCCCTAAATCAACAGGATGAATGCACATACACACTTTCAGATCCCGAGGCAGCAGGCACAGGGTCACACAGGTCTGCACCAAGGCCTCTGTGTATATATTACAAGTTCCAGTTTAGTGTTTTCATGGAATTCCTGAGAGTCTGAATGAGTGGGTCTAGGATTCTTGGGCCTTCTCTTGGGCACTTTTTCTTCTGTTTGTTTTGTCCCAATTCCAAATTGTTAGTGTTTTATTCTATTCTATTAACCATATCACATTTTATTTTATTTTTATCCTTCAGAAGTCTATTCAATTTCCAATGAGAGACAGAAAAGGATCCAGATGGGATGGGAGGTGAGGAGGGAGAGGGAGAAGCAGAAGTGGAGAAGCTGAAGTTAGGATATAGGTGAGAAAAAAATCTATTTTCAATAAAAGAAAAATTCTAAAAAGGAAAAAAAATTCAAGTGACTATCATTAATGCCCCAGGGCACACAGACTCTATGATTACCGTCATCTCCCAGCCTGCTTGTGCTGTCCTGATGTTTTCAGAGTCGAAGCTGTGATCTCCAAGAATGGCCAGAGTCATGAGCACACTCTGCTGGCTTACACACTGAATATGACACAAGTAACTGTTATTGTCAGCAAAAGTGGACTTCGGGAGACAGCCTACATCCAGAAGACACAGGAGAAGATTGTTGAGGACATCGACGCCTACATTAAGAAAACTGGCACAGGCTTGGCAAAGTGAGCTTTTTGACAGTTTCTGGCTGAAATGATACCATGCTGGCATCGGGTGCTGGCATGTCTTGGCATGGGATATGGGAGATGGCAAAGCCAGCGGAGCCAATCTGCTAAAGGTTAGGATTCTCTTAGCCCTACTGTCTGCTGGATAAGCCTTCGTAGCTGCCCCTCAGGGACCTCTGATGCTGGTGGTATTTGAACTGCCCCTGAATGCTAAGCAGAGACTGGTGTTCTCAAACATGTCATAGTGGTTACCCAGCTCCAGTTAGTGTCACAACTGAAATAAAATCGATTGAAATGGGGGAAAAATCATCATCAAAAGAGGTCATTCACCCAAGCAAACCAGCTCTGTGTGGTTTTTTTGTTTTTAAAGTCTATCTTGCATTTTAAAGTTAGCGTTCAAAAAATCTACATTTTTAAATTGGGATTTTTATGATTGTGTGTAAATTATACTTTTCATTAAAATAAAAAGAAAACTATACAACCACACTGTACAGTTGTGTGTTAGAAACTATGATTCCTTGGAGAGGAAAAATGATATCATTAAAAAGCCAAATATTTTCCTCAAATATAGGATGCTTTAGTTTAATTTCTACCCCTGCTTTCTATAAAGATTATGGACACCAACTGTAATATGCCTTAGCTTTTACTTTCCCCATCTCTAATGCTGGATGATATATGAAGTCATCTGCAGTGCTATTAGGTGATTCTGGTTGAATTCACTTAAGTGAGGCTGCCATTATTAACGTTAAGGTACTTGTGTGGTTCCCACAAGTTGGCTCCTTTGAAGACTCACACTGCATGCAGTTGACAAGACTTCATAGTCTCGCCCCCTGTTCACACGCTCCCGCTCCCTGGCTACTGAAAGTTCTGTTTTCCCTAGCGTGTACCTACAGTGTCTCTGCCTGTTCGCCCCAAAGCGAGCTCAGTGAACAGAAGGAAGTCTTAGACAAAGTGAGGGACTGGCTCCTGGATGGGACTGTAGGGAGAAACTGGCCTTATACCCATGTTCTTTCTAGTCCTAGTGTTATAAACTTGAGACGGTGTACAGAATAAAGAACATTAAATCCACATTAAAAGACTGCACATCCAAATACTGGCTCTGTCACTTTCTGGCTCATGTAAGCATGAAAGAAATGTGTTCAATTTTAATAAGACATGGCTCCCTTTGTGTAAAATGAGAATAATACTAAGAATTGATTAAAAAGTGTAATGCCTGCCACGGCTGTACACTATGAGTGCTCATCACAGGTGGGGGCGTACTCTTTTGTGTCCTTCCTGTAATTCCATTGCTACCCAGAGTTCTCAGGGGTTGGTGACATGAGTCCACTAAAGCAATAGTCTATGTACCACAGAGACTCAAACAAAAATTTATGCCCTCGTTGGGGTTTGTTGACAGTTGGAATTGAGCACTGGCTAAATAATCCCCGTGTATAAGGTCGTCCTGAGGTCGTCCGCCATTCTCTCCTCTGATGCTCCTGTTTAAAAGTACATGAGGATTTTTCAGTTCAGAACGTGGGAGAAAAAACATGAACCTCAAACACAATAAGAAGGTATTTTCGTGTCCCCCCACCCAGCTCCTTTGGATAGCAAGTGCAAATTAGTATCTACTAAAGCCAGCAGAGTTCTGGACCGCAGTCAGCGGAAAGAGCTCGTAGCTAGGATTGATCTTGGTCAACATCAGTGTGGCTTCTAATCGAAATCAACAAATGCCAAGATGGAATTCTGAGCTTAGACCTGTCAGCGCCACGTTTCCATAGCAGTTTTCAGTGCACGTCCAAAGAGACACAATTATAAAGCGGAGGAGTGGCTGCTGGAATAGCTGATGAGCGCTTGCTGTTAGAAGCTCTTCACCTGGTACAAAGGCAGAGGTGAAGCTGGGTGGAGCTGGGGCCTTGGGAGCCGAGACGCTCTGCCTTCCTTCCCTGTGGCTTCTGCAGCCAACTACAACAGACTCAGGAGCTTAAAATAACATGCTTATTATTTTATGTTCTGAAGGTCAGAACCCCAACAGGGTGTATAGAACACTGGCTAAAAATACAGATCCTGATAGGACTGGTTTGTTCCAGAACCCCAAGAGGTAACACATTTGTTTTGCTTTGTTTTCTTAGTTTTTGACATTTCCACGTGCCCTGTCATGTCTCACTCAGTCACTTCCAGTGCCAGTGGTGGCCATGCAAGTCCTCAGGACTCATCCCAGGGACTCTTCCTTTCCAGCTCCTCCACTGACAGAGCCTGCTATGCCCATGATCCTGGGTAATGTGGGGTCACCTACATGCTTTAAGTCAGTTGACAGAAAAAGCTAATCTAGCTGAGACCTTAATTCCATGACACCCTGCTACATAGCAGAGTATTTCGAGCCTCAGGACTATCTTTGGGAAGAGAGTCTTATTCTGTGTCTACAGTGTTTCATGTTGGTAAGTACAAGCGTGGGTGGATCTGTGAAGACTGTCAGAGCTTTCTGGTTTTATGGTTGTTTCTGGAAAGTGACTAGATTGAAACTGTCCCCAAAGACGGAGATTGAATAACAAAGGAGGGCTGAGAATAAATAGAACAGTGAGATTTGGAAAGAAAGTGACATTTTCTTTCACAGGGTTCACATCCTTCAACAGAGTGATTCCATTTTAAGGGCTTGGAGAGATGGCTCCAATGGTTATAAACACTGACTGCTAGTCCAGAGGACCTAGGTTCAATTCCCAGTGCCTATATGGTGGCTCACAACCATCTGTAATTCCAGGGCTAGGGTATTTTTTTTTTTGGACACTTTGGGCACCACACACAAAAAGTACACAGACATACATGAAGGCAAAACACCCATACATATAAAATACTAAAATAATTAAAAATATATTTTGCTTTAGAAATCCCATCTAAGCCAGGCGTTGGTGGCGCACGCCTTTAATCCCAGCACTTGGGAGGCAGAGGCAGGCGGATTTCTGAGTTCGAGGCCAGCCTGGTCTACAGAGTGAGTTCCAGGACAGCCAGGACTACAAAGAGAAACCCTGTCTCAAAAAACAAAACAAAACAAACAAAAAAAGAAATCCCATCTAAATATAATGGGGGTAAAGATGTATGAACAGAATACTACACATGGTATTAGTGGCAATAAATGAGGAACCTAGCAGTTGTCAGATTTAATACAACACTATCCCTTTGACTGTATTTTCTGTGGCCATAAAACAGCAACTTTTATTCTAGAGCAAGGAATTTTATTTTTAGCTTTTATTGAGTCTATTTTAGCTCTCTTCTGTGCCTCTTTCCCCCACCCTTTTTTGCCTTGACCTAGTATTCATCAACTTAAAAATTGAATAACTATTAATGTGCCTGCAGGAGGTGAGAGAATACATCAGAAACACTCTAGACCAAGGTTTTATGGAGCATTAAGTTAGAAGCAGCAAAACAGGCACCACAGAAGTGATGACATATCTGATGAACTTTTTGAGAGAACTGTTGCAGGATACTAGAGAAGCAGAGAGGAGAGGAGTCTGTCTACCTGGGAGCCCTTTAAAACATGAAGAAGGCCTCATCTCCCGAATGGAGCCTTGTCTGAGTTGAGGTCATTACTGGATGCACTGGATGCACTGGCTACACTGTTACATTGGTGCCACGTCATTTAGACTCTGGACAATGTTCTGAATGCTCATTTTTACCTACCTTATTTCTCTTTCCATAAATATCCCTGGTATTTTCTTTTTACCTCTCCACCTGTGTCCAGTTCATCTTTTCTTGCATTTCATATACCTTGTAAGCCACCTTCAATCCCCTCCGGAACCAGCTAAGGTGAATCAGATAAATCTATAAAATAGTAATGAGCATGCCTGTGGTTAGTGCGTCCTCACCAGCTCGCTCTGAGTTCCTAGGCTGTTGTTTTTAGCTTTCTCTGTTGTGAGACAGACGGGCTTCTTTGGGCTGTGAAGCTCTGCTCTGGCAAATCTTTTGAATTCCCTGACTTTTCTATGGTTTTTGTCTCTTAGGAGTGGAAACTTCATTCCCGTTATGCAAAACAACACACAGAATCCAGCTATGTGTTCTTGTGTATTTCAGATGGTCCTCTCAGGTGCCTTAGTCTCAGTTACTTCACTTTAGTAGGAAAAGGAGACAGTCCTATAGAATCGGAATGAAATGCTTTCTAGGAACTCTAGTATCCACAGAATCCCAGGGTTTGTTTTGAATAGATTATAGATTCTCGTACTATTTATCTGTGTGGATTCTATACCAACATCTAAAGTAATGCCTTACTTTGCCGTTCTAGGAAAACTTTTTAAAAAAACAGAAAAATAAGTAAAAAAGAAAAACACAACACAAAATACAGGGGTATTTCGATCTATAAATCAATATATCTCATTAAAATCAATTCATGACAAATATTTTTCGAATTATTCTCTTACTATATACATTGATCCAACCTAAGATCTCAAACATCCTTAAATTACCCCAATGCATCATTCATACAAGGAAATAAATGTTGGAGACTGAGGGGGAGGCCACACAGCATAAAAAGGGAAATGAAATGTAAATATAGTATATATCCAAAAAAAAAACTTTCAGAGAAATTCAGAATATTTTGGTTTTATCCTAAAGAAATGAAAATCATTGACCTCTTTCACTTAGAATGGTGTCTGATGTGTATTTGGCAAAGATAATACTGAGTACTGGTGGAGATTAAGTTTGAGGAAAATAAGACAATGAGAGAGGGTACCAATGTAATCCAGGGAACCTTGATAAAGGCTTTGATGGAGAGCAAGGCATTAATAGAAAAAAATAAAGTGGACACAATTAACATCCTAATGTTCTCAAATTTGCAGAATTTGCTGATGAATTGGAGTTGAGACACGAAGGGAAGGAAGATATCTGGCAGATAACCTCTGAGTTGGTCATTACACAAGCTCTATGCCAATGCAAATCACGTCAAGGAGCCAGGTTAAAAAGAAAAGAAAGACTCGGTAATTAACAGTTTCTCAAGCCTTGGAACAGTGAGAAGATTCTGAGTATTTTTTTTGTGACTGTTATATACTCAAATACAACTCCAATTATCTTCTATGCATGCTTATGTGCATATAAACATATATACATGTACACATATTTATGAGAGAGTTTAGATGGAAAAATAGAAACATGTTAATAATGGTTGAAAGTACCGATGTTTTGACCAAATAAATGTTACAACTATATTTATTATAACACTACGATTAAAAGTGTAACTCAGCTACTTCAAAGCTTTTCAACTCTCCTTTCATTGTTACGACCTCTGAATAATTTCTGTTTTCAGTTCATCGAGCGATCAGACTAAGGCTCTACATATAACCCAAGATAACCTCCTTCCTCAAGGTTATTTATTTTAAGAATGTGAGTAGTATCCCCCTTTTCGTGCAAAATGACCTATTTAGAGAAGTAAGGGTTGAAACATGGATATCTGTAGAAGACCACTGTTCTCTATGTCCCACCTTTCAAGGATAAACTTTAATTAACAATATTTCTTGACCTAATTACTTCTCAGCTGCTCTATACTATTAATAAATGGTGACTTGAGAGTTTCCAGGACTTCCTCTGCTCCCTCAGAACAGCTGGGAACCTATGTCTGCATCGCCTCTGATAACTGATCATGACTTCCTTTCCTCCTAGCAACAGATCTGTGAGATAGTCATGACAGGAGTGTACAGAGAGGCAGTTATGCACTGGTTAAGCCTGTAACAGTTTGATAGAAAATATTTTCAACAAAATCATAGAAGAAAATTTCTCTAACCTCAAGAAAGAGATGCCTATTTATGTACAAGAAACTTACAGAACACTAAATAGATTGTATCAAAAAAGAAAATTCTCTTGCCACATAGTAATCAAAAGTTAATGAACAAAGAAAGAATACTAAAAGCTGAAGGAGGACAAGGCCAAGTAGCATTAGTAGTAGTTAGAACTACACCTGACTTCTTAACAGAGACTTTGATAGCCAAAAGGGCCTAGGCAGATGTCTTCTTGCAGCCTCGCAGATGGCAGCCTAGACTACCTTATTCAGCAAAACTTTCAATCACCATAGAAGGAGAGAACAAGAAACCCCATGACAAAACCAAATCTAAACAACGCCCATCCACAAAATCAGCACTACAGGTGAAACTAGGAAAAAAACCCTCCAACCTTAGAAGGTTAACTACACTTAGGAAAACAATAGAAATAAGTAATTTCACACCAGGAAAAAAACAAAACAAAAGAAGGGAAACACACACACACCAACACCAACACCAAAATAAGAGGAATTAACCATCATTGGTCTTTAATATCTCTCAATATCAATGGATTCCTTGAGAAAACAGATATCTACAAAATATTTTGCCCCAACAACAAAAAATATATACCTTCTTAGCACCTCACAGAACCTTCTCCAAAATTGGCCATATACTTGGTCACAAAGAAAGTCTCAATAGATACAAGAAAATTGAAATAACTTCCTTTATCTTATAAGAACATTATGGATTAAAGCTGGACTTCAACAACAACAGAAAAAACAAAAAGCCTACAATCTCATGAAAACTAAATAACTCTCTACTCAGTGACTACTGTGTCAAATTAAAAAATGAAGGAAGAAATTAGACTTTCTAGACTTGAATGAAAATGAAGACACAACATGCCCAAACTTATGGGACACAATGAAAGCACTAAGTACCATCATAAATAAATTAGTGAGATCTCATACTAATGACTTAACAGCACACCTCTGGGACAAACTAGACACCTAGGACAGTGGAATCTAAGAGGGTGCCTATAGCTAAGATTCCTAGTAATGGGGGTTATGGACCCCCATTGGAAGCAAGACTTCCAATGGAGGGATTGAGACACTAATCCAGCCACAAAACCCTAGACTCACAATTTGTCCAGCCTACAACATGTACAGGGATAAAAGATGAAGCAGAATTTGAGGGAAGAGCCTAGCAGGGAGTCCCAGGCCATGAGAGGGAGCCACCCCAACACTACTAATGGTATTCTGCTAAACTTGTAGACAGGAATCTGGCATAACTGTCATCTGAGAGCAACTGATTGACACTGATGCAGAGACCCACATCCAAACATTAAGTTGAGCTGGGAGAATCCTGTGGAATAGGGGTAGAGGGGAAGAATTAAAGGGGCAGGGGGTTGGTTCAAGGACACCCCACAAGAAAATCTACAGAAGCAACTAACCTTGGTGCATAGGGCTTATAGAGATTGAACTGACAACCAGAGAGCATGAATCTGACAGATGTAGGCTCTCTGCAAGTATGTAGCAGTTGTGCAGCCGGGTCTTCATGTGGGACCCCTAAAGTGGGAGCAGGGACTCCTTCTGATTCTGTTGTCCATTGGATCCCTTTCCCCTAATGGGGCTGCCTTGTTTAGCCTCAATAGAAGATGTATGTGCCTAATCTTATTGCAACTTGATATGTCAAGTCTGGTTGATATTCATGGGAAGCCTCCCCTCTTCTGAGGAGGAGGGCAAGGGGGTGCACGGAAGGGGAGTCAGAGGGAGGGACTGGAAAGAGAAGAGGGATGGGAAGCTGTGATTGGGATGTAAAGTAAATAGACAGCTTAATCAATAAGAAAAAGAAAACATCACTATCAAATAACTCAGTAAAGCTCTAACTATGAAAGATTAAACATTTTAGGCACATCTACAATCACAAAACAAAAACAAAACAAAACCAACCAACCAAAAAACAAACATACAAAAAAAAAAAACAATGCCCTATCCCTCATGTCACCACATGCAGAAATAGCAAATAATAAAATTTAAGTTCACACAATTTTATATTAAAATACGTTGAATAGAAATTGGAGGCTCATTGGAGGAAGTGATCACCATTTGCCTGAGGACAGGCACAGGGCACCTGGGAGATCTTCTCACGAAGGGTCTTTTTTATATGACAAATGCCCATATATGGAGCTTGTGGCGATACAGAGCTGGGCATCACTCTACACCACTGCCTTCCAGACCTTGCTTTCAATTTGCTTGCAATGATTTTATCAGCCTCCAAATGGACATGGGAGATCCTAGAGATAATCTGTTGTGTCTTCCTGTGGCAAGGAGGACTCCCTTGTAATTGGCCCCCAAATTTATCAGCATCTCTTGGTAGTAGTGTGCAATATTTTTTTTAAACAAACACTACTATCAAAGAACAAAACAAAATAAATCATCCTGCTCACTCCCTCACTCCCCCTTTTATAAAACATTGTAACCATTTTGTTTCTAAGAACAATAACAGCAGCAACACCTATTCGTGAAAGCCAGACTCGTAATGAGGCAGCGGGTTCAGTCTCACACAACCAGAGTAGAAGGAAAGTTTGTATAAAAGAACCCAGAGTTTTAATTTGGTGTTAGTTCTTTGGGGAAAGCTATACAATAGACTAAATAGAACCATCTCTCCCATTAATGAATCAGGCAGAGATGATCAGATTTTCAAACTTCTGTATAAAATAAAACCACTTGCATATGAGTGTTCTTGAATGACCTATGATTGACGAGAGAAACAACAGCACCTTCTCCGTCTTCTTTGCAGAATGCTTTACCAAAATGCACCCTGTTCTAGAGAAAGATGATGAGTCAAACTCATTCTAAATCTCCTCTGTGCTTCAGTCTGGGTCTGTGGTGCCAATGGATTTCTTCCTAGTGGAAGGGAGGGAGACAGGGAGGAGGGGTGCAGCTGGGGGAGAGGATGTAGGGCTCTGGTGGAAGGAGAGGAGGGAGGGAGGGAGGAGAAACTGTGGTCAGGATTTAATGTTTGAGAGAAGAATTAAAAAAGAAAGAAGTGGAAGGCAATCAGTAACCTTAATACAATCCCGGTCCTTTGCTAGACAGTGGCTGTTGGCTCATTCTTAGATACACAAATCATTTGCTGGCAAAAGATGAACAAACAGCCTCTGGTGAGGACCACTCGGCAATATGTACCACACAGCAATAGGGACCATGGATCACTATTTGTCATAGGAACCAATGGCTACTTACTTTGCTACTCACACATTAGGGAATGCAAATGCCCAACATTCTTAACAGGAACAAAATTAAAATTTGTGTTTAGGGCCCCAAAGGCCATCAGTCTCCACTGAAATGAAAGGGGTGAAGTGAGAGCTTAGCACGGCTCCCTTTGAGAACACTGGACCCATGCCCTGCCTTGGTACTCATTACCCAGGATGCTGAAGTAATGATGACAAACCAAACCGAAGTTGATAGCTTTCCATTTCACTTCTCGGCCTGGAGGGCAAGAGCCAGGGCAGAGGGAAGCCACCTGGCAGTCAACAGGCTTCTCTGCTTAATGTCAGCACAGAGGAGCTGAAGAGATTCCCAGGAGTCTGCCTCGTTGTATATTCACGTATTATGCCAGGATGGCTTTTTTTTTTTTTTAAAGAAAGCTTGAGAATAACAGTGAGTCGCTTCAGATACATTCTTCATATTCTTAAACACTGCTGCTCCTACCAGCCCTCATATGTTTCAAAACGGATTACAATGATTTTAGGGTTATCACCTGGTAAACGTTCACCTGACATAGTTCTCATCTCAATCACAAGGGAGGACCGAAAGCAATTTGCATTCGTTTAAATTTACATTAGACACCAACAGTGTCAGCTTTGTCTGTGTTAACTCGATTTCTCTGTGTATAATATGGTTCTGAGGGATCCAGTCTCTTTGAACATCACTGTACCTCACGGTGTGCGAGGATAATAGGCTACCACGGTTTGAGTAATTCATAAAGGACGGAGATCTGTTCCCTCCCAATCCTGGAGGCCATGTAGTCGGAGATCAAGGCATTGGTATGTAACGATGCCTTTCCTATGATCACAGGTAGAGAACAGAACAGAATAGTGGTGAATACTTTGTCCCCAATCATCAGAAGACTGTGAGAGAGAGGTTCTACCCTTGCCATCTTTGTTGGTGTCATTAACCCATTCCCAAAGGCAAGGCACTCTTGCCCTAAAGCCCACACTCACCTTGTCTCCAGTACGGCCACACTCTGCACTGGAGATTACGTTCCAAAGCATGAATTTGTGGTGACTCATTTGGAATATAGAAGACACTCAGAAGAAAACTGCAATGGTCCATTTACTTATAATGTCCTATTAATCAAATTGGATGAACAAATCGGGACAAAAAACGTCGGAGCATAGTGAGACGCATATGACCCAGGTGGTTGGACATAAACCTCAAAGTCATTTCATATCAATGAGTATTTTAAGAATTAAGTAATGGAGACCCGTCAGGATATCGCCACAGATGGAAAAGGTAAATGGTTGTGTTTCAAATAATTGACAGAGAAGCACAATGCCTAATGGGCTTCTTTTGGTTCTGATGACAACATATTTCACTCTGAAACGTTTCCTGTGACCACTTGTCAATGGCACAATGGCTTATTTTGGGATCCAGACAAGAGAGCCTACTGATGTGAAGCCAGCCCCACCGCGTGATTTACAGAAGTGGACAGATGTCTAATAAGAGATATACACAGAGGGAGGCATCTGACTCTGTGATAGGTGCTCCATTCAGCATTCTAACACTGTATCACGGAGCTGTGATCTTAACACTGCACCATGGGCTAGCATTATAACATGGCACCATGCACCTATGCAGAAGGAAAACCATGTCATGGCTTAAAAATAACTCCTGGTATACTACAAGGCCCAAGAAAGCTAGAAGAACTGATAATAGTCTTGATGCTAGAATAATCATACGAGTTCGTTTATCTCAAACCCACCAATGATGGCATACAATGCCAGTTGGGTAGGAGTATATTTGGAACCTGGTAGGGTCAAGGCCAAATGGTAGTAGCAGGCTTGCAGGTGCCTGGGTCTCTAGTCTCTAAGTGCTCCACCACAGATGTTTTGATTCCTCACCTCATATCTTCAGCAGCACAATTAATACATTTATAAAGTTTTCCTAAGACTTTCCTGGACAGTCTGGCTGAGTATGGAGATCCAGGCTAAAACTGAATTGTTTGCATCTTGGGATACTTAAGAGATTTATTTTGATGAGAATTTAAATAGTGAGTGTGATCATTCATGCTCTGCCAAAGGAGCAGATTATACTAATTCACTGACACTGATGAATGGCTTGAGTAGCTAACCAGCGTATTAGATAAAAATTGGATGCTGTAACAAGGAAGGGGGCAGGGTATGTAAATGTTCCTGTGAACACTGGCACAGAGGACAAAAGTCTTCATGCCCTCTTATTAACAACCACCTGACTTTACTATGGAAGACAGTCACTATTTGACAGAATGGCTAGCTCACCTTAAACTTGCCCGTCACCAGCAATGTTCACGCTTTCACCAAATTGACACAAGTTAACAGTTACTTAATGGGAAGAGTGGAGGAGCTGCATGGGACACAAAGACAATTCTTATCTCTCCCACTGCCAAACATCCAACTTCTCAGAGGGAAAACTGAATGTTGAGTCCTTGGCATGGAACCCACCCACAAAGGAACTTGAGTAATCCCCAACTGGAATGTCCGTCATACTGAAGTGCTTCCATTCCTACAGACTCACTGCAGAGGTCGGCATGCCCTCTGGAGAAAAACTGATACAGATGCTTCACACTCTTAAAGTCTTTAGACCTTGACTCACTGAATTGGGATCTCACATAATGGAGCATCTACAGGAGCAGAGTTTTGTAGGTGGAAATAAGTGAACTGAGCACAAGACTTTGACAGCGGAGCCCTGTGTGATGGTACAACCATGTAATTCCAGTCCTTTATAGACTGAGGCCGGACAACCAACAATTTGAGGGCCGCCTGTGATGTACACCAAGTTCAAGGCTACAAAGGATTAGATATTGAGAAAAGAATTAAGGGAAACAAAAGAAAGGAAGGGAGGGAGGAAAAGAAAACCAAAAGAACATCGATAACCACTAATCAGATGTCATAGTTCTAAGACAAATCGAGCGGCCTTTTGAAGGCAACACTGTACATCAGAGGAATCAGTGTAGTTGTAACACTCATGATACCCTGCCCCATGAACAGTGCTTGCCAGGATTCTACAATCATTATAAGTTACTAAATCCAGAGTATGTGAAACCAAGAGATGGACTTATATTAAACATATTACAATAGTGTGAGAAAAATGAATGCTGTGTTTTCTTTCATTTATCAATCCTAGATTTTACATAGATACATAAAGTCAAGGTTGACCTGAAAGCAGAAACAAAACAATATTGGAAAGAAAAGAATACTGAAGGGAGGGAAGGAGGGAACAGTGATAGAACCTCAGAATACTCTCAAAGCATGTTATGTAATTACAGGAAAAATGTCCTTGTGAAACCCAGGACCATGTACGATGAACATATGTTAATTAAAAGATTTTTAAGAGAAACAGAAATTTTCTTCACCTTCATTCCCAGGGACCCACTTAGAGAATTTTATTTTTCTTTCATCAACTTTAAATCTGTGCACAGACATCTGGGTTCATAGAAGAAATACTTTTACCAGAGGGCACAGACCCACTAAAGTGTCAGACTTCAAAGAAGGTCTGATATCATAGTATCATTTGATGTTTCTGGTGCTCAGAAAAAAAAGCCATGAATAACTGATATTCTGTCAGGCCCAATCTGCCCAAATCAAAAGTAAGAGGCAGGTCTGCTGTTCCACAGTGGAGGCTGGGAATCCAGGTGGTTCCTCAGGGTACCCCAGTGTCCACCCTAATCAAATCAATCAGTGGATAATTATGGTAAGCATAGCCTAGAGAAGTCATGGAGGCTGAAGGCATCAGAGGACTCTTATTAAAAAAATCCACGCAGCCAAGCAGAGGTGCTAAGAAAAAATTTAACCGAGTATCAGAGGAGGGAGAGCTTGACCTGAAAGTGCATCTTCCAGTGAGAACTTTCAGGGCAGAGGCTCCAGTCTGTGCTATTGAACATTTTGTCTCCCACGAGGTAGAATCAACCACAGTTCTACTGAAGCTCTTACCCAATAGGATGCGATATAGACTTTACATGAAGCTAGATCTCAATAGGCTATAATGACAGCTGTTGGGTGTCACCCAGTTCCCCCAAGATACTCCTTCTCCAGCTGCCGGGTGTTGCCAGCCAAGGGCTCACAGATTGCTAATGGACCTCAGCTGACAGTTTTGGCATCCCGCATGCTTACCCGTCCTTCCCAGGAGCAGGCTTCAGCAACCACTGGTTAATATGAAAGTACAAAGGTCTAGTCTCCCTGCTCCAACCGGGTCATTTGGTGAGGACCAGCTAAGCTCTCCATCTCTCCTTGGAACAGGATGAGGCCTCTGGTGCATGCCATTGCATAGTCCTTGCTTAACTCTACTCCAGTCCATATCTTACTGGCAGTGTGGGGGGGACCCCATGGTGGTGTTTCCGGTCCCATCAACTCTATAAGTAAACATATGTTAGGATCTGTTTCCTGGCACTGAAAACCATAGCTCAATCATATCATTGCTACTTCCTCTGATGAAAACATAGGGTCTGTACTTATAAGGTTATAACGTGGGTGGTAATTTAGGCTCAGAGGGTAAAGGCGCTTGCTGTGAAAGCCTGCCAACCTGAGCTCAAACCCCAGAACCCACATAGAGGTAGAAGGAAAGAGCCAAACTACACAAAGCTTGACATAGATCAATGTAAGATCAATGTATAAAAACTACATAGAAATTAGAACTGAATTTTGTGTGCTTTCCCTAAAAGTTTTCCAAAAAAATGAATATTCCACTTCGAAAAAGAATGAGATTTGTCTGTTTTTAATCTGAAAAATGTATGTGGCCACGACAAAAATACCACAAACTAGAGAGTTCATAAAACACACTAATGTATTTCCCAGGGCTCGGGAGGCTGGGAAGTCCAAGGTCAAGGCAGGTATCACCAATGTTTGATGTGAGAACTGGCTTTCTGTTTAAATATTGTCACCTTCTAACTGTATGCTCACATGCACAAGGAAAAGGCAGGCATGTAAGGCTTTTCCCATGGCACGGTTTCATACAGAAGGGCTCTCTCCTCATGATCCTATCCCACAATGATCACCTCATCTTCTCATGCCGACCCTCTAGGAGGCTAGCATGTTAATATATGCATTTAGAGAGAAACTAAAAACTTTCACGAGTGCACATAAGGAGAAACTGTATTTGTAATCATTGTCAATATCATAAGATAAACTATGAGTTATGTGTTGTTAGCTTATTCTATAATAACATACCACAAAATTGTTGGGTTAAACTATAGAAACATACTGTATCACAGTCTCTGTGGGTCAGAAGTCGGCCATGTTTTGGCTGAGTGTCATTAGATAGGAGCAATGCAGTAACCAGGTCTACAACATCACCAGATGCCTGGATCCCTCCTTGAGTTCACATAGAGTAGGCAAGGTGCACATTTACTTGCAACTACTCTACTGAATCCCCTCTTCTTGTCACCCAGTCCACTCAAATTACTATAGGACAGTAGAAGTCCCTTTCCACAGGGGCTCACTAGAGTTTATCACATGCTCGTGGTCTTTCAAGAAGGATCCGGGATCTTTCCAAGGACAACTTGGTTAGACCATTCCCACTAGGATAAGTCATCTGATAGTCAACTGATTTGCAGCACCACCATAAGAGGGGTACCATATTATATTGCATATTGGGCCCATACTCAATAGCAAAGACATTGCACCAAGGGAAGAGGTATCTTAGAAGCCACCTCAGAAATCTGCCTGATACAAAGTGTTTTCTTGTGTTCAAAGTCACATGCTTACTCTTGGGTGGTCACAGAATTGAGGGTTTCTAGGATGACAGAATATGTCTCCTGGACTGTGGTACTGTAACGGTCTGAAATGAGATCATCCTCAATAAGTGGTGCTTCAGACATTTCTTGGGTTACAGTAGTGGGATCTGAATGTTTAAAGCAGGGCTTCTCAACCTGTGGGTCATAACCCCTTTGGGGGATCAAAGGAACATTTCACGGGAGTTACCCAAGACCATCATAGCACACAGATATTTACATTATGACTCATAACAGTAGCAAAATTACAGTTATGAAATAGTAATACAAATAATTTTATGGTTGGAGGTCACCATGACTTGAGGATCTGTATTAAAAGTCACAAAATTAGGAAGGTTGAGTATCAAAGGCCAGCTTTGACATCATGGGGTAAACTAAGATAGGGTTCAGACTTTCCTCTGAGGGAATGATGGTTGATTATCTCAGGCCAGCAAAATGTTGTCTGGGGCCACCAAGAAAAAGAGGGTGAGGGGAATCACATACACACACGGGGGTGTGTGTGTGCACACACACATACACACACACACTTGGTCAATGGAGCAAAGTTCCTACAAGTTTATTTTTTCTCCCACAGCTTATATATCCCAGCAAAATCTTTCAAGCAGTATAAAAATTATAATGTGATTACATTATATTTTTCTTTAAGTGAACATTTACAATGTGTATTTGTAAAAACATGTTCCCAATACCCTCACATGATTAAATGTTTCATGTATTATCAGTGAAAAGAAAAACCAAATTATTCCCCCAAACCTACATACATTTGTAGCTAAGCAACTTGTTATAGATTAACAATGTGTAAGCAAGGTAAATTTCTCAGCCAGTTTCTCTCACTGGTAGGCTGCAATCTGTGGATATGAAGAAAAGAACAATTATTTTATTATTTATCTTAAAAAGTAATCTTATAAAAATCTTAAAAGAATCACAAATCTAAGCTTTTATATAAAAATCAATCAGTCATTTCCACTTTAAATCCTCTGGGTGCACAGCTACTTATTAACAATTTCTTATTACATCATATCAGGAAGCTGAGGGCAAAAATGGCTACAGCTGGATCACCAGCCCAGCTCTAGCAGGAGAGTCATGACAGCCAGTACTAGTCAGGCTTCCACTGTTCTTGTTCCCTGACCTCAAAAAAGCCCCAGCTGAAATATTAAGAGTGTGCCTTTCTGAACTTCAAATTTTTCTACATCGGAACCGCTAACAAAACCATCTTAACCTAACTTTACTAACAATCTACTTCTTCAAGTTATTACTAAGGGCAGTGGTCATTGCTAAGAATCTACATCTCTATGGTCTTTTCCAAAGGTGGTGACTGAATCATTAATCTGCTCCAGCAGCAATGCTTGAAATATATCAATCACTATTATTATACATGTCAAAGACACTGCCCAGTAAGGGGCTGGAAACCCCCCTTTGAGTTTTCATACAGCTCATAGATTAGGAGGAACATACGGCAACAAGCAGAGAAAAACTCCACAATAGCATGCAGTTGTTAGTCCTTGGGGCTCGGCCTCTCCAAGGCACACATATGCTAGCTACATTCTATGAGTTCAATATGAAAGCCATTTGCAGCCTCCTTACACGGCACCCAATAGTTAAGAACCACTGGTTTAAGCAATGCTCATATTACTCTCACCTTTCCCAGAGACCACAAACCTCGCAGGTCTCGGGGTAAGCTGGGATATGGGAACTTTACAGCACCAGAAAGAACAGCTGCAAAGTACACAGAACATTGTCTGGCACTTGGAGACATACATGTCTGGGAACAAACCAGTATCTTTTAGGAATGAAATCAGAAGAGGTCCAGTTCTCTTTTGTCTATCCTTTCCCTCTGTTTTCAGATTTTCATTTGGAAACTAGTGTGTTAGAATATTCTGTGCAGAATTACAATAGTCACTAAACTGAGGACCCTTTCTGGAGAGGAGGAGAGAATCACCAGGCTGGAGTTCAGAGATGGAAAGCCATACGCTCTGAGAACCTGGCCACGGATGCTGCCAGGCCCTAAGGGAGGTGAGGGAAGCATCATTATCCCTCACCCTGATGGGCCAGCATAATCTGCTCTCATTGTATGCGGAGGCTGCCTCCTGTGGCCAAGGCCCTCCAAATCAGACAGAAAAGGATGCATTTGGCTTCATCCAAGTGAGAAACTGGGAAAAGCATGGATTATTCTTACATCTTGGCTTCCAGTTATTGTATTATTGGCACCAAGAGCTGAGCCAAGCAAATAGATCTTTATCTTTGCTCACTGAGCAGCTGATCTAGTCCTTGTGCGGGGAACCAGCAACCTCTGTAAACAAGTGTTTACTGCTGGCCAGCTTCTAAACAAAGGGATCATGCAGGATAAAGCATTTCTGAGGGGATGGATCTCCTGTTAAAATCGTGGCCAGGTGATCATGTTAAAAAAGTTTTCAAGTGAAATCAAACATATTATTTTTATAGGCAACAAAGCACCTAATGTATTTGAACTAAATATTTTGATGTTTACCTATATAGAATTTGAAATATGTTCCCTTAGGTCTATGCTTATTCCAATAACAGAAGAGAAGAGACTAAAGAGAATAAAGAAAAGCTTCGAAGAGAAATGCAAAGGCTGTTTATTTGGAGATGACCAGCACTAGTGTTTCAAATTATACCACCACAGCTTTGATATATGTCACATGATCGTGAATGCCATTTGGTAGATTGAACATTTTAAATAAAAACACCCCATGCATGTGATGGAAAGGGTCATAAATTCCTCCAAACTTCAGCCTCTACTCTTGATATTACTCTGGAACTTCATCATGAAACCTCTTAGCAGACTTTGCTCTCTGGAGTACTGGACCATGCCAGTTAGGCAATAAGAAATATGTTAGTCCTTCTCATTGAGGGCTGCCTGAGAGGGTTTATTATTACCTTTCTTCTAAATCCATAGACTCATTGTATATGTAAGGGAATCTAGAGCCCTTTCACACAGACCTCATAATTATTCTGCTTTTCTTTGGTCATAACAAGTTAACCACCATCTAGTAATGGCTGGGCTCTGTTCTCCCAGCTACAGGGTCCTACAATAAGGAAGGAAAATGGTCTTTCCAATGACTTTCCCACTCTTAAGGATCATCAAAGCCTGGAATTTTAATAAACATTTTTATTAAATCAGTTAATTAAATATTTGAATACTTATTTTTTGTGAATCAGAGTATTCCCTTTTCTGCATGGACTGTACTACTTTGTTGAAATATTCATGCTTCTCAATGTCTTATTTTTGATAAGATGATGTTAAATGTCAATATGCACGATTCTTTCAAAATGATTTCCTCATCACTATTTAACAAAATGGATCAGAATCAAGGCATAATATTGCGAAAAAGAAAATTTGAAACCAGAAAGAAGTGCAACAAAAGAGAAAGAACGGGACAAAAAAAAGAAATCAAAAATGGCCAGAGCATAATTTACAAAATGAGGTAAATAAATAACTTCCCTATCAATAAGGATAGGTAACATTCTCCTTGATGAGATAGTGGTACCAATGTTATAGGAGCAACCAACAGCTTTCTGATTGAATTCGAAGCCTTCTCCACAAGAGAGAACTCGTGCCTGGGGCCATCGATGGAGACAAGCTTGATGCATCTCTTGGCTCTCATCAGTGAAGCATTTCTTGTCAGAAGAGGATGATGATGAGTACAGACCCACAACTGAGCAACATGTGAAGAACTGTGGAGTGCTAAGGTTTACATAGGACATCTGCATCATACACATTCTTCTGAGGCTTTGGGGATCACTGCAGAGGAAAGAGGCGATGATTCTAAAAGCCAAAGGTAGTCAACTCTTGAGTGAAGCAGTATTTGATGGACATGACAGTGTTATTGCACACATAGATGGTTGGGCTATGACTGTATGCCCAAGGCCTGCCCAGGATCAAACCAGACACATCCCAGCATGAAAAATGCAGGGTTCATGAAGTCCCACCCCTATCTGAAGAACTATTAGCAATTTGCAATTTACTGGGGGTAAAGTGGCCGCTGGGAAGCTATGAATGCCCACTCCTGTGTCATGCCCATCTGGTGCTAAATTGCCTCCGTGGGTTTTAGAAAAAGAGCATATGAACCTTGGAGGGAGAAATGGTAAGTCGGGGATAAGGGAGAAACAAGTGTGTGTGTGGGAGGGGTGGAATTCGTGGTAGAATATATTTTAGGCATGTAAGTCTTAAACAATAAAAAATTTCAAATAAAGTTACTAATGTATAAAACCAGACATGAATTATTTAGTTTTTTTTCTCATGAGAGCAAATAGGATTAATTGATATAAATCAGAACTTGGAATGCAATTTAAAAATAATCTTTGGTAGACTGTATCTCTAGTAACTAAACTTGAAAGTTAATTAGTATTGTTTTTTTTAAAAAAACCTAGTGAGTAAGTAGTAAAATTCTAAGTTATTTATAGCCATTATGGAAATAGAAGTTCTTTGATTTATATACGAAGCTTAAACAGCAGTATTATTTAGTACCATGTCTAGATTTGTATCCAAGTGAAGTGAAGTCAATACCTCAGAAAAGATCTGCTCTCATAAGCTTATTAGAGCATTATTCATGTTAGCTGATCAGAAGCGTGTGTGCAGATACATATATACATACACACAAAGCATATTATTGTGTTTAGGCAAAGACAAGAAAGAGAATCTTCATTTCTAAAACCACAGATAAGCATGGAAGACATTCTGCTAAAACGGAATAACTCAGACACAGATACCCTGCTCAGGCTTTTTAACACGGGACATACAAAACTTTAAAGTGCCAGTTTGGTAATTAGCAGGTGTTGTTATGTATCCTTGCACACAGGAATATTGGTTAAAATGCTAACATGTTCATTACAATTTGCGTGAGTTCTGGGAACCAGTGCATGGTGTGGTTGACAGAACAGTGTGAGGTGGATGTAGAAGACAGGCTCAGGAGCGCATCAGGAAGAAAGGGCGTGCCTGACATTTCTTTTGGGGACACTTTTGTCCCCATTACTAAAATGCAGTCTCCTGCTCCACCTCCTTTTGTCTTACTCCCTGGGCTCAGTTTCTCTGGGGACACAGTGAAAATATATTCAAACTGTGAGCTGAATATCTCCCAAAGGAATAGCTCTGCAGCCAAATTTTCCTGCTCTTTAAATAGTTGGTAAGCCATGTTCCCAAGAGTGTGGTGTCATCATCAAATTATCTGTCACGGATATCGGGATATTGCATATATAGCCCAAGAGAGGAGATACGGTATGTGTTTATATAATTCCTGCTAGATCCCACAGATGTGAAATTTCCTTGAAATAATCATTTCTTCCTTCCTTATCCCGCCCTCTAGCTTTGCAATCCGTTACACTTGCACACTATAGAGTCCTGTCTAAAAGCACCGTTGCATGTGTTTACGTAAAAATACCACACCATGAAGACAATAAGAGATACTACCCTCAAAAGGTAGCGTGGGGCTGTAAGAAGAGAGCGGAGCGGAGCTGAGCTGAGCTGAGCTGGAAAATGGGGTGTGTTGGTTTGTAATTTTCATTCTCTCTAAAGACGCAACCATGTCAACCTCTTAGCTTTGGGTGCCATGCAACTTGAATCTCCTCTAGTGCACAGACACACACATCTGTATGCTAGACAAATGAAGGGGTTCTGTTCTGCTTTGAATATTTCTATCCATGAAGCCTTGCTTTATACTTTCTATTTTATGAAGGTTTTTTCTTTAAATTCTTCTATTAAAAGCCACTTTTTTGGTATATACACAAACTAAACAGAAACCCGTGCCCTAAAAATTGGCTACAAGCAGGGCCTGGAGACAGAAAGGAGAAGATCAAGCGTCCGCATCCAAGGGCTGGGAAGATGGTTCCGTGATGAAGAGCATCCATTGCTTCTGCAGGGTGAGTTTCCCAGCACTGATACAAGGCAGCTCACACCCACGTTTAATTCTAGCTCCAGGGGATCTGACATTGTCTTCTGACCTGATACCCTCATGTATACATCTGACACACACCAAAACACACTTAAGTAAAAATACAAATAAATCTTTTTTTTTTTAGTTATTTTTATTTTCTATATTCTATGTTTACATTTCAAAGGCTTTCCCCTTTCCCAGTTCCCACCCACCATAGTTCCCATAGTTCTTCTCCCCCCCAACTATTCCCCAATCATTCCCCCTCCCCCCTCGGTTTCTTTACTAAACTGGATGCAATCTTTACATGCCCAGGGTCCTCTCCTTTCTTCTTCTTGGGAATCATTTGACTTGCTATTTGTGTCTTGAGTATTTAGTGCTTCTGGGCTCATTAATATCCACTTATCAGTGATTGCATTTCATGTGCATTCTTTTGTGATTGGGTTAGCTCACTCAGGATGATATTTTCCAGGTCTAACCATTTACCTACCAAATAAATCTTTAGTATTTTAAAACGTTGGTTTAGTTCTTAGTTCTTTTTAAAATTACAACATGTTTTGTCATATTTGCCGTCTTTCTCCCCCCAGCCCCCAAGAGTTCAAGGCCACCCAGGGATACACAGTAAGATATTTTATTAAAAACAACAAGAAACACTAACAGATCTATTTGTATTTCCTGAGATGTGAATTCAAATTTGAATTTAAAGTTGTTTTTTTTTTTAACTTAACTAGAAGGTAAATCCTGAAAACCACATTGAAAAGAAAGACAGATGTAAACTTTTGAGATAGAGACATTTTTTTCTCATGGAAAAATTCTTTTCCCCAAGAGTAAAATTCTTAAATCCTGGGCAGTTCTCGGTCTTATTTAATCTACTTTCAGAATATACAAAATGTATTCACTATGGGCTCTCACAGCTGGCGAGAGCATTGTGCTGGCTAGTTTTTATATGTCAACTTGACACAGGCTAGAGTCATTTGACAGCTGAGAATCCCAGCTGAGAAATTACTACCATAAGGTCCAGCTGTTTCCTGAAGCTAGTTTTCTCAATTAGTGATTGATGAGGAATGGCCTGGCTTACTGTGGGTGGTGCCAGCCCTGGGCTGGTGGCCCTGGGTTCCATAAGAAAGCAGGCTGAGCAAGCCAGTGAGCGGCACTCCTCCGTGGCTTCGGCTTCAGTCATTGCTTACAGGCTCCTGTCCTGTGTGGGTTCCTATCTTGGCTCCCTCTATTGGATGGCAACTTCAGATATAGAAGCCAAACTTCCTCCCGACGTTGGTTGTGGTCATGGAGTTTCATCACAGCAATCTGACCCTAACTAAGACAAGAGATTAAAGAAAATGAAGACAGGAGAAAGGAAAAGAGTGTTAGAAAGAAGTAACAGTTACAGAATTCTTTATAAAATAAAGACTGCGTAAACAAAATTAGATAAAAAAAGCAGAGGAATAAAGCACAGGATTAAAAATTGAACAAATGGGCTGGTGAGATGGCTCAGTTGTTAAGAGCACTGACTGCTCTTCCAAAGGTAGGTCCTGAGTTCAAATCCAGGCAACCACATGGTGGCTCACAACCATCTATAATGGTATCTGACACCCCCTCTTCTGTTGTGTCTGAAGACAGCAACAGTGTACTTAAATATAATAATAAATAAATATTTAAAACAATTCTTAAAACAAACAAAAAATGATAAAAGCAACAGTAAGAAGAAAACTAAAGTAAAAAGCATGAAAAGCCAAGAGATGTAGATGTTCCTTTCTCCACTGGCCCACCATATCTGGGTAATCAGCTCCTCATGGCTCCCACCACACCACTGGTCCTGAGTGGGAGCTGTGAGGTCACACTTGTAATGGGTATGTTGTCAGCAGCCAGGCTGTATTCACATGAGAGGTGTCCCTTCTCTGCACACCAGGATCCTCTGTTACTGACTCTCATTCACTGTGTAGTCTGCCTACTGCAAACAAGTAAAGAGATCAAGCCATGAGAACAAGCCAGTAAGCTGTACCCCGCCATGGCCTGTGCATCAGCACCTGCCTCCAGTTCCTGCCGTGTTTGCGTTCCTGTCCTGACTTCCTCTGATGATGGACTACAAGCCAAGTCCCTTGGCTCCCCACTTGCCTTTGCTCACAGTGTTTCATTATAGCCATAGTGACCCTAATGTAAGCTGTTTGCATGTCGCTATTGGATAGAAAGAATGGACACTGTTAAGCATACTATAAGGCACTGGTGTCCCAGAGAAACAAAGGATGATCCTGCCCAAAGCAGTTAGCGTAGAGGGTGAAAATCCCAGATCCAGTCCTTCCAACACCATTAATCACTGTATACCAAACTCAAAGTACTCAGTTTAACATTGAGACTCGTACATTAAGAGTACAAAAGTTCTCTTAAAGTGTTGGACTTCATGCAAGTAAATATTTCTATATTCCGAGTTAAAAATTCAGCGCACTCAGTTATTTTGTATTCTGTGCATTATTATTTCACACGCTCATTTCTCAATACCTTCCCAATCAGTAGCAAGAACAAAGCCACCTACTATGAATTCTGGTCACATTGATATATGTGAAAATCCAGGTGGCTTGTCAGATTTGCGGGCATCGCTGAGAACAATTAAATCAAGAGCTCTTAGCAGGGAGACACATGATCGCTTGTGTATCCCATTTCAAGCTATTTGCTTCTCTGTTCTCAGGCCACAGCAATGGGAATCAGTCTTCAGTGTAGTTCAGATAATCACTAGATGGGAGGAAAGGAAGAGGAGGAAAACTAAAAGTGATGGAGAGGTTGAATGTGTAGTATGTACATTGTAAGCATTTCTGGAAATGTCACATGCTTGACACATGCTAGACACATGTTTGACACATGTTAGAGTGATCTGGAAAGGGGGAACCTCAGGTGAGAAAATGTCCCCATCAGATTGTCTGTATGCCAGTCAGCAGGGCATTATTTTGATCAGTGATTAATGTGGAGTGGAGCCACCCCTGGGAGGGTGGTCCTGGATGGTCCTGGTGGTCCTAAGAAACCAGGCTGGGCACACACACCATGGAAAGCCACCCAGTCAGCAGAGTTCCTGCATGGTCTGTGCTTCACTTCTTGTCTTCAAGTTCCTGCCATCCGGTTTTGCCTTCATGACAGATTACAACTGAAGCCGATAATAAAGCCCTTCTTTGACAAGTTGGTTTTGGTCATAGTGTTTCATTTAGCAATAAAAAGCAAAGTCAGATGCAGGGTTTAAACGTTCTTTGTTTTTTGTTTGTTTGTTTTTTGAACTAAGTTTTTGGCAGTTTCATTGGCCAATAGACAACCAACACAGATGTCAAAGTCACAGTCAGAATTAGAAGCGATGCCTCCTGGCGACTCACTAACAGAGTTAAAACCAAGAAACTGCAGGTAAGGATGCTTGGTGGTAGAGCTTATCCAAGGCCCTGGATTTGCTCTGCAACACAAGAACAAGGGGGACTAATCTACCTAGGGCCACGCAGTTAAACTCGGTAGGGTCTTGAGATTAAAATATATAAAGGATACAAACTAATTGTAAAGTAGGTAAATGAAAGGCTTGTGTGGAAAAAAAAAATATGTAGTTTTCATGATGACCATAATGTCCCAGAGCAGACTTTAGTCCTTTCAGTATGGAAAAAGGCAAACAAGGTTGTGGTACTAGAAGAATTTAGAAATCACCCCCAACACCACACACACACACACACACACACACAGAGACACACAATTTACTCAGGTTCTTATAATCCCAGTCACACCACTTTTATTTCATGATCCCCACCTCAGAGCCAGTAGGCATCTAATTAGAGGGCTTTAAATATAAGCCAATCTATACAGATTTATGTACAAGTGAAGGAACCTCTTTAGAGGGAAAGTAATGAGAAATTGTAATTGCATTTTTATATTCTTCTGTAAGTTTTAGATGTTTTTCCTGGTGTCTTTTAAAGCATGATTAAAACTGATAACGACCTAGGCTTTGTTGGAAACTGCAATCCTGTCCATCAGTTACACCATTTTCTCCATTTTTTAAAAACATCAAATGGATATCAATAGGCCAGAGGTCATAGACTTCAATCCGATATATCTCTATCTGCATTTCATACACTTTAAAAATGGTAAAATATTCAGTAAGAAGATTTAGAGTCCACTTTTAATATAAACACAGAACTTGCATTTTTCCAATCAGTACATTGTGAACATGGCCCGCAGAGGCAAACCTGAAAACACACAGGTATCTTGGAGCAGGGCGGCCCCACCTCCTCACTTGCTAACTTTAGCAACTGGAGCTACAGAAGTGTTGAACAGCAACAATTTCTGTTGATTTCTCTCTGGCCTCGGTGTGACCTGATGGTAGTTGGAGTAGAGGAAAATGGGAGGTTTCAATTCCACAGAGTAAACGGAGGGCTCTCACGATGAATGCAGCTAGACTTCCATTCTGGGGATGGGAACCTGATGCTTCATAAAGCTTTGTGAAGTGTGGCCACTGCAGAGCTGAGTAGTTTTGGGGGAAACTCATCACTCCTAAAAGCAGCTGAGAGGAGAGAGGGGTGAGTCTCTGCAGTAGCCTGGCCAAGAAACCTGTAAATGTCCAGCATATCGATCAGAGGAAGAAACCGAAGCAAAACAGTTCATTTTGAGGATTGCTTTTCCCAGAAGAACCAATCTTGCAGTGCCTTCAAGATCAGTTACATGTATCCGCTAGGATGCACTTAAAACACAAGTTGTGTGCCTCCTCAAAATGCATTTCAGAAATAATCATATACACAACAGACAGGCGTCATAAAGATCAGCCCTTGGCAGAGCAGCTCTACTGTGGAGGTAAAAACATGTATTCTTGTGAATCTGTGTGCTTTCTTAATCAGCCAGTTGCCTTCATTTTAATTTTGGTTTGTTTTATTGAAGGGGACATATTTATTTATAGCATAAGGCATATATTGAACATTATTCTCTTTTTTGAGTTTGGTAATTTTTCAGGTCTCAGCTTGTTATCATCTTTTGATTCCAGGTCACTTATAGATTCTTTTAATTTCTCTCCATTTAAAATGTATCCAGGAGAGAGAGAGAGAGAGAGAGAGAGAGAGAGAGAGAGAGAGAGAGAGAGAGAGAGTATGTGTGTGTATGTGTGTTTGTATGGTCTGTGTATATATGTGTGTGTTCACGTGTGCATGGTGTGTCTGTGTATGTGTGTGTATCTATGTGTGTGTGATGTGTATGTGTGGGTGGTGTGTGTGTGTATGGTCTTCGTGTATGTGTATGTCTGTGTGTATGTGTGTGTGTTCACATGTGCATGGAGTATGTGTATATGTGTGTGTATGTAGTGTGTGTTTGTGTGTGTGTGTGTGTGTGTGTGTATGTGTGTGTATATGAGAGAGAAAGGTAGAACATCTTCAGAATGTATGGTTGAAGGTGTTTTTCAGATGAGCACATGCTTTCAGTGTAAAGAGGTGTTGCTGGTCCATAGGTCTCATCCTTTGATTTCTTGCTGTAGACAATATCATACTTTAAAGGAATTTTACCCCAACATTTTAGCTTCAGTTCTTCTGAAAGGCTGAGACAAAGGCGTCTACACAGGGATTTTGTTTGCAAATGAGCTCAGAGTGCAGGTTCTGAGAGACGAAGCAATAAGACTCAGCCTAGGCCGACCGCCCCGCTGCTGTAGCCTTTCCCCACATTATTACAATAGCAGGAAGTTTTCAATTTCACAAGATCAGTCAAACATCATTTCTACATTTAAATTTATAGTATAACCATCTGACAAGACAATAAATGCTATTGGTTCTCCTTGGATACAGGGAAAGGAGAGACAATTGTGCTGTTGACAAAGCCTTCCGGTGCATGGACTCATCATCTGACTCCCTGCCGTTTCCTCAGTGGATATGTTGGGAAGCATGAAGTTCAAAGTCAAGGCTCATGGAAGGCCAGCCCTGCCAACTCCCTAGTCGGCCATGTTGGGCGCTGTGTGCCCATGTCTCATTTCTCAGAGCCTTAAATCTTCATCTGCCAAACACAATGTCAACAACTGCTTTGACGACTAAGACAATTTAATATGTGTAGCATCTGCCCTTCCTGCCCCATTGGAGATATTGTATGGGTGGCTATGCTAGCTTTGTTATGATAGCAGCCCCCAGCTCACACAAAACTTCCTTATGTTGTCTATGGAAACTCTAAAGCCTGCCTCTGGTCTTAGATCAGCACTTAGGCTCCTTTGATCTTAGGCACCTCAACTGCAGAATACTTATTTTATGTTGCAGGAGAACAGGGGGTAAAGAATCAGGCTCAGACACACACACACACACACACACACACACACACACACACACAAAGCTCAAAAGTCCTGGAAAATTAATATTCTGTGTAGTAGACAAGGAAGCAGACCGGGGTCTTAATGGATTTGTTTTCTCTACCAGGTCAAGAATTAAAGTCAGGAAAAACCCAGAGTGCAAAGGTAGCAGCAGGGAACACCTCCGACACAGCAGACAGCCTCATCCAGTGACCAGTGACGGAGGCTTTTATTACAGGTGAAGAAACACACTCACAGAGCAAGGCACACACAGGGAGATCTTGTGCAAAGCGCATGGCAGATTTGGGAAGCCAAAGTCTAGTCTCTCCTTGAGGGCTGGGGCTTTGGAGGAGCTTTGGGCATAGCAGAGGTCTTCTTCTCCAAATTTAGGGTTAGTCACTTTGATAGGGAGACGGATAGTTCAGGCATGCCCTAGCCTGACCTTAACCTCCCCAGGTTGGTCTGCTTGCTGAGAGTCCCTACCAGCAGGAGAAGAAGCCTGCCAGGCCTTTGCCTCAAGTCTGGAGACTGAGGAAGAAGCAAGAAGTTTGCTGCTCTATCTCTCTTTTCCTGCCCCCCGGCTGTCTACCAGGGATCTTACTAACTCCCAGTGCCTCCATATTAGTGAGCATTAGTGGTGAGTCTCATGAAGTTTAACTTCTTCGTGGCTCCTGAAGATATCCAAGGAGAAAACTAGACCCTTAAGCTGAAAGAATTATCTATGAACATGAGTGCAGTAGCTTAGCCATCTATGGGGAAGGCCAGAATCAGTCGAAATAGTTTTCCTTCCCTTTCTAGTAGGTCACAATCAATTATATCAAAGAGAAACAATTGATGAGCAAGAAAGAAAAAGGAAGATATGAATACATAATGCAAAAAGTACATCTCCATGTTTGAAACAAATACACTTGCAAAAGCACATCTACCATGCATGCCTGCACATACATATGCATATATGGACACAAATAAATATAAATTTGACTTTATTTTGCCCGAGGGGTTTGTGTGTATACTTGTGTGTGTACTTGTGTGTGTGTTTGTGTATGATTGTGTGTGTTTGTATGTGTGGTTGTGTGTTTTTGTGTGTGTGTATGTGCTTGTGTGTGTGTTTTGTGTATGATTATACTCTCCATTTGACCTTATCCTTTTATACCATGGGAGTAACATTCATGATGCTCAAGAAACATGACAGAAATGTGTATGTTATGGCAAACACAGCGTTACAAGGTTTTAGAAATGAAATGGAAGTTATAGGCCAGTTCAAGTTAGTGTCATCTACCCCTCAGCTTATTTGTCAAAGATAACATTTGGTGTCCAGTTTGCTCTACAAGGGCACACTAAAAGTTAGGAAGGACTGTGCTTAAGCTCTATTGCACAGTGTTTTATGAGTGCTGACAGAATTATATCTAGCAATCATCATAACATAAAAACACCGGAAAACACACCTGGAAAAAGATCAGATGACATAAACCCAGCCCAATTATTTGGTCTGTAAGTCTACAGGCAAATTGCAGCCTGCCATTTCCACGCAGTTGAAATGGGACTCTCAGCTTGAGAAAATGTGAGTTTTATACTTTCACCATACAAGTCAATGATATAACAGAATTTTTACAAAAATCCATGTCTGAGGACACGATTCATTGTGCTGAAGAGAAATAGAAAGAAAGAAAGCTTCAGGAAGAGACAAGAAACATCCGATGTTGTTTCTCAATTCTATGTGAAAAGAAAGGCTGTCAGAAAGCAATGACGTATGCAAACTTCAGAACGTAGTCTAGCAGAAGCTGTGGAACCTGAGGAAACATTTAACAATCAGAAACCCAGTTGTCATAAGCTGAATCAGTCAGATGTAGCAAGATGATGACTTTGTTCAAATGGACAAAGGACAAAATGAAATGCATTGTGGGTACTTCATCAGAAGATTATATTGTTTACTGCCAGCCAGTGCACTAAACCCTTCTCTCCATTCCCAGTCCTCCCTGTACTATCTTCTAACTACCGTATATTCCCAATCACACTAGCTTTCTCTTGTTTTCCAAGCCAGTCCTCATTTCTTCTCTTCCTTTGTCTTCCTTCAATGCTACATGTTTTGCTAACTCATCTCTCTTTTTCTGGATTCAATCCCTTTTACAGAGTGAACTTACTGGGAACCCAGATTTTTTTCCCCTTTGATAGTCACAAGCTCACCATGTAAATACTTCTCTATATCAGATCTTTCAGATCAGTAGGTTAAGATTTAGGAGGAGTAAGTTTGACTAAAATCACATTTCTATTATGTTGCATAACTGAGATTTAAACCCCCATTTCTGTCAGTCGGAAATTGCTGGCCTTCACCAACACACTTTAAAAGATGATCGATCCTCTTGAGACAGTATCTTCCAGACAGAACAGGACTGGGGCACATACCATCTCACAGAGACTGGGGCAGCGTGCACAAGAGCTGCATATGGTCCAGCCAGATGGGGTCCCAGAACTTTGAGGAGGAAGTATACACTGAGTCCTACCTCTAACCAAGGAGCTATGCACAATTGATACCTGTTTGAAAAGGGAAAATCTATTTCCTCCAATGGAATATCACGGGGCATTTTGATCACACTTCAAGCACACTCCATAGCAAATAGTTTGCCAATACAGCATAAACTCAGTGAACTTATGAACTTAAAACAATTATTTTACTGTTTTAAAATTCTCTTATTGGTCATTTGCTTGTCTGTTTTAATTTTGCCTGTGAGGGTTTTGGTTGTTTCTTGAATATACAGTTGGGTGGACAGAGAATGGGGAGGGTCTGGAGGAGAGTAAAACATGATCAAATATATTGTATGAAAAAAATTTCAATTATAAAAAAGGCAAAAGATTACCCTTTTGCTATATGATAGCATCAAATTAAATCAAATGAAGGCATGATTCTTGATCATATATTAAGTACAAGATACTACTGGAGCACCAGAAGTAAAAATTTTACATGCAAGAATTATTTTTATGTTGGTCAAAGTCTAGTCAGGAGATGTTACACTTACTAGTTGCTTTAACAGAAAGAAAGTCATATAAAAATGCAATGGAGAGAGCAAATCAGAAACTAAACTACTGCAATACTGCAGGTAAGGGAAGTTTTCTGATATGGAGAAGGCCATAGGACAGAGTTTGCACCTCTGGGATTAAAAGGTCAGAAAAGGGGATTTCTAAAACTTATCATCCTGAAGATGAAGACCCAAAATTCTGAAACTCAGAACTTCCAGAGCAGTGCTTCTTAATCTGTCAATTGCGACCCCTTTGAGCATTGAATGATCCTTTCGTAGTGTAGTGGTTGCCTAGCAGATATCCCATTTACAGTACAGTTCATAGCAGTAAAAAGTTACAGTTACAGAGTATCAAGAAAATTGATTTTATGGTTGGGGATCACCACAACATCAGGACCAAAGTGGTCAAAGTGTTAGGAAGGCTGAGAACCACTGTTCTAGGAGAGGGCAGACCATAGATATTACTGGATCTTAGCTCACAGGAGGGGCTGTGTGGCTTGGCTGGTTGAAGCTGGGCTCTCTGACAGGCGTAGTGTCAGTTTTGCAAGCTAGAAGGCTGTAAATTAAAACCCAGAACCTCACTACACTGGCCTAAGTCATCTGAAATACAAAAACTTTGCAAGTGTGATCATCCTGATAAGAACAGAAAGCAAATACTAAGTAAGTGGTCCTTGTTCAAACCTTCCTTCGCCTCTAGCTTCCCGGGCAGCAAAATTTAAAAGCTAGTCAACTTTCTGAAAAAAAAAAAAGTTGAGAAATATCTAAAAAATATTCATCATCCCTAGCAATTGAGGTAAGGTAGGTCAAAATGACTCTGAGATGTCATCTAACCCCAGTCAGAATGGCAAAGATCAATAAAATATCAACAAAATGCTAGAGGAGGTCCAGGTAAAAGGGAAACTTTATTTGCTACATTGGGATCTCAAACTGGTGCATCCACTATAAAAATCAAGGTGGAGAAGTCTCAAAAGGCTAAGACTAAATCTACCACTTGACAAAGCTGGACCACTCCGTGGCATGTGCCCAAAGGACTTGACATCCTTCCTCAGAGATCCCTGCTTGGCCACGATCACTGAGGTTCTATTCACAATACCTGGGAAATGAAAGCAACCTACACACCCTTCAGTCATTGAATGAATCATGATATGTAGTACACACACCCTATGAAATACTATTAAGCTGTAAAGAAAATGAAAGTCATGAACTTTGCACGTAAAAGGTCATATTGAGTAAGGTAGCCCAGACCCAGAGAGATAAACATCATTGGAGACTTCTAGATCAAAATCTTTAGATATATGAGTACATATATTGTAGTAACTACAGGAAAATAAAAACAGGCCATTGTCGGGCTGGGCACAGAGGGTGAGGGCAAAGGAGAGCAACAGAAAGAGGAATATCAGGGCTCAAGTGACCGCACTTGGGGGTGCAGGTAGATGGGAACAGACATCTAATTAGGAAAGAGAGACAAATATAGAAGGAGAGGAGGATAAATAACAGTAAAGTTGTCTGAAAAAGTCATAAGAAATCATACTATTAACTATCTACACAGACTAGAATACCTATATATCTGTGCATAAATATACACATAGAGTTAAATGAAAGTCTCTCATCTGAGTTAATAATACCCCTTTCCAAAGAATACCTAACAAAACGCCCAACACCTACCATAAGAAGCCCTGTTGTGAACTGCTGACTAGGGTTGTTTAAGAGACTTTCAGAACTTACAGACTATTGCTAGTGCCCTAGGTTGTACTCCAGAGGTAGAAGCTAAGCCCATATTGCTAAAGACATCATGCACTTCATGAATGGTGCTCAGAGGCCCCTGAGGTAGAACTGACCCAAATGCCTCCTCCCTACTGACTAGCCTTCATGGTACCAGAATGCAATATGCAAAGTTTCAAAGGAGGGAAGCAGCCAATAGTCCTGCCCAGCTTTGATTCCTATGAACCACAATGAATCCAGCATGGCACTATAAGCCTGTCTTAGTCAGGGTTTCTATTCCTGCACAAACATCATGACCAAGAAGCAAGTCGTGGAGGAAAGGGTTTATTCAGCTTACACTTCCACACTGCTGTTCACCACCAAAGGTAGTCAGGACTGGAACTAAAGCAGGTCAGGAAGAAGGAGCTGATGCAGAGGCCATGGAGGGATGTTACTTACTGGCTTGCTTCCCCTGGCTTGCTCAGCATGCTTTCATATAGAACATAAGACTACCAAGGGTGGCACCACCCACAATGGACCCTCCATCCTAGATCATCAATTGAGAAAAATGCCTTCCAGCTGGATCTCATGGAGGCATTTCCTCAATTAAAGCTCCATTTTCTGTGAAAACTCTAGCCTATGTCAAATTGACACTTGTCTTAGTTAGGGTTTTACTGCTGTGAACAGACACCATGACCAATGCAAGTTCTATAAAAGACAGCATTTAACTGGGGTAGGCTTACAGGCTCAGTGGTTCAGTCCATTGTCATCAAGGCAGAAACATGGCAGCATCCAGGCAGGCATGGTGCAGGAGGAGCTGAGAGTTCTACATCTTCACCTGAAGGCTGCTAGTGGAAGACTGACTTCTAGGCAGCCAGGGTGAGGGTCTTAAGCCCACACCCACAGTGACACACTTACTCCAGCAAGGGCACACCTCCTAATAAGTTCACTTCCTGGGCCAATCATATACAAACCATCACAACACTCAAAACCAGCCAGTACAATGTCTAAGGTGCATTAGTGGTGCACATACCTACATGGGAAACAGCTGCTCTCCAATTGGACTTAAAACCCATTGACTAGAGAGAAACCCTACCTGGTACTAGAAACCTAGCCAACTACCCAGGGCTAGCAGAGTCATAGATCTTGGAGGAGACCCTACAATCATAACTTTATTAGACAAACACAATCCCTAACCACATTCTGAATATTTGTCATTATACCCACAAGTGAGGGTAGTCCTCACCCCTCTCATGAAGGAAACTTTCCTTTGCAACAGAGAAAGACCATTATAGAGAATCACAATCAATACAAATACAGAGTTTTGGGGCCCAGACTCAATAGATACATCGACCAAACAATCACAGCACCTGAGGCTTAGCAAACAATGTAGAAGAGGAAGCAAAATGTTCGTAAGAGCCAGAAGATCAGAAACTGTGTTTCCTAGGAATGCCAGGAACGACACTCACAAAGTCTCACCAGCAGGAGTGACTAAACACGATCCAAACAAGCTGCACCCTAGAGCCTCGCCAGCACGAAGGGCAACCACAGTAGACATGCCAAAGTGGGTGAGAAAACTCACAGGGCCTCTGCTGCACACAAAGAACTACAGGCAGCTAAGAAATACTGAGAGTGGGAGAAATGGGCTTCCCCAGGGAAGAGACACGAATTAGTTATCCAATACCAAATGGTCAGCCTTTAAAACATACATACAAGTAACATTATACAGAATGATTTAGGTTAGGCTTAGTGTGTGTGTGTGTGTGTGTGTGTGTGTGTGTGTGTGTGTGTGTAGATGGGGCAAAGCAATGGAATGGCAGAGAAAGCAGACTTGATGTCATGCAGGTGAGTCTAAGGCTGGGGCAGTAGTTCACTATGTTACCCACTTGAGGCTTACAGTCTAGTAAACTGACATTTGCACATTACCACAGACAGTATTTCGGTATTTTTAACAGTCAGGACATGGGGTAAAGGGAAGGCATGGCTCTACCCTGTACACTCTGGTAGACAGGAAAATAACCGGTGTCTTCTCTCTGAATATTCTGACATCTGACTTTCAATTCCACTGCAGTCATTATGGCGGCTCCTTCTCCAGTGTTTGCACATCCTTTGGCATACTGCGGCACGCAGAAGGCTGCTTCTGCTATTCCCAGGAATCCTTCCTCCCTTCCCCTGAGTCATCAACAGAGCTTCTTCAAAGAACTTAGGGCTTTACAAAAGGCATGGAAAACCAGACTTCACATGCTATTTTGCTTCAGAATCTACAAAAACACCTTGAAGCATGAAAATATTAAGGGGTTATTTACTTGCTTGGAAAAAAAAACATGAGAAAAGTCAAAAGAAAAATTAATATTTTAATATGCCTGCTTGCCACACAAATACAATGCTTATGGGTTTAGAATTAATGAGAGTCGAATAAATGCAAGTGAAAATGGCGTTGCATACCAAAATTAAATACTATATTCTGTTTTATACCTACTGGGGCCTATTCCAAGTGTATCATCCCCCAGGTAGTTAGACAAGACATTATACTGTCTGGATTATTCTTCATGCTATGATGAAATAGAAATTGTAAACATGCCCTTCATGACTTCAGTTTAGCTGATAGTTACCTACTAAATTGCAAGGTTTTTGACAATGAAAAGCTGTTTTCTTTTGCTTTATTATCGTCAGACTTTTCAAAATGCCTAAACCATTAATTTCTCCAGGTTTGCATTGTTATTGGGCTCCATGAAAAAAACGCTTCCAATGCTTGGCTTGTTTTGCTCAATGCAGAGAAAAAGCTGTCAGATGTTCTCCTTAATTCCAGTCCTAGCTTCAAGGTCCTTGGAGGTAAAACAGACACACCGCTCGATTTACATCAAGTGTTACTTGGCTGCATAATTTGTGTTCGTGAGACCCTGGATGTACCGTGGAGTCTGGGCCGGTGCTCAGGTGCTGTGTCCAGGGCCTCTATTTAGGGAAGGCCTTGGGAAATGAGGCTCGTGTTCTGTAAAGCAGTCCTAGGGCCACCTATTACTGGCAGGTGTGCGAACTATGCACAGCAACATGAACACAAAGCAAGCATTTTCTAAGCGACTCCCTACGGCCGTGCATCGCTGACACGCTGCTTCTGTTTCATCGGATTTTTAAAGCAACCATGTTTGGGGTCTGGTCTCTGCCTGCGGATGGATTTTAGTGACTATTACACCCCAGGAATAACTGGGCATGATAGCAACAAAAGACTCCATCACAGGGCTGGGAGATGGAACCGCACGTCGTTATCAGAAACCAAACAGCAATCTGGGAGCTCAGTTACGTTTGGCACATCACAAAGGTGAGATAGCAGTCCAAAGTCAATTCCTAGTTAGAGTTTACATTTGAACCTCACCCCCTGACCCCAGAAATGTGACATCAAGTCTGTCTGTAGGATCCATCTCTGCCTATTCTGTACTATTGTTATACAATGATTTCAAGTTACTCAGAACCCTCCCTACACCCCATAATGAATGTTCATTAAACACAGATGTATACAAAAGAATTTTCTTTCAATGTATGCTACTGTAGAAGAGAATGCAACCATGAAAAGTATCAGATTTGTATCTCAGTGTTTATATGTAGTTCAAAAGAAAATTAATGGAACTATGTGTCATTTCTGTAATTATGTACACAAAGGAATCTTGTTTCTGTTTCATTGTTGTTGTTGTTTTGTTTCTTTTTTTTATAATAGGCATATGTATGGCTACTCTTGTCATATCCTTTTACCCCCAATGTAAGAGCAGTACTTTTTGTAATAAGGTTGCTTCCGTCTACCAATCCTCAATAGCACCCGAGAAAAAGAGTAAATTAAAGCCCGTGCCCATGAATCACTAAGATTTTTCCAACCTCTCTGAGGCAAAGAGATTTATGTGATGAAACTAGGAGCTTTCTGCAGCTTGTCTTACAATGTGCGTCGCCTGCACAGTAAGATATGTCTTCCTCTCCTTCTTCTGTGTTATCTAGCCTCCAAAGGTCACAAAAGCTAAATCCAAATATAATGACACCCAGTGGCATCTCTATTGCCAAGAGACTACTAGCCAAGCATAATGTAACACATTCATTAATGCAGAGCCGCGTTTCCCTGAGCGTTTATTACGCTCCTGAGCATAGGCTCAGATCAGCATATGTTTGCTCTAAAGAAAGAGCTGTCTTGAATGGAAATAACAGCGGAGGTTCTAATCATGCTCCTCATTATAAAAAGTTGAGGTTGGCCTTGGCATTTTGTTGTTGTTTTTGTTGTTGTTAACTAAGGCAAGAAATTTCAGGTTAATTCCCAATAGATGGCTTTCTTTCCATTGTAGCAAGTAACCCCTAGGCATATATATATACACATACACATACATATATATATGTATGTATATATATGTATATATATATATATATATATATATGTATGTATATATTCCTGTAAGAAGCAAATATGCTTTGTACAAACTTTACATTGAATTCCAAATAAAGCTGTTGGTCTTGAAGCTCATTAACCTATAGAGGTTCAGAAATCTCCATCCCAGTGGACTAGGAATAGCTTAGGACTTGTTGGATTCCATTTGAAAAGCATGAGCAAAATGAGAGCTTACCCCCTTCCTGTTGCCCCCCCCTTGTTTTGAAACCATCTCTTACTCTTGGTGCAATCAAATCTCTGTGGAGAGACTGAATCTCAGCAGTCAAGTTCTTACGATCACTTGACTGCACACACCTCCATACAGTATGTTATTTAAAATCACACAAATAGAAGGCCTTCTCCCTTACCCCACAAGACCACAGGCCAATTATAATTTAAGATCATCATTCTTTTCCCCAATGAAGCCTCTGAGAATACAATGCAAAGGTTTCTCTGCTACATGGCTCCAACACCCAGCTAATTTAATGGCATGGAAAAGCTCGGCTGGTTGTGCAGCACAGACAACACATTAAAGTGTAGCTCAGGGTGAGAAATAACCTGGTATCAAAGCTTCTTGGGAAAAACACATTCATTAGACATGAAAACAAGAGACAAGTTCAGGTCTGCCCTCTGAAGGAGTGTGAAAGTGTCAAGATTCCGAGTTCACAGTAAATCCCGGAAAACCAACAACAGCCTTCTGCCTTTGATAAAACTGCTCTGCTGCAAGACGGCACGCGCTTAAAGAATTATGTCACATTTAACCCCGACCGCAGGTTACGGTCTCTACCGAATGTTCACACTTGCATTCCAACCCGCCGATTCCCTGGAGGAGAAATGAAGATGGTGTTATCTACTAATGATGCAACCCTCGGTCCTATCAGGAAGAAAATGGCTGATGTAACAAAGCTTCCTCTAAGGAGGAAACAGCTCCTGAAGGCTTGGGCACACGGAGATGAATGGATTTGATGTTTGCTCAGCCAAGTGTTGAGGAAGGAGCCGGACTCCGAGCCGGGGATCCGCGCTTCCATTCCCAGCTGTACTTTGGCCTCATCCATCAAAGAGTAACCAATGTGCTCTGCTAACCTTGGCTTACTATTGATTAAATCCCAATACCCAGGAGCCTCTGGCAGTGCCTCAAAAAAATAAGTCCTTTCCAACAGTCTGTACAGCTCTAATCTGACCATCATTAATTCTCTAACTAGGACATAGAAAAATCTAAATATTAGACTGGTCTTTTATTGTTTGTTTTCTAGACTGAAAGTGGATGTCTTGGATGTCCTGTTCTTTAAGGCATGAGGTTTGGATGGGCAGAAACAGAAATCTGCGTAGGGGTTTGAGGTGGTTTGGAAGCAGCCATTGCCCAGAACCCTCTAAAGCTTACATACTGCTGCTGATGGTTCACCTTGCTGAAGGAAGCAAAGGCCAGGTGAGGCACGTAGAACTTCGACTCCCACAGAATCTCTCCCTCCATTTATTGTGGTTGTTGCAAATGTGTGTGTCATTCTGCGGCAAAGTTTCCAGATGTCCCTGCAGCTGTTGACGACCATAAAGGTTGCCTGCAATGAGAGCCTGCTGAAGCCCCCAGCTGGTCTTTGGGGAGCCTGTTTGTCCCTGAGTGCTACACTATGTCCCTGCTGCACACCCAGGTGTCATCCTGCAGCCTTTCCGGCCAACTCACTGCAATGACAACCCACTCCAGGCACAGAAAAGAAAGCAGTCTTTCCTCTCACGGGCATGAGGAAAAGAAAGCAGTCTTTCCCCTCACGGGCATGAGGAACAACTTCTCTCTAAGCCCTTGTCAGTTTACCTTCTGAACTTTTACCTGCTTGGCCTTCCTTAGCTAATTACAAAACCTAACTTCCATGTTAACTGTTTATTCCTGGTCTTTCATTCCCTGACTGACGCCATCTCACAATTTTTGGAGTGGAGCATTGAGACAGAACTCTAAGGGGGTGATTCTTCTGGCCCCGGGTGTTGACTAACTTTTGAGGCCGTGCTCAGCTGCCACGAGACTGTCCCACAAGAGCATTGGGAGTGGCTCCACACACATGAGTAGCTGGAGTTCAGATAAAGATGGCCGTGTGTCTGTGGGGGGAAAAGTGTGGAGATAAATTTGGGGTCCAGAGGGGTATAGCTTCTGTGGTTCTCTAGAGTTGCCTCTTCAGGAATGCTGAGTGGACTTCCTTCTCCCATCATCCACTAAGTCTCCTCAGGGGTCTGTTCTGGGCAGAGGGATAAAACAGTAAGGATGAACACGGAGGTTTATTGTGAGGATCTCTGTGCCCACCACAGCCAGCACAGAAATAATCTGAGTGAGATAAGAAGACCGTTCACCTCAGCAGCACTCCTTAGTAGCTGATGTTGGTGCGAACTTTGAGTGTGTGACACTGGCAAGCTTATTTCAGGCATATTTAGGCATAGCACAGATTTGGAAAAACTTCCTGGTAATGATTCATGTGCATGGAAAAGCTTAAAACATGACTACATTGAATACAAGTGGTGTTGATTGAGGTAAATCTAAGAGTCTAGGGAGCCATTATGGCCTGGCCATTTAGGTAGTGCAGAGGTCACCGGGCTATTAAACACATTTCCAGCCTTCTGGGCAGAAATGGTTATACATTTCCCCCTTTAAAGAGACAATCCTACCTGTTTAACCTGATTTCCCTGGTGCTTATTTGTAGGCACAAGTACCTATACTCCTCCTACAGTCTACTATACCTCTTGGTTGTGTTAGAGTCCAAGAATCACTGAAGGAAGACCCCAGAATCAAATATATGGAAAGTCAAAGAACATCTATTCTTCAGAAATTAACAGTACATAGAGGTCAACCATTCATTAAAAGGATGACCACTTGAGGTACTCACGGGTCCCTTTGCTGGGGGAGTTTCCCAGAAGGGTTAAGTCACCTCTCATATGATTGGTAGGGACAGAGCAGTGACGCTAGTACAACTTTGATTGTCTACTATGTTACTTTCATTGTATTTGGTGAGACCTTGAAGAGTTTCGGTGACCAGCCCTGTTCTGCCCTTGTTATGTCCTCTGGCCAGACGTCCCAGGGGCTGACTCAGCTGCCGACTTACCCTCCCTAAGTCAGGGTTGTCACTGATCAACGGCCCACTGTCAGTGGCTTCCTCTGAGGAACACAGATTGCTTCCTAGGGAATTGAACATTTTTATTCCAAGGTTTTTGGACCTCTCAGTTTTCTCAAAATTCTTTCCCTGCTGATTACTTACAATGCATTCAGTCCCTCCAGGTACCTACCAGAGCCATGTGTGCAAAACCTGTGGCTGTTATCTTCCATATAAATTCAGTCAGCTGGGTTCTAAATAATAGCAGAAGGGAAAGCCTTTCCCAGCCAGCGCATCTGCCAATACTGTCATGGCAAATAAACTCTAGGCCTTATGCTATTGAGGAATGATCTAGTTAAAAATGATCCAACACAATACACATTCACACAGACACACAGACCCAGACAGAGACAGAGTGTGTGAGATTCGAATGGTTGAAAATGTAACTTTAAAAGCTGTCATTTGCGATATCTGTAATAGTATGCAGTTTGCCTGCAGAAAACTTAGACTTTATCGTGGAAATTATTAAAGCTTATCAAAAGGTATTGAAGAAAGAGAGATGTTGAGGAAGCAGAGGAGGAAGAGGGCTAGATATACAGGGAGGTCATGTCTGCACAGAGGAAAACTGGATAATGTAAAAAGGTCACCTTTCCTAAAACTGTACTAAGACCAACATGCATTCCTCTAAGTTGTCTGTGAGCTGCTTCGTGAGCACTGTGTGCTTACATAAAAGGATACAGAGTACAGACAGCTCACACATACCTGCGAATGAAGGGAGACGATTCTCTTTTGAGATATTATAAATTTCAATTATTGGGAATAAACTAACACAGGATTAGCTCGAAGAACGCCAAGGAGAGCCCCAAGAGAACCGGGCATTCACGGAAAACCATATGCTAAGTGGGAGTGGAAAGGAAAGACCATCCGTAATGGATTCGGAGGGGAACTCGGCGATCTAAAATCAGATTTAACTTTAAGTAAAAAAAAGCAAAATTCTCTAAAACTTTTAAAAATAATTAATTATTATGAAGCCATTTATTTACTTATGAAAATACTTTTTTTTTTAAAAACAAAGCAAATGAGATGACTAAGTACAGACCTTTAACTTACTAACTTTTGTTTATCAAAATAGAGCAGGTAGAAAGTGAAAGTGGGAGGTGTGAGATTAATGCAGCAGTGGGAAAGCCCACCGGGAGGGGGGAGGGGCACGACAGCCTGGAGTGCTGGCACCTGGGAGAGGGAGGCGGTATTGAGAGTTTGGAAACCTCTGGTGACGAACTTCATCCAACCAGCCCATGCCTCCTAATCCTTCCGAAACAGTCTCTGGACGCAGAACCAAACATTCAGATGTATGCACCTATGAGAGCCGTTCTCATTCAAACCACCATGATTTATTAAGGCTTTTCTCTGAATGAGTATATAAAAGCAGGTGAGTGCATGCTATAGTAATGTATTCCTGCTATGTTACTGGGTAGATGAGTCAAACAGTTCAACCTCAACCAAAAGGAAGGAAGGAAGGAAGGAAGGAAGGAAGGAAGGAAGGAAGGAAGGAAGGAAAAGAAGAGTTCAACCCCAGGCTCACCTACATAGCAAGTTCTAGACCAGACAGGACCTCATCTCAAATAGACAAAAAGGCAAAATACAGCAACAGCAACACAAGCAATTAGAAAATGTCAGCCTGATTTTTAAAATGACCAAAGATCAGACATATGAGCCCAGCCAGTGGGACAGCTCAGGGGAAATAGTGCTTGATACCACAGCGGCAGGAGAGAACCAGCCCCTACAAGTTGTCCTCTGACCTCCATGTTCATGCATAGTGGCGTGTTTATATCTTCTATCACACTTACATACAAATACATACATAACGAAAGAATGACTATGTGTGAATGCTCAGACTGCTAACTGAAGTATTTATTAGCTAATAAAACCTGAAATCCAGGCATCAACCACACGCTAAATAAGCAGGGTCTGACTGGACGAGGGAGGGTTACAGTGTGCAGCGTTAGTATCACAGCTACACAGCCTCGATGGGGAAGCAACCTCAGGTGCAAAATTCTGATTTAAAAAAGCAAGCTTTAGAAGAACCCACATCTATAAAACATATTGTATGAATTTTAAAATGCTATATTCTCTCAGATACATGTTTAAAATGCATTACAACTAAAGAGAGAGAGAGAGAGAGAGAGAGAGAGAGATGGAGGCAACAGAAAACATAAAAACAAGATGAATACCAGGTACAAGAAGTACAGTATCTGATTTCTAATGTTGGACAAGTCGGGAGTTTCTTCACCCTGACTATCTTACCTCTGGTGACAGAAATCCATTTGACATGAGTAAAGAAAAGAAAACAACTGAGTGAGCTAACCCAATCACAAAAGAATGCACATGAAATGCAATCACTGATAAGTGGATATTAATGAGCCCAGAAGCACTAAATACTCAAGACACAAATAGCAAGTCAAATGATTCCCAAGAAGAAGAAAGGAGAGGACCCTGGGCATGTAAAGACTGCATCCAGTTTAGTAAAGAAACCGAGGGGGGAGGGGGAATGATTGGGGAATAGTTGGGGGGGAGAAGAACTATGGGAACTATGGTGGGTGGGAACTGGGAAAGGGGAAAGCCTTTGAAATGTAAACATAGAATATAGAAAATAAAAATAACTAAAAAAAAAGAAAACAACAACAAACAAACAAACAAACAAACAAAAAACCCAGACCCACTGAAAACTGCAACAGTAACAAACAAAAAACACTGTAAGTTCCTGAGCTGTCAGGGTCTGTGTGTTACAGTGAAGACTGTTCCCAGCTGAACAAATACAGGATCAGCGCAGGATTCTGTTCCTCCTGTTTTATGATGGGATTCTTAACTCTGTTTTGTGAATATCTTCCTGGCTTAAAATATCTTACCTTCAGGCTTACACTCTGGTTTGGGAAACAGACTGTTGACCCGAAGATAGAGGGATGGATCTTTCAGAATAGGTCCCCCACTGGGTGGGAATTATATCGGAAAATGAAATCGACCCACACTTAGATAGCCTTTCGATGAGAAACAGCATTGGAGCTCGAGGGTGAGACATTCATTAGACCCATCGGGGGGAAAAGCTAAGTGTGGAATCATATGAAGTTAGAAAATAAAGCAGTCCTTAGACAATAACAGATCAAATGTTTACCCTCTGAGCGTGGCACGAAGAAAGGTAGCAAATCCGGAGAAACACACGTCCTGATCTCCCGCTGGAGAGCCTACCCCTGCAGCCTGGCCTACGGGCGAGTGCCCGAGTGCCTCATTTTCTCCTCCGGCTCCCATCAGCAGCTTCGCCCCCGACCTTTGATTCATGCCTACAGCATTCCTCCTCTCTGCTTGTTGCAGACTTATTCTTTGCTTCTTTTTTTTTTAATAGAGAGTGCTTTCAAATAACTTTAACAATATTTACCTTTCTCAGTCTGAAGTCTCTTCTCATTTTTTTTTCTCTTTCTTTCCTCTTTTTGTGGAATCCTTTTCAATATTTCCTGGCTTGAGTTATTTCTCTGTGTTGGCTGACCATCTGCTGGGTAGACCCACATGATTCTCTGGCGTCTCAATGTGTTCACCGTTCTTAAATACAAACAGACAGATGTGCCTTCCCCCTCTTCCAGAGTGCCTCCAGTCCCAAAGATTTTCATGCTTTTTCCTTGTCTCCTGTATTTTTAAAGAAAAAAAAAAATAGGTCCTTTTGATGTAATATGAAATTGAAATTAGCTTAAGAATGTTAGAGTATATTCAGATTCATAATTAATGGAGAGATATGAAGTATTTAAAGCTCTTCATTTAATTTACAAGGCTCTTCTCACAGATGCATCAAAATGCTAAATATATGCCCTACCCTACACCAGAATGCTTGACCAAAATTATCCCAACAACTATATATAATCAAGTCTAGCAGAATATCTTCTGGGTTTCCTGTTTTCACCCACCTCTTTGATGTGGGCCAAGAGACATCCAGTCAGTACACTCTACTTCCTCAGCTGTGTTAAAGTGCATTAGAAATTGGAACGTCTGTTGTTCATTATCACAGAGAAATAAAATAGATTTTATCATATAGGACTCAGCGGCTGCCATTTTTAGAACACAACTTGTGTGGATTTTTTGAGGAGCAGGAAGTGTGAACACCATCTATGGTCCACACCATCTATGGTCCAAACCATCCATCACACAGGTGTGCTTTCCTGGTAACTATGTTTCAGGAACTTCCTGTTCCCTGCTACTGATAGTTCCCTTGTTTGCCGCGTGGGGAGGAGACTTTACTGGTTTCTCCAAGGATCCATGTGATCTGGCCCAAGCCAGTCAGAACATTTCTCAGATGCAGAGAAGAAAAGAGGAAATAGCATCATCAGCTAGGGTGAGAAAAATAGTTGACATTTCTGCTAATTTTTTGAATGTCTATATTGTTGTTTATTCTACTACAGACTCTCATTAGATCTCCACTGGAGCACCATGCATCTCTATATAGGATGGTTAATCTTGAAGATCAAAACTGACTGAACTGAGAGATGCCTTCGAGATTGGGAAAGCCACCTCTAGTACGTGTGCGGGCATGTCCACGGGGAATAATTGATGGTTTAAAACTGGAGTAGATAGATGGGTGGGAGCCTCATTAAGAACGGCAGGCCACCGGGGCCATTTTTAAAACGCTTGCTTTGCCCTGGCTGTTTGCTAACTTTACTCCCTTCTGCCGTGAGTTGAAGAGCTCTGCTCCCATGATCTCGCCTCACCATGATGGATGGAAATCTATGAATCCATGACTAAAATACACATTTTCTATGTTTTTAAACATTTTAAATTAAAATATAATTAGGCAATTTTTCCTTTCACTTCCCCCTCCCACTCCCTATTGCTCTCTCTCAATTTCTTTATGGCCTCTATTTCTTTCCTTGTTTTTATGTATATCAACAACTGGGACTGGAAGGAATCAAACTCATTTTTGACTCGGCACGTGTACCCACAGTCTTGCGTCTGGCGATCTTTTTGTAGAGAATCTTCAAGGATGTTTACCTATGCAGACCCTACTTTAAAAATTACCTTTCAAAAAGTCATACCCTCAGCCACTCTGTCTGAAGAATTTGTCAAATCGCTAATTTTCCATCATAATTCTAGAGTTGTAAGTACCTATTTTTAAAATAGTGTCTCCATTTTTCAAATAAAGATAACATGCATTATTTCAATGGATAAAATATCAAGGCCTAAAGAAATGATAACGGAGACACAATTCAAATGAGCAGTGTGGCAGACTAGCTTTAAAGTTGCAATAAGTGACATTCACAGGTTGGTGGTGACCAGTAGCTATCTAACTGGACTTGGGGTCTGCATGACAGGAGAGAAATAATCCGTGATGCTAGAAATAATCCACAGACATTAGAAAAGGCCCTACTACTGCCACTATTCTGGACCAGCATAATTCCTTAGCACATTCTAAGTTTTATCCTTATACCCACAGAGAAGTGTAGCTACCACCCACCCATCCTTAGAGAAGCCTCTCTTTATAGGAAATGGAGAACATCACAGAAAACCACAACTGGACACAATGCAGAGATCAACCATCCATGGGCAGCCCAACTATAATAAATAAATCTAATTCACAGTCCTAGCATCTAAGACCAAGAATGGCATGAACTGAGAGGTGTAATGGTTGTAAGAGCTGGAATACTAGCAAGTCTATGGTGAAAAGGACTCTCCTAGAAACGGCTGTATAAGTGAGGTCTAACAATGGCAGTATCAATGGATATATAATATGGGAGGGGACATGAGGTCTCTTCCCTAGACTAAGAACTACAGGCAACTAATGACTTTTGGGAGAGGGAGAACTAGCCTTTCCCGGGGATGAGGCCCCTTATTGGTTGTTCAATATGGAACAACCGCATACTAATATGTACTCCACTAGGTTAGAGTAGACACTGTATTAAGTGGTGAGGACTGTACCTCACATACAGATTGTTCCCATGTACTGGATCACTATAGCTGTCATAATGATTACAAGGTTTGAAATGGGTATACTGCACATTCATTAAGGGATACCTGTTTGTAAATATCAGGGGTTAGGAATCTTGAGATTACTATGACGGAACACTCTCTGAGAACATCTTGCAACTCTATAACCCTCCCGAAATATCTTGTGGTATTAAGGAAGGGTCACTATCAGGTGATATTATTTTTTTCTGGATCCCTGAAGCCATACATACAAATGACAAACGTGGACTTAGCAGATTGTGCTTATGTATTTGCACATACATACATTGTAATACATACACACACCAATGATAATCAAAGACAAATAGGCAGAGCTTGGGGGGAAGACATAGAGTGGTTGGAGGGAGGGTACTTGGGACGAACTAGAAGGAGAAAAGGGAGGGGGAATAATGTAATTCTATTTAATTTTAAAATGTATTCAAAATAATAACAATAAAATTCAAAACAAAACATAAACAAGATTGAAATATTGAACTAGGAAGCTTCATCTTTACCCAAATTTAGGTCAGACTATTATTTAGCCCTCGATTATTGAGATAGTTTACTTGAAGTTAAATACTTTGTGCTGGGCATGGCGTCAAACACCTTTAGCCACAGTGCTTAAGAGGCAAAGGCAGGTGGGTCTTTGTGAGTTGGAGGCCAGACAGGTCTACATAACTAACTCCAGCAGCCAGGAAGACATAGTGAGACCCTGTCTCCAGAATAATAAACAAATAAATAAGTAGCTCACTTTATCTGGCAAAATAGTAGTGTGGACAAAATATTTCAAATAATAAAGTATAATTTCTGAAAGATTGAAATGTTGCCCCCAACATACAGCATAAAGTCAAAATTTAAAATATCAGAGAAAAGGGAGGTAAAGCTGGTCCACATAAGAGGATCACATAATGAAGTGACAAGGCAGGACTGAGGATTTGTGGATGACACAGCATTGCGATAACTAGAGAATGACAATAGAAATAAAAAATGTCATCAATGGAAGACTTGTTTTTCCAAGAAAGAAGTCTATTTCTTCTTAAAACACAAAGCTTCTTAAAAAAACAAAACAAGCTATTTTGAGGTAAGGTTTTAGATAAATTATGAGTTCGAATATTTTCAACCTAATATGTTTTGAATTTAAGTTGTAGTAATTTCATCATGAGCTAGAAGGGAGATAATTAAGAGTGACTCTTACCGTGAACTCTCAGAGACAGTAAGGTAGCAAGAGAACAGGCGTGGCTGCAGATCTGAGTGCCGACCAGTTATCCCTGTCAATGCCAAGGCTTCTTCTCCCAGCTTCTAGTGTTTACATCACAGGTAAATTTTAAAGCAACTGCCTATTTTCCAATGGAAAAAAATAGTAGTAGGCAGCCACAGATGGCTGAACATACCAGAGAAACCAATACTGGAACAGTTAGGAGGTAGGTGGGAGAGGTCCTGACTGGAGCAGTAAGTAACTTGGAGGGCAAAGCATTGAATGTAAGTCCCTCCTTCTTCGGGGTCTCATTCTTGAACTCTTGCTCTCCACCTGGTAGAGGTTTCTGGAAACATTAGGAGGCAGAGTCCTGATGATTTGCTGAGGGTGGGACTTTGCCGAAGGTTATATGTTGTGCTTTGTATGAGAATAGCCCCCATAGGCTCATAAGGCCGAATGCTTTCCCCAGTTAGTGGAACTGTTTTGGGAAGGGTTGGGAGGTATGGTATTGTTAGAGAATGTGTGTCACTGTGAAACACAAGCAGTAGATTACATGGGAGAGAGGCTGCTCACTCCACAAGGGACAATAAGGAGAAAGCATGTGTGTCTTAGTGACTGTGCTATTGCTGTGAAGACCATGTGAAAGTTATGTGTCCATGACCAAGGCAACTGTTAAAAAAGAAATCATGAACTGGGGTTTGCTTATACTTTTAGAGGGTTGGTCCAGGATCATCATGGTAGGGAGTGTGGGAGAGGAGGCTGCTCTATTAGTTGAGAAATTGGGAAAGAGCCTTGGACACATCCATCGGCACAGGGGGAAATGTCCTGAACAGAACACCAATGGCCCAGGCTCTAAGATCCACTATAGACAAATTGGACCTCATAAAATTGAAAAGCTTCTGTAAGGCAAAGGACACTGTCATCAGGGCAAAACAGCAACCTAGAGATTGGGAAGATCTTTACCAATCTTACATCCAATAGAAGACTAATATCCAATATATACAAAGAACTCAAGAAGCTAGACTCCAGAGAGTCAAATAACCCTATTAAAAATGGGGTACAGAGCTAAACAAAGAATTCTCAACTGAGGAATCTTGAATGGCTGAGAAGCACCTAAAGAAATGTTCAATATCCTTAGTCATCAGAGCAATACAAATCAAAACAACCCTGAGATTCCACCTCAAACCAGTCAGAATGGCTAAGATCAAAAACCTCAGATGACAGCAGATGCTGAAAAGGATGTGGAGAAAGAGGAACACTCCTCCATTGTTGGTGGGATTGCAAGCTGGTACAACCACTCTGGAAATCAGTCTGGATGTTCCTCAGAAAATTGGACATAGTACTACCTGAGGACCCAGCTATACCCTCCTGGGAATATACCCAGAAGATGCTCCAACATGTAATAAGGACACATGCTGCACTATGTTCATAGCAGCCATATTTATAATAGCCAGAAGCTTGAAACAACCCAGATGTCCCTTAACAGAGGAATGGATACAGAAAATGTGGTACATTTACACAATGGAATACTACTCAGCTATTAAAAACAATGACTTCAGGAAATTCACAGGTTAATGGATGGAACTTGAAAGTATCATCCTGAGTGTGGTAACATAGTCACAAAAGAACACATCCCCTAATAAGTGGATATTAGGGGAAAGAAGCTTGGAATACCCATAATACAACTTACAGACCATATGAAGCTCAAGAAGGAAGACCAAAATATAGATGCTTCAGTCTTATAGAAGGGGGTACAAAATAATCATGGGAGGTAGAGAGTGGGAGGGACTTGGGAGGAAGAGAAGAGGAGGAGAGGAAAAAGGCGGAGAAGGATCAGGTGTGGGAGAAGACTGGGGAGATGTACAGAGGGTGAGGAAATTGAGCAGAGGTGTGTAGCAATGGAGTAATTGGAGTTGCCAACAGAAAGCCCCAGGTGCCAGGAAAGCAAGAGGCTCCCAGGACCCAGTATGGATGACATTAGCTAAAATACCCAACAAAGGGGAGAAAGAACCTGCAGAGACCATATCCAGAGGTTAGGCACATCCCCCAGTTAAGGGATGGGGCCACCCATCTCAAAAATATTAACCCAGAATTGCTCCTGTCTAAAGGAAATGCAAGGACAAAGAGTGGAGCCAAGACTGAAGGAAAGGACATCCAGAGACTGCCTCACCTGTGGATCCATCCCATATACAGACACCAAACCCAGTCACTATTGCTGATGCAAAGAAGTTCTTGCCAACAGGAGCCTGATATGGATGTCTCCCGAAAGATTCTGCCAGAGCCTTACCAATACAGATGTGGATGCTCGCAGCCAACCATCAGATGTAGCAAGGGGACCCCAATGAGGGAGTTAGGAGAAGGACTGAAGGAGCTAAAGGGGTTTGCAACCCCATAGGAAGAACAACAGTATCAACCAACCAGAACCCCCAGAGCTCCCAGGGACTAAAACATCAACTAAAGAGGGACCCATGTCTTCAGCTGCATGTGTAGCAAAGGATGACCTTATCTGGCATCAGTGGGAAGGGAGGCCCTTGGTCACGTGATGGCTTGATGCCTCAGGGTAGGGGAGTGCTAGGGCAGTGAGGCAGGAATGGGTGGGTGGGTGGGGGAGCACCCTCATAGAAGCAGGGGGAGGGGTGAGATAGAAGGTTTGTGGAGGGGAAACCGGGAAGGGGGAATATCATTCGAAATGTAAATAAAAATTAAATAAATAAATAAATAAATAAATAAATAAAAACTTGACTTTATACAAAATCTGATTTCCATGGGGTATTTTTAAAATGAGGAACATATGTAACCATTTGGGCTTTTCTATGCCTACCTTATTCCTGGAAGTTTTTCACAGAGGCTTATATTTATTAATGGGTGTCTAGGCCTTAACGCTTGTTTCCCAACTATCTCATTTATTTGACCCATTGATACTCTTCTATGTCTGCCATGTGGCTGGTTACATCTTAATTTCATACACACAACTTCCTCCTAGAGGAGTGAATCTCCCATACCTGACTCCTTCCCAGAATTTCTCTTTCGGGAAGTTCCACCTTACAATTCTGCTTTTTGGCTATCGGCCATAGACTTTTTATTTTACCCAGTCAGAAGGTAATGGAGAACAACATTTACAAATTACTAAGGCAGGAGCTACTGAGTAACAATACCAAAACCTGACCTGTAATCATATTTCTACCAGTTCAGAAATCAGCATTGGAATAATACTGCACAAAGACATTACTCCAACAAACACATGTCTATTTTCCAGGAGATTGTTGGCAACACCGCACTGGAGGTATGGTGAGGGTCCTGCTAAGGTCTCTGCTCACTTTTATTTTTGAAGCTCAAAGCAGTTTTATTTTCAGGTACATGGGCAAGGATTTGGTTCGTTGATCAAATACATTTGTAGCGATCCACACAAACCAGGAATTTTTCACATGCTTCACCTGGAAAGACGAACAGCAGCCTGAGGAAGGGACTTGAGGCAGTGCCAAGCTCCCTTGCTCTTGGCTTTGGATTTGAGTGACCTAAGACTGGTCATGCTTGCTGGTGAGCACCTTTGCACTCCTCTCGTCTTACATTTTTAGTTTATGGTAATGAAGCAATATCCCATATGATTCCGATCTCTCTGGGTGTCTGTATCTCCCTCTCTCTCTCTCTCTCTCTCTCTCTCTCTCTCTCTCTCTCTCTCTAACTTACCTGGTGAAACTCAGAAGCTACAGCTGGAGTCCTTCAGGTCTTTTAATATCATCAACTGGAGCTCTAAGCTCATTGCAAAGTGTCCTTCTACCCAACCTGAAACCTAAAAGTTTCCCAAGGCTCTTTTCTCTCTCTCTCTCTCTCTCTCTCTCTCTCTCTCTCTCTCTCTCTCTCTCTCTCTCTCTCACACACACACACACACACACACACACACACACACACACGGCATTTGAATGAAGTTCAGGGCAGCTGAGCAGAAAAATAAATTCAACAAAAGAAGGGCAAACTTAAACTCAACAAAAGAGCAGGCCATCCAACACAAAAGGAAGTGGACAGTGGAATTGGCAGTGCTGAACTCCCCGGGTCTCTGAGGGAGAGAGGGCTGCTGGAGGCCTGCAATAGTCTGACTAATCAAGAGTCCAAGAAGCCAATGTCAAAGCACCAGGTGGCCCCAGACAGGACTTGTGCAGTTTTGCAGCTAGCACCTTTTCTAGGGACACCTTGAAACTTTCTGATCCACCTTAAACCCAGTTTCCTTCACAAATCTGTGTTTCCATGGGATTCCTCATGACTTTTGCTTTTGAATTTGCCCTGGGCTTAGGCCAGGAATTCTCCATCACACTTCCTACTCCTTTTAATTTGCACATGAACATCCTATACCTATCCTATCCTGAGTCTCTTGACAACACTGTTCCCATCAGCACTTGCATTATAAACAGGACATATTATAAATGGTGCATGTCCCTGTCACAACACTCACTCCTTTTTGGACATGAGATGTGTTGTCTTGAAATGATGTTATAAACAATACAATTTTGTCCCTAATGCCATCTTATTACCTTGAATTATTTTCCAAGCTAAGTAGAAAGGCCTTCTATTCCCTCTCAGGATATAAAATGGCAGAGTACGAGACCATGTCTTCTTCCCCTCTAGCACTCACTGTGATGACAATCCCAGTGGTTACAGGAGGCATAGGGGATGGATAGCTTACAGAATTAGTCAGGTGGGAGGCAGAGAGGCCTGTTTCCCTTAGTGAATTAGGTCCCCTGATCACACTAGAGATTTAAGGGGGTAGAAAATGCCAGCGTGGCCACACAGAACTGATCTGGGATCCCAGTCGGTGTTTTCACTTCCCTTTCTGTCTTCTATTACCATCTCACTCCCTTCCTGTCCACCTCCATTCCCTGGAGACCCCACCAAACACTGATGCAGGGCCAGCTTTCCTTTGTCCTGTGGAGTCTCTCAGTCCTCCCTTCTAGTCCACGCCCACTCCTTTGTGCCAGCCTCCAGTACCTAGAAACACTCTGTAGCTGGTACCCCCAGGAGCCGCCCGGAGCTGGGAATCAGTAGGTGATTCACACCATAGTCCCTGTTCTACGTTAAGATCTCTTGGTTCTCACCCAGTCCTGTAGCAGTCAGCTTGCTGGTGCCCTGCCTTTGCCCCCAATTTCATTCACTGATAACTCCAACTCTTGGTAAAACCCTACAGACCTTCCAACCCCTTCATCCATGATCCTCTAGATTATTCTTTGTCTTAAAGCAGCCTATTTGAAGGAATCCCTCATTCATCTATCTCTAATTCCCTAAGGACCCTAAGGATCACTTCAGCTCTTTAAACCCCTCTCCGTCATTTTGCCCCTCCCCCCATCTCTAGTCCTCTCTGCCACCGACCAACCTGAAAGAGCACTCTCTACACATCAGAAGAAAAATCCACCAAGAGGACCCTGCACCAAACACTAGGGCAAAGCAAGTTCATAAAAGAAACTCTACCAATGCTAAAATTACATGTTGACCCTCATACACTAATAGTGGGAGATTTTAATATTCCATTCTAACTAATAGGTCATTTACACATAAACTAAACAGAAAAAATGCTGGGATTAAATAATGTTATAAATCAAATGGACCTAGCAGGTATTTACAGAATATTTCACCTGAACACAAAAGAACATACCCTTTCCTCAGCACCACATGGAACTATCTCCAAAACTAATAACATACTCTTATAAAAATAATTTTTAAATCCATTTTTCCTTCTGCTCTCTTCATTCTCATTAATAACAATTCTGAGACTAATTAGTTATTGTTCAATGCATAGGTTATAAGCTTTGGCTCATTACCCGACTAGCTCATAACTGGTTTAATCCACTTACACTGCTCTACCTCTACCATGTGGTTGGTTACCTCTCTTCAGTCCCAGCCACTTCTCCCTTGGCTTCTCCTCAGCATCTTTCTGCTGGTTTGCATCCATCCTCTCAGTCTGTCTCCATCTCATCTCTCTCAGCTCTCCCCGCATTCCTCTTTTATCTTTTCATTTCCCAGAATCCTCTCTCTTCCTGCCAATGTCCCACCTCCTATTTACTGTCTCTTCTCACTGGTCATTGGCCTTTTTATTGACAGGCGATGTTTATAAGAGAGATTTTCTCTACTACATACTTGAACAACAACAACAAAAACAATTGTCAACAAATACAAAAAACTTGAAATATTACTGAATTCTATGTGACCATTACGAATTAAAGCTGAAAACAGAAACAACAAAAGGCTTACAAGCTCATGGAAACGGGATAGTCACTACTGAATGAAAAATGGGTCACTTCAGAAATCAAGAAGGAAATAAAAAAAAAACACGTTAGAACTGAATGAAATGAAAACACAACATGCTTGAACTTGGGGGATGTAATGAAACCAGTTCTAAGAAATGAGTTGGAGAGCTAATATTAGCAATTTAATAGCACACCGGAAGGCTCTAGAGCAAAAAGAAGAAATAACACCTCAAAAAAGAGAGGACATTGAGGAACAATCAATCTCAGGATGAAATCAGTAATTTAAAAATATAATGAATCAATGAAACAAAGAGTTTATCTCATAAACATCACAAGATTATAAACCCTTAGCCAATTTAAGCAAATGACAGAAATAGAAGATCCAAATGAGTAAAATATGAGATGAAAATGGAGGCTGGGGAGAATCACAAATCTAAGGAATAATAAAGACATACCTTATAAAAATCTGCACACCATCAAAATGAAAAATCTACAACAAAGGGATACAGCTTTGACATAGATGACCTGCTTAAACTAAATCAAACCCAGTTAAGCAATTTAAACCCATATCCAACATCAACCTGACTGAAGAGAGACTCAGAGCATTTCCACCGTAATCAAGAACAAGATAATGATGTCTATTCTTCCCATACCTACTCGATATACAATACTTGAAGTCTTAGCTGGAGTAATAAGGCAACTGAAGGAGATCAAGTAGGAATACAGATAGGGAAGAAAGAAGTCAAAGTATCTTTATTTTCAGATGACATGATTTTATATATAAAAGACCTTAAAAACTCTTACAGGAAGCTTCTGCTGCTGATGGACACTTTCATCAAAGTAGCAGCAGGATACAACACTAACACAAAATCAGTAGCCTTTCTATACACAAGTAGGCTGAAAAAGAAACCGCAGAAACCAGGGAAATGGTACATTTCACAATAGTCTGGAGTAACAAGCAAGTGAAAGACTTGTATAATGAGAAGTTTAAGATGTTGAGGAAATGCCAAGCAGTGGTGGTGCACGCCTTTAATCCCAGCACTTGGGAGGCAGAGGTAGGCAGATTTCTGAGTTCAAGGCCAGCGTGGTCTACAGAGTGAGTTTCAGGACAACCAGGGCTCTACAGAGAAACCCTGTCTCAAAACACACCAGAAAAAAGAAAAGATCTGTGGAATCCATATAGTGGATTCATATAGCAAAATGGCCATTCTATCAAAACAGTCTACAGATTAAATTGAATCCCCATTAAAATTCTAACACAAAAATTGAACACAATACACAAATTCTTCACAAAAATTGAAAGGACAATTTTCAGCTTTGTATGAAAACACAAAATGCAGGATAGCTAAAAATAATTCTATTCAATAAAAGAACTGCTAAAGATAGCACTACCCCCTATGTAAGGCTGTACTACAGAGCTACACTAGTATGAACAGCATGGTAACACCAGACACCTTGATCAATGGAACTGAACTGAATTTGAGATATAACTCCACATACCTATAAATGTTTGATTTTTGATGTTTGTCAGAAAAACATAGTAGAGAAAACACTGTATCTTCCATAACTTATGATGAGCCATCTAGATGGCTACATGTACAAGAATTCAAATAGATTTATCATCCTGTACAAAACTCCATTCCAAGTGGATCAAGGACCCCAACATAAGATGAAATATCCTGAATCTGATAAAAGAGAAAGTGAGAAATAGTCTTGAACTCATAGGCACTGGAAAAGACTTTCTGAAGAGAACAGCACTAACACGGGCACAAGGACCAACAGCTGAAAAGCTTCTGTGTGGCAAAGTACATTCTCATCCGGCAAAGCTGCAGCCTACAGAGCAGCAAAAGATATTTACAAATTGAGGGTTAATATTTAAAATGTACAAAGGACTACAAAAACCTAGACATGAAGAAAACAAACAACCCAATTGAAAACTGGGTACACATCTAGAAAAAGTTCTCAAAGAATGATACACAAAAGGCTGAGAAACACTCAAAGAGACGTTTAGTATCCTTAGTCATTATGGAAATGCAAATCAAAACTTCTTTAGATTTCATCTTGCAACACTCAGCATAGTTAGTCAAGATCAACAAAATGTAGGACAGCTAATGCAGGCAAGGATATAGTGAAAGGCAAACACTTGTTTATTGATACTGGCAAGGAAAACTTGCACAGCCATCTTGGAAATCAGTCTGGTGATTCCCCAGGAGCCTGGGGATAGATCTACTTCAAGATCCAGCTACAACACTCTTGGGCGTATCCACCAAAGGACAACATTCTACTACAGAGACTTTGGTTCAACCTTGTTCACTGCTACTTTATTCATAATAGCCTGAAATTCTAAACACTTTAGATGTCCATCAACAGGCGAATGGATAATAAAAATGTGAAATATTCCACTGTTAAAAATAAATTATAAAATTTTCCAGTGAATGGGTTGAGTTAGAAAAAGATGATTACGCAAATCCCAAAGAACAAGTAGTGTGTATATTCTCTTATATGCAGATGTTAGCTTTTTTATTAGATATATTCTTTATTTACATTTCATATGATTTCCCTTTTACTGGTTCCCCACTCCCTGAAAGTCCCATAAGCCCTCTCCCCTTCCCCTGTTCCCCAATCAACCCCCTCCCACTTCCCTGTCCTAAAACTCCCCTTCACAGCTGTGAGTCTTTCCAGGACCAGGGGCCTCTCCTTCCTTCTTGGGCATCATTTGATATGTGAATTGTGTCTTGGGTACTCCAAGCTTCTGGACTAATATGCACTTATCAGTGAGTACATACCATGTGTGTTCTTTTGTGGTTGGGTTACCTCACTTAGGATGATATTTTACAGTTCCTTCGGTAAGCATGTTCCAATCCATATAACCACAGAGGTTAGGTACTGAGCAAGGACAGGGGTGGTCTCACAAGGAAGGGGAAATAAAACATATATTACAGAGAGATGAGGGGAAATGGGAGTGTGGAGTGTGGAGAGAATGTAAAGAGGGACATACAACTAACACTCAAAGCCACTGTAGGGATACTATGGAGACCTGTAGAAGACTCTTGAGATATATCATATGCAAGAGAAATAGAAAAGCAATCACCAAATAACAGGGGAGACAGCACTCGACCTAGACATCCTTAGCCGAGCTACTAGCTGCCCTAACACATAAACATCTCACTGAACACAGAGAAACTGAATTAGTGGCCATCTAAAACCTTCACTCTGTTGACTCATTTTCACAGTACTGGAATTTACTCCGTGACTTACCAAAGGAGAAAGGTAACTAATTTTCAAACCAGCTACAAACCCTGCGATCTACAACAGTGACCTGTCTGCAAGATATTCTGGAGCAACAGTGACACAAACAATATGGCAGCAACCAATCATTTCCCACTGCTGTAAAGGTGCATCACAAAATGGAGTCCATGCCTGACACTGTGTGGGCAGCCAAGAACACGAGACTGGTAGGGGCGTGGATCTATGAGAAAACCAAACATGACTGTTCCCCTAAAGGAACAGAGCAATAAAATGATCCCTTATGACATTCTGCTACACCTGTAGATCAATGCTCAACTGTCTATCATCAGAGAAGCTTCCTCTTGCAGTATATGGGAATGAAATATCTCACAAAGGAACAACACACAAGGGAGAAACTTTGAAACTCCGAGCCCTAAGGGGATGTCTTCCTCATCAAAGGCTCAGGGAGATATTCAAAAGAGGAAGTGTCAAGACTGTAAGGACCAGGGAGGTTGAAGGACTCCAAGTATACTGTTTTTCTAAAACAACAGACTGTGATGCTCTTGTGAACTCAGAGACTGGGGCAGCATGCATAGAGCATGCTTTACTCCATGACTTACCAAAGGAGAAAGGTTACACAGGTTCAAGCCAGAGGGGTCTCAATGCTAAGAGGGGGAAGTGGACATAGACTCACATCCCTAAAGGCAAAAACATCTCCAACTGACATCTGTTTACAAAGAAAAAAATTAGTTTTCTTCAATGAGTTCTCACTGTGTATATTAAACACATTTAATAGTAGGGCTCATACTCGCAATAGATCGCCAACATAAAATGAACTCAACTAAATTTTTATAGACATTTTGTCTCATGTTGCTTTGTTTGGACTTTTCTTTTGTCTTACTTGTCTTTTTTTTATAGATTATGATTTCTGATTTGTGTTTTTATGGATTATGTTTGTGTGTGTGTTTATGTTTTCATGTTTTGTTTCCTTCTGATTTGTTTGCCTTTTGTTTTTGTTTGTTTTTAAATTTTTTTTCCGAGACAGGGTTTCTCTGTATAGCCCTGGCTGTCCTGGAACTCACTCTGTAGACCAGACTGGCCTCGAACACAGAAATCCGCCTGCCTCTGCCTCCCAGAGAGCTGGGATTACAGGCGTGCGCCACCACCACCCGGCTTGTTTGCCTTTTTTAAAAAGTATCAAAGTAATCTAATTTTATTTGTTTAATTTTATTTATTTACTGATTTTATTTTGTTTTGTTTTATTGGTTATTTTATTTATTTACATTTCAATTGTTGCCCCCCTTCCTGGTCTCCTCTCCACAATCCCCATCCCATTCCTCCCTCCACTTTGTCTCTAAAGAGAGAAAGCCGCTTTGGAGTTATTGTAGGTCTGTGGGGAGGAGGACCTGTGAGGTGTGGGAGCTGGGAAAGGATAGTAAGAATATATTGTACGAAAGTTATTTTCAATAATAAGGATAGAAAAAAGCCCCACTCTGGGCTTTATAGTAAATCTGCTTCATGTTTACCCTTTGATTTAAAAGTTGGCAGTGTAATTTTCCTTTATCCCTTGCTGATATCTGATCACATAGTGTTCTAGCAAGGAATTACAAGGAAGATCTCTGGCCAGAATCTGGACCATGTTATCAGTTTTCTGATAATTTAATTTGGCAGGTGTTCAGATACCAAAACAAAAAGCAAAAACAAACAAACAAAAAACCCCTTCTTGCATGCATACTACATTATATGGTACCTCAGATGCAAACACATGAATGCACAGCACATGAAACCACATAAAGAAAAGAAGAAATAACTGCAGGCTGCGAAATGATTCTGTTGCAAGGATGGAGGGCAAGATTTCTCTGTTCAGAAATGATTAGGAGATAGCTAGCCAGTCAGTTACAATGTATTGCTCACATGCTGACCACTTAGAAGAAAGAAACAACTCTTTTTTGAGCTTGCTGTAAAGGGATAGGCAGGTTGAAAATTGGCCTGTATGTGCCAATACTAGCTATATTTTATAGGATGCTTTTTCTGGTCCTGTTTTGGGCCATCATTTGGCTAAAACAAATTATGTGGTTCAAGCATTCATTTATCTAACCAAACCAGAGTAAACTCTTCCTGGATGCCAGGTCCTAGCAGAAGCCTAGGTAACAGGACTGAATCCAAGGAAGAAGGTCCATCTTCAATGCACTTAGAACTCATGACAATGATTCTGTGACACTAGCCACACTATTAGTGATATATAACTGTTCTGTATTGCGACTCTGATAGCTCTAATGAATGATCATAACTAATGGTTGAAGAGAGACGTATCACTTTCTCAAAAGGAAACTAAATAAGGTAGGGTGATATTGGAGGGACGTGTCAAGGGTTGGCGTCTGAGAGGTGAAATTTCCACTGAGCTAAATTGTGAGAAGAGAGGTTACGCCTGGTAAAGACGAGCAAACACAAAGGCCATTCGCTGCTTTTCTTAATTTACCTCTGAGGGCAACTAGCCTGATCCCTGACCAAGACAATATCCCACAGCTGTGACAACTGTGTCTGAGGGTGACCTCCTTTATAGCAGGATTTAAAAGGACAGAAATCCAACAAAGAGATTGTTTCTCACCTTCAAAGAAACAGAAGTGTCAGCCGGCTAAGCATGCCTCCCATACTGTGTACTAACGGTCTTCTGTATTCATGGAGAGTGAAAATGCCTCCACGTGTTTCAAGGCTGATTATAAGCATGATTCTAGGAGACTCTATTAGTCAGATAGCATAGGACACATACGCAGACCAAGGTCATCTCAAGGAGAAAGCTTATGTGACAGTTGTACCTGTTTCAAGTTTTAATTATGATGCATTTCTTCATCTATACTAATATATTTTTCTATTTTTTTAAATAAAAGATTTATTTTTTTAATGTGTTTGAGGCTTTGCCCGCATTTGTGTCTGTGCACCATGTGTGTGCCTGGTGACAAAGGATGCCAGAGGTGGGTGTTGGGACCCCTTGGGACTGCATTATAGTCATTTGGAAGTTTTCCCACGGGTTCTGGACATTGAACCCTGGTCCTGTGGAAGGTCAGTCAGTGTTCTTAACAGCCGAACCATCTTCCTTGTCCCCCCCTTTAAAATAGAAAGCAATAGGCACATTGGACCTTGGTCTGAATCGAAGTCTGAACCTGCTCTAAACTTGTAAGCTCTTATTTGACAATAACAATAGCCCCACTATTAAATACAAAGGATGCTGGAGTCAGGCTGCCTGAGTCCAAACGGCTTTGCCCGGCTGCGTGATGTGGAACAGGTTGGATCTCTCCAACATTAGTTCCTGCGTCTGTAAAGCAGTGGCTACAGTATTAGCAGTGGGGATATTAGGGAGGTCATCCACTCTCAGAATGCTCTCCATCAAAGTCAGCAGGCAGGCCATGAGCAGGGAGGCCAGCAGACACGGTCAGCATTATCCCTAATGTCGGAGAGTCAACCTGCAACACTGGTCTTCTAGGTGTCAAGCATATTTGGCTTCACTGGGCGTTTTAACCCTTACATGACAGATTTCGAAAGCCTTAGGGGGAGGGCAGAAGAGGAAAGAGACATGGTCCTTTTCACACGTTCAGTTTTCAGAGGGTGCAAAAAGGTAGAGAGTAAACTTGTTTCAATTAAATATGAAAACAATTGCAAAACAGAGAAATAGAAAGGTCATTTTGCAGATGTCTGGCCATTCAAAGCCAACTTATTTTCTACTTGTTCCCAACACGGGAAGAGGGGGGACATTTTGAAAGCTCCTGCCTCCATCCGAGGTCACTGCTGATTCCATCTTAATAACCCACCTCTGGGTGATTAATAATTTTTCAATAATAAGTCTGCGAGCAAAAGAAGCAGTAATCTAGCTCTCCCTGAATGCCTGTAAGCATTTGTTACTTTATGTCCTTCTGTTCTCCTCTTCCCAAGGCCTGTGACCAGGCTTGTTTTTTTATATGCCAGCGGCAGCTCTAATTTGTGTAGTCTTGGTTATTCATCTAATGTCCCTCGCCTGTTCCTCTGCCGATTGGCGACCTAGTGACTGTTTCAAAGCCATGGAGTATTATATTGCTAATCTTTGTTTTCTCAAAGGCTGGCATAGTTCCTGGAACATTGCTTTCCACGGAAGTGTGTTTAAGGGGAGATTAAAATGGAAGAAACTACGTGGAGGTGTCGGAAGCTGTGTTATAGATACAGTACAGAGTAACAAAAGGAGAAAAATTAAGCCCAGTGTGTTAGCACATGCTACTGAGAGTAAAAAGAAAATTAAACAAAAACAACAACAAAAAAAAAAAAAACAGTGTTCCAGCTAGAGTTGGGAGGGCTAATGAACACTTATTTCCTATGTACTTTTAGTACTATTGATGGAAGCGGCCAGTTTATTCCCACAGAAATTAAAAAGTGATCCCAGAAGAAAGGCTAGGTCCAGGCAGTCAGCAGTTGGCTGGGGTCCCTCAATGGTGGACTCTCCATTGAAGATTCAGGGGAATACAGTGAGGGTTCCTTGTCCATGTGACATGATGAAGGTGGCGGGACCCTGGTGCTGTAGGTTTGTGTACTTGTATCTCGAGTTTATTGTGGGTGCCTGAGGCACCAAACTCTCACTGTCCTGGTTGCTTTTAGCCTCGGATTGTCGTGGCATGATCGTTCACAATAGTAAGTCTGATCTGCACTTGTTCAACAAAGACTCCAGATAATCCCATCACACACACACACACACACACACACACACACACACACACATCCCCACTCCACCCTGCACTCATATACTTTTCTTATGCATCAGCAGGGTGCTGAGGGTCTACAGAGGAAGTGTTTCTTCTTCCTCCATAGCCAGTAAATATTGTTGGTGTTTATAACTGAGAGATTAAAGCAAACCCACACTCCTTTCATGCTTTCTGGCAAGGAGGTATCAGGGCAACTGAAGATGGAGAGGGCCTAGAGGGGACTGGGGCTGAGGCTCGTTTTCTGCAGTAACAGTGCCCGATAGACAACAGCAGCTTCTTGTAAGGAAGATCATTTACTCAAGGTCCTCCTCTTGCCCCAAATCTGTATGGCCAACAAGTTACACAAAAATGCAAACTCATCAATGAGTAGAGAGTAAGAGACTTCAGAATGCTCCGCTCTAAACGCCACGTCTATACCACACCCCTCCCTTCAGTGCTCGAGGATCTATGGGAAGAGCAGGTAGGTGGTTGGGAAGACTCTAAGAGCCAGAGGCAGTGGATGATGTCATGTGAACAGTGTTTCCAGACACAACAGGACAGATGTATTGATGAACGGTCTGCAGTAACGGTGACAGCATGTACAAGACCCGCACAAGCCCAAGCCACACAAAATCCCAGGATGGAGAAGGGGAAAGAGATGGGCACAAACTCTCATCTTGAGCTGAGGAGCTATTGACATTCGGTTACTGCTGGGAGAGTAAAAGATCAGTTTTTGTTGTTTGTTTGCTTGTTTTTGATGTGAATTCTTGAATGCTGGCTGCACTCTAAGTCAGGGCCGGTGCCCAGGACTAGCCAGTCAATGCAAACTGGACTTGATGGGAGACTGAGGGAAGAACACACACACACACACACACACACACACACAAACACACTAGAGAGAGAGAGACAGACAGACAGACACAGAGAGAAGGTGGGAAGAGAGAGAAAAAGAGAGGAATAGAGAGAAGATGGGTTATGAGGAGGGAGATAGGGAGAAACTGGGTAAAATCAGGGGAGGGAGGAGAATATGATCAAAATACATTGTATGAAATTCTTAAAGAATAAAAATACTATAAAAAGGAATACATAAATACAATGGTTGAGGAATTCTGTTTAGATTTTATTTAAGGTTGTAGGTGAAAGGCTAAAAATAGGCTCATACATTTTATTTCTAATTATTCCTTTACTAACTTAAAGCCTGGCACTTATCTAAGTCATAAAGAAATGTGGCCCTGAAGTCTCCATGTAATTTTATATACATTTATCTGCTCTCAACTGTCCTCAGCAAGTTTTAGAAGGTTGTCTTTCTCCTACACCTTTGCCAGGTGTTTGAAGCCTCTACATCCTAACAAGGTGCCTTGGCTTAGGATAGAGCCCATCCTTGCACACTTAGCTGGATACTCTCATAAGGTTTAAGACACCCCCAGAACATTGTAGAGTATTCCATATTTGAGACACACCTCACCTGCTCCTTTACCTCAGTGTTTTCTGTTGCTGGTCCAACAGTCAGGAATTCTTTGAATGGGGTCAGAGAGACGCTCGATGGTTTAGAGCACACACTGATCTTGCAGAGGCCCAGGGTTCCATTCAGCACCCACATTCACCACAACCACAAAGAAACCCAGCTCTGGGATGGCCCAGTGCGTCTGGCTTCCATGGGCACCTATTTGTGTGAACATACTCAAATACGGACACACAATTTAACATGTAAAAGCTTCAGAAATAGTTTTCGGATCCCTGTTGTCCTCAGTATGTTGGCAGGATGATTCTAACAGTCCCATTCACATCATATGGCATAATAAACATTTTATATTTTCTTCAAAAAACTCAATGTGAATTCAATTCCTTTGAATCAAAGGTTGGGAGGGTTAAGGTAGGCTGGGAACAAGGAAGCCATGGGCTGGCACAAGGCAAGTGCCATGCAGCTAATCTAGACCCTCACCCGCCCAAAGAAGGAAGCACGTGACATCATCTTCTCTGATGCTCATGGTTTGAAAGGAAGGTTCTCTGGTCTTTAAGATAGGCAGACCTGTATAGTGGATCTAGCATGGCTTTTAGAATAATTTCTATCCCCAAACATTCAGAACACATGCTTATGATTATAGCTCCCTTAATGGAATGATGTTTTTAAGGAGAGGGCATCTTATTTTTAAGTTCTATGAGAGATGAGGTGAAAGACAGGTTAAGCCTAAAGGCAGGAAATTTAATCTAAAATTTAGTTAAGGTGAAGAAAGGGCTGTTTGGGAATGCTATTACTATACCTCCATCCAGGTTAGAAAGCTGAGAGATACAGAAGGAAAAAGCTTCGTGGTGATGCATGAAACCCAACGAGTTCCAGGCACCCCACATTTACAGTTCTCATTAACAGGTGCCCATGATGCAACATTAGTGGTTTTAATTGTTTTTTTTTTTATGGTTTGTTTTTTGTTTTTTTGTTTTTTGTTTTTGTTGTTGTTTTTTACTGATCATTGGATCTGGTTCATTTACATTGCATGTGCAGTACTGTGGAGAAAGTAGTTTGAGGGAAAGGGAGGAGTGAAAGAATGGATAAATATAGCTGGAAAGGAGAGTCCCCTGGCATCATTTCACACCTCATTTCAGACAGTCTTCAACCATATGTTCAGAGTGGAGCTGAAGATATATATATTTACATATATATCAAAATGAGATAAAGTACAGATAAGATTGAAAGGTGGGGGGGGGCGGGGGGAGTCTCAGGGTATACACACACACCAGCAAAACTCAGAGATTCTCAAAGATGCTGACCAACATTAGTCCCAGTTTTCAAAGTTAGAATATTTGGAACAGAGGGCAAACATTAAAAAGAGAAGTGAATTAAAGATCATACATTTACTTAAAGGTACCCTGGCTGGCAAATTACAGCTTTGGAAATATTAGGTCTATACTATCAGTATAAGACTGATGTTGATTTGCAGTTTGAAAGTGCTCATTTTCGCAAAGAGGCCTATCTTCAGTAGAAACACAAATGTCTAGAGAAAAGGCAGAAGGCAGGGGGAGGAAATCTTGATTATAAGCCACCAAAAAAATTAAGGGTCTGCAAAGATGAGAAAAGCAAGACAAAGAGAGAGACTCAGAAACAGAACTGGCAGAAAGAAATATCACATGCTAAGCCGAGGTAGCGAGAAGTCTAGAGCGATGCACTCCTAAGAGCCAGTGGTTCAGGTACACTGACTGTATAAGGTTTAGAGGATACAGAAGTCAAATGGGACAAGGTTGTAAAGGGTTAGGCATGAGCAGGGAACTGTAATTGAATATTGAGCAAAAAGGAAAGTGTTTGAGTTGGACAGAAAGAGAACCTATTGTTTTCCAATACAAGGGACATTATAAACTGGATCTGATATAAAAGTTCCTATACACAGGGCTAGTGTGTACACAGAACCCTGGTAGTTCCAGTGACATGTTCCCTGTTTCTTTCCCATCTCTGACATGTAGTGCCCACACTACTGGGAGCTGTAGCCTTTTAAGCAAACTCTATAGGGTATTCCTCTAAGCATGCTCTTAAAAAAAATGCTCTAAACAAGTCACTGCTTAGGGAGATTATGCCATGAGCCAGAGGACAGTTACACATGGCCTATGTATCTTGGCAACAATGAGTAAGTTGTTCAGGCTTCCAGGCAGAATCTTAATGTTTCTAAAAGGACATTAGGGACATGGCAGGAGCTGTGACACTCAATGCAGTGTGTAAGGCAGTGAATGAGAAATCCATTACCTCTGCTAATGTATTTTCCTACATTGGGTATCTGTTGCTGGGTAGTGATGCTTTGCCAAAGTTTTTAAAAATGTCCCTCCATCTGTCATGAAGCCATAAATATTTTGCCAAAATCTGCTGTTATTCTTAATCTTTTCACTGGCTACAGATCTTCTTCCAGCTGTGAAGACCAGGCACATTTGGAAGAATTAAAATCTTATCTTCTTATTTCTCTGACTAAATTCGCCTTAAACCTACTCATATCTTTAAAGTAGGTTCACAATACATCAGTAGTTTAGATTTATTTCAGTTCCTATATCTGGACAATTCCCATTCTTAACCTTTGTATCCATTTCTATTCTGTGGCTCCCCTGAGAACAGGCCTCCTCTATCCTCAATGTCTCTCACCTGGTAAATGAGTTCTTTGGTTGTTCCTCTTTTTATGTTTTAAATTCATCTTTCTTAGTGACCATCCTACATTTGCTCTCTCTGGTTGCACTCTCAATGATATCCTGGTCCTCTGGGACTCTAAGCAGGCTGAAGGACAAGAAGCAATTGAAAGAGGAGATCAAGTGCTTTTCAGATGCATTTCTGATTTCTGTCTATAATGAGGTTGGCCGGCATATCAGCCCTGTAGGTGCATATGCACTTTGGGGAAATTATAAACCAACTGAGAAGCAGTAACAAACTCAAAACATTATCCGCTGCCACTAGAAATAAATGGATATATCTAATTATAAAAAGCATAACTCATCCAGTCCTGGGTAAAACCTCTTTGGGGCCAGGAGATCTATTCAGAGTGCTATTTTTAGGAAGCACAAAACTCCATGGCAAGAAATAATAGACCAAAGACACTGACATCAGCAGCAATGGGGGACTGAATGCTAGGTCATCTTCAGAGTCCTGTTTAATGTCATTGGTTAAAACCTAGTCACATAGATCATTGACCACATTCAAGCTGCTAACGTATACTCTAGGGTGTTGTCCCCAAAAGTAATCCATGTCCCATAATCGATTGAGACCTTAATTTGTGGTAGAAACCAAGGGAAGGCACTGCTGTTGCTTCTGACTCTGTGACACTGGACCAGAGCCACCATCTTTAGTCTGGTGAAAGAGAGTTTTACAGTTCTTTGTCTGTTCTCATATACACACACTCAAAGGACCCATTACTGTGCATGTGGGTTTTGCCTCTCCTTTTGGAAAGCTACATAATAAAAAGAGATTTATCCAATTTTTAAATCTCATCTGTGCACAGAGTGAAACCTGCTTATATCCTTCTGGCTTATAACATTGCTCTTTCTCAAGCCTTGTGAAGCCAGTGGGAGCCAGACCACTTACCGCTTGCCCCGATATTATTAGGCCACGGAATAGGGAGGGGAAGCTGGTCTATGCAATCTGTTAGCTATTGTGCAACCTAATGAGGCACAAGAATAAAGGCTCTCTGTGCAGAATGTTCTCCACAGCGAAGGAACTAAGATGAGGATTTGCAGATGCCAGCAAATCCCGGGAGACTTTTAAGTAAACCAGTCTAGTTCTTCTGGCTACAGGGGAGAAAGACCTGTCAGTCATCCGGTCAGTGCCATGCAGCTTCCTAAATGCCATATAATATCAAAGGCTTAGCACCACTTGTACCAGTACGTAAGGTCTGCGCTTAGATCCAGCATAAGCTAAAGTGACCTCCTCTAAACTCCATAGCTTGTGTGAGTCCACTATGGAGAAACCCCCGAGAAATGATGACAGCTGACTGCTGAGAGGAGACAAAGTGAGAGACCAGGACAGACAAAATGAAAAGTAAAGATGTGGACTAGGGAGCCAGACAAAGGCTACGCTAGGGCTCATAGTTATGCCCCCCACCCCACCCTCCTTCTCTCTCTCTCTTTAAGGAGAGCTTTAGAAGAGAGATTAATGATTCAGAGATTTAGGCTGTGGGCAGCTGAGGACGGAAGGCATGCAGATCAGCTAGCGCAAGCAGAGACGCAGGCTGGCCCTCAGAGCAGAGCTATGTGGTCACTGCTGAAAGGATGCCAAGCTACTGGCAGATGCACTAGCAAGTATAAAGGGGAGTGTGCTTGTAATAATACGCGCAGCTTATTTTTATTAGCATGTATAAACACCAGGCTCTCTGACTTAAGAGGGAGTAAGAAGGATTACACTTCATAGCACTGATTTGCTAGCTTGTGTTGGTTCGTGACTGTGTGTGTGTGTGTGTGTGTGTGTGTGTGTGTGTGTGTACGCGTGCGCGCACTTTCCAGGGTATTGCAAAGAACAGTTGCTACATATTCTTCAGGGCCACATTAATACATTGAATAGTTTAGAACAGAACAAATATTACCAGTGGGTGTAGAGTCTGGAAAAAAAAAACATTCAAATGATGAGAGCCGGTGCCTACATTGAGCCATGCTGGGAGCTATAAATAAAAAACACCTAAGGAAGGAGACAGGAGAGGTTTCTTGAATGTAGCCTCCTAAATGCCGTCTTTCCTAAGTAGGAAGTCAATGTATGAACTTAGGACAGTCCCAGGAAGTCAGCAAGGCGCCTATTTTCTCCATGATTGTGCTCAGCAGTGTGCCCCAAATCACTGAGGTAATTACCCAAGGCAGACAGTCTCACATTTAAGTCTGTGCAAAATCACACTGGAAAGTTACACAAGTGCTTCTCCATAAATGTTCCCCAGGCTCCCATAAATGCACATCCCACCAAAGAGTTGATTCAATATGTGCTTGATGGGATCCAGAACTGTGAACTTATAAAATAACCCAAAATCTTTAAGAGAGCGCTTTCTGGCAAATACGGAGGGTAATACTGGAAGAAATTAAGTGACAACTGTTTCTGTGTAAGAACGTTTTAGTTTCTTCTTTGAGTATGCTCTGCTTAATTGTCAAATGTCATGGTCCAACCAGTTTAAAAAGTAATCCACAATAGATGGATTACAGAAAGAGGTCAGGGGCTGGATCTGGTTGAGGGTTAGGTGCCCAAGTGATCACAGTCCCATACCGTATGGCAGAGACTACAGAAGTGGCCAGGAGCTGGCTATGATGGATAAGCTATCCAAGTCAATGGGTACAAGAACACACAGCTGAGGCTGCTGAGCAGGAATCAAGCTAGAATGCCCAGACAGAGAGCCACACCAGAAAAAAATGGTATGAACCAACCGAGGATATGCCGGCCCTTAGATGGTGGTCTTTCCTGTATAGAGCTGCTGACACTTAGAGGAGGACTAGGAGGGAGAGGCTGATTGTTTAAATACCAGTCAAACAGCAGAGAATGATACAAATCTGTTATACTCATTACATCCAGTGGAAAAAAGATAGCCTTTTCAACAAATGGTGCTGGCTCAACTGGAGGTCAACATGCAGAAGAATGAGAATTGATCCACTCTTATCTCCTTGCACTAAGCTCAACTCCAAGTGGATCAAGGACCTCCACATAAAATCAGACACACTAAAACTAATAGAAAAAAAACTGGAGAAGACCCTTGAGGACATCGGCTCAGGGGGAAAATTCCTGAAGAGAACACCAATTGCTTATGCTCTAAGATCAAGAATAGACAAATGGGACCTCATAAAATTACAAAGTTTCTGTAAGGCAAAAGACACTGTCAAAAGGACACATCAGCAACCAACAAATTGGGAAAAGATCTTCACCAACCCTACATCCGACAGAGGGCGAATATCCAATGTATACAAAGAACTCAAGAAGTTAGACCCCAGAAAACCAAATTACCCTATCCAAAAATGGGGTACAGAGCTAAACAAAGACTTTTCACCTGAAGAAATTCAGATGGCTAAGAAACACCTTAAAAAATGTTCAACATCATTAGTCATTAGAGAAATGCAAATCAAAACAACCCTGAGATTTCACACACCAGTCAGAATGGCTAACATTAAAAACTCAGAAGCCGGGTGTGGTGGCACACGCCTGTAATCCCAGCACTTGGGAGGCAGAGGCAGGCGGATTTCTGAGTTCTAGGCCAGCCTGGTCTACAGAGTGAGTTCCAGGACAGCCAGGGCTACACAGAGAAACCCTGTCTCGAAAAAAACCAAAAAAAAAAAAAAAAAAAAAAAACCTCAGGAAACAGCAGGTGTTGGCGATGATGTGGAGAAAGAGGAACACTCCTCCACTGTTGGTGGGACTGCAAGCTGGTACAACCACTCTGGAAATCAGTCTGGCAGTTCCTCAGAAAACTGGACATGATACTTCCAGAGCACACAGCCATACCACTCCTGGGACTATACCCAGAAGATTCCCCAGCATGCAATAAGGATACATGCTCCACTATGTTCATAGCAGCCTTATTTATAATAGCCAGAAGCTGGAAAGAACCCAGATGTCCTTCAACGAAGGAATGGAGATAAAAAAAAAATGTAGTATATATACACAATAGAATACTATTCAGCCATTAGAAACAATGAATTCATGAAATTCTTAGAGAAATGGATGGAGCTGGAGAATGTCATACTAAGTGAGATAACCCAGTCTCAAAAGAATACCCATGGTATGCACTCACTGATAAGTGGATATTAGCCTAGAATCTTGGTACACCAAAGACACAATTCACATACCAAATGATGTCTGACAAGAAGAAAGGAGTGGACACTGGTGCTGGAAAGGATCAAAGCATCAGTGTAGGGGAATACCAGAACAGGGAAGTGGGAGGGGGTGGATGAGGGAGCAGGGGGAGGGAAAAGGACATGTGGGACCTTTGGGGGGCAGGGAACCAGAAAAAGGAAAATGAAATGTAAATATAGAATATATCCAATAAAAAATTTAAAAAAAGAAAATACATTTACAAAAAGAACAGTTACGTGAAAAAAGAAATAAGAGAAATTCAATCAACAAAACAAGTGTCCATATGTAAGTTCAAGTACACACACACATCAAATAAAAAACATATTCATCGTTCAAAACCAGCCAGTCCCAGAGTCCCAATAGAAGAAGCTATAGCATCCACATGGCCATACAATACTTTCAATAAACTCATAGAAGAAAAATTCTGAAATACAGAAAAAGGATGTTCATTCAAGCACAAGAAGGTTAAATTAAAAATCAAACAGCCACAATGGACATCTACAGAAAATCCCTCCCAAATATTAAGGAATGAACATTATTCTAAGCAACACATGATAATTCCTCCTAAATGGATCATATGTTCGAACACAAAACAAGTCTCAAAAATATAGGCAAATGAAAAACGACAACCTACAGTCTAACTACAGTAGAATATAAATCTAGCAGTGAACGGCAAGAGAACATCAGCGAGTACACAGACTCATGAAGAGTGACCAAAACACTGATGAATGGTATAAATGGGTCAAGGAGGAAATCAAGATAGAAATTCATAAATTCCCCAAATTGACTGACATGCTAAGAACCCATGGAATACAACAAAGACAATGAAAGTAACCTAGGAGGGGAATTACAGCTTTAATATTCCATAACTATATAACAATCAGAACTAAAATATATAACCTAAATTATTTATATATAAATATATGATATATGACATATATGAACACACACACACATGCGTGTGTGTGTGTGTGTGTGTGTGTGTGTATGTGTGTGTGTGTGTGTGTGTGTGTGTATATTTTCAACCTAAGAGAGGCCATGATTTTGAAAGGTGTGGAAAGGGTTTGATGTAATTATATGTGTATGTGTAAGTGTATGGGTATGTATATACTTTTTATAGCAGAATGTCAAATATTTACTTAATATAAAACACTGCAAGGCATTTGTTGCATTTGTTTAATTACTTGATGGAACATATTTAAAACTTACCTTTAAGGAAACTTTTCTACTTACATACACACAAACACATTCCACCACTACTATATACAAATAGTATTATGTCTATCATTTGGATATTTACTAGCTATGTTAGACTTTATATGATCCAGACATTAAATCTATTAATTTTGTTCATTCAGGCCTGTCTTTCCCATGTCTATGTAAGCCCTTCTTCATTTTATGTTTAAATTATTCTCCCTGTTGTCTGCAACATATATGTCCAATCATATAGGAACTATTCCTATGCATTTTTTGAAAAGCATGTTGTTTTATTGAAAAAGGAAGTAAAAACATTTTATGATAAAATTGAAGATTTACATGGAAAATATTTCTGATAAAATAGGATATATAGAAAAACATGTAAAAATTGACAATTTTCATGGAAAATTTAAGAGTAAAGTGGTAGACATAAAAAACATTGCTAAATTAATTGAAAAATAGAAACATTTTATGATAGAATTGAAGATTTACATGGAAAATATTTCTGATAAAATTGTAGAAAAATGTAGAAAAACGTGTTAAAATTAAAGATTGTCATGGAAAATTTTATATAGATATAATAATGGTAGGCAGAAAAGTATTCCTAAGTAGATTGAAAGTGGAATTATACACATTTTATGATAAAGTTGAAGATTTACATGGAAAATAATTCTGATAAAATTTAAGAAATATATGGAAAAATATGTTAAAATTGAAGATTATCATGGAGAATTATACAGATAAAATTGTAGGCATAAAAATAATTTTAAGCTGATTGAAAATGGAATTACAAACATTTTTAGGTAAAATTGAGGATTTACATGAAAAATATTTCTGATAAAATTCAAGAAATATATAGACAAACACATTAAAATTGACTATTTCATGGAAAATTATACAGATAAAATGGTAGACATAAAAAAATCTTTCTAAATGAATTGAAGGTGGAATTAAAAACATTTCGTGATAAAATCAGAGATTTACATGGAAAATATTTCTGATAAAATAGAAGAAATATATAGAAAAACATGTTAAAATTGAAGATTATCATGAAAAATAATGCAGATAAACTGGTTGATATAAAAACATTACTAAATAAATTGAAAGAGGAATTATAAACATTTTCTGATAAATTTGAAGATTTACATGAAAAATATTTCTGTTAGTCATTTTATAGGGGAATTGAGTCCATTGATGTGAAGAGGTATTAAGGAATAGTGATTGTTGCTTCCTATTATTTTTGGTGTTATCCCTATGTTTGTGTGGGTATCTTCAAGATTATTCTTGCTTTTTCTAGGATGCAGCTTCTCTCCTTGTGTTGGCATTTTCCATCTATTATCCTTTTTTGTATGGCTGGATTTGTGGACAGATATTGTGTAAATTTGGTTTTATCATGGAATATCTTGGTTTCTCCATTTATCGTGATTGAAAGTTTTGCTGGGTATAGTAGTCTGGGCTGGCATTTGTGTTCTGCCAGAGTCTGTATGAGATCTTCCCAGGATCATTTAGCTTTCATAGTCTCTGGTGAGAAGTCTGGTACAATTCTGATAGGTCTGCCTATATAAGTTACTTTCCCTTTTCCCTTTACTTCTTTTAATATTCTTTCTTTGTTTAGTGCATTTGGTGTTTTGACCATTATGTGCTGGGAGGACTTTCTGGTCTGGTCCAGTTTGTTTGGAGTTCTGAAGGCTTCTTGCATGTTCATGGGCATCTCTTTCTTTAGGTTAGGGAAGTTTTCTTCTATAATTTTTTTGAAGATATTTACTGGCCCTTTAAGTTGGAAATCTTCACTCTCTTTTATACCTATAATACTTAAGTTTGGTTTTCTTATTGTGTCCTGGATTTCCTGGATGTTTTGGGTTACAAGTTTTTGCATTTTGCATTTTCTTTGACTGTTGAGTCAGTGTTTTCTATGATATCTTGAGCACCTTCTATCTCTTGTATTCTGTTGCTAATGCCTGCATCCATGACTCGTAAATTCTTTCCAAGGTTTTCTATCTCCAGAGATGACTCACTTTGTGATTTCTTTATTGTTTCAACTTCCACTTTTAGATCCTGGATGGTTTTGTTCAGTTCCTTCATTTGATTGTTTGTGTTTTCCTGTAATTCTTTAGGGGATTTTTGTATTTCCTCTTTAAGGGCTTCTGTCTGTTGACCAATGATCTACTGTATTTCTTTAAGGGGGTTATTTGAGTCCTTCTTGAAGTTCTCTATCAGCATCATGAGATAGTTTTAAATCCAACTCTTGCTTTTCTGGTGTGTGTGGGTATCTGGGACTTCCTGTAATTCTTTAAGGGATTTTTGTGTTTCTTCTTTAAGGGCTTCTGCCTGTTGATCCATGATCTCCTGTATTTCTCTAAGGGATTTTTATGTTTCCTCTTTAAGGGCTTTTACCTGTTGACCGATGTTCTCCTTTATTTCTTTAAGGGAGCTATTTAAGTCTTTCTTGAAGCCCTCTATCAACATCATGAGATGGGATTGTAAATCCAACTCTTGCTTTTCTGATGTATCGGGGTATCTAGGACTTGCTGTGGTAGAACTGGGTTATGATGTTACCAAGTAGCCTTGGTCTCTTTTGGTAGGGTTCTTGTGCTTGTGTTATCTGATTATCTCTGGTGCTAGTTGGTCTTGCTGCCTCTGGCTGGTGGTTATCCCTCCCGTGGGCCTGAAAGCCTGTGTCCATATTCCTGGGAGACCAACTCTCTTTTGGCAGGGTCTGTGCACAGAAGGCTGTGGAGCCACCTGGCTCCCTGGTGCAAATGGCAGCCTGAAGACCTCTGTCCCAGCTGTTCCAATGATGGTATGCCCCGTGTGCTCCTACCTGTTCCCCTCCAGAGAAGAGGTGGAGGCTCACCTCCATGCTCAGAAGTGAAAGCACTGCTGGGAGATCACTCAGTCATTGCTGGAAGATCACTCTCTCCTGGGGGACTGTGCACAGGGGAATGTGGAGCTGCCCTGCTCCCTGGTGTAAATGGTGGCGGGAGGACTTCCATCCCAGCTGCTCCACTCTATATTTTTATTAAAATAGACCAAAATAGTTAAATAAGACAGGACAAATTAATATAGTAGAAATGGAAAATAGAAAAAGAAAAATGAAGTTGATTCCTTGGAAAAAGTAAATGATATTAGCAAACTGTTCTAGGGGGTCTCATGGTTGTGATAAAATAAGATGACCAATGCAACCAGGAGAGAAAAAACTTGTACGGTTTTCTCAGGACATGAGCTCAAACAGGGCGTGAAACTGGAGGCTGGAGCTGATGCAAAGGTCATAAAGGGCACTCCTTACTGGCTTGCTCCTCAAGGCTTGCTCAGCTTACTTTCTTATAGAACCCAGAACCACCAGCCCAGGGACGGCCCTGTGGCCACCCCCTGCTCTGGGCCCTCCCACATCAACCCCTAATTAAGAAACTGCCCTGTAGGCTCATTTATAGCCTCAACTGAGGCTCCCTCTGCACTGATGACATCTTATCAACCTGACAAGCAAAGACATCACTCTTATGCCACAACTTTTTATTTCTTGTTTTTTTTTCCCAAGATCACACATTAATGAAAATATCACAATATAAACTATCTTTTAAACTTAACAAGCCTTACGGATTTGCAAATTTAAATACTTGAAATGCTTTCTTTAAAAATATCCCCTTTCTTTTAAAATACAAAGTCTCTGTAAAATGCCAAAAAATCTTCTTTTTAAGAAGTTTAAAGTCTTTCAACTGGGGTTCATATAAAATCAAGAATAAATTAACTATTTTCTTACTTCAAATGGTAAGGATGACAATAGCATAGTCACAATTAGATCAAAGCTAACTTAAACTTGAACTGTAAATAACTCAGTAGCCAATGTCTAGGACCCACTCATAATCTTCTGGGCTCCTTCAAGGGGCTTGCGTTACTTCTGTGACTCTGACCTCTGCAGCTTCTCTTCTTGGATCCATCAAGCTGAGGCTCTGCTCCACTGCTGCTGCTGTTTGGGTTGGCATCCTATGGTTATCATATCTCCAAAATGTAGGGGTCTTCTGCACCTGGGCTTCATTTTTACCAATAGCTTCTCCTGGACTCTCTTCATGTTGTCAAGCCTCGACTTGTCTGCATGACCCCTTCAATCTTGGGCCTTCAATTGCTGCTATGAGTATGTCTTCACCAATGACCTCACCTGGCCTCTCAAAGTGCCAAGACTCAGCTCCTCCCCATGTCCCCTTCATGGTTTCAAAACCAACACGACCTGGGAGACTCTCATGTTACCCAAGTTGACTGTTAGGGCAAGGCACAACCTTGGCTGCTTCAGGAGCACAGCTTCTGTGTGCTGACTCTGAGGAAACACTTCCCAGAAGATTTTACCTCAGTGATGTTGGTCTCTTCTTAATCACCACTGAATTCTTAGTCCCAGTTGACCAGCGTCAATTGTCCCAGTAAAGCAATAGTTGTTAAAGGAACAAGAGGGAAGGCTTTAATTAGGAAAATTAGAGGTGCAAATTGAAAGACTTCAACAGATGCCAATGTAATTCAGAAAATCATAAGAATATACCTTAAGTGCCCATATTTCACTAACTTGAAAATGTAAGGTAAATGAATAGATTTCTGATGAGTATCTACTAATTATCTAATAAATTAGACAAGTTAAATAAATAACTTCAACAGATCTATTAAAAAAAAGAAACTGGACCAATAGTAAAATGCTTACAATTTTAAAAAGCTGAGGATCACATTGGTTCACTGTAGAATTCTATCAAAACGCCAATGAAGAGCTAAATCAATACTTCTGCACTATTGCATAACATAGGAAAGGAAGGAATGCTTCTAAATTCTTCTTGTAAAGGTCAAATTATTCTGACATTCAAACCAGGTAAAGACATGCAAAAAGAAAAAAATGAGTGAGAGAGAAATTACAGACGGATCTTCCTCATGAATAAAGACACACACAAAAAAATCTCAATAAAACACAAACTGAATTTAAGATCACACTAAAAAGATTATCCATCATCATCAAGTTGACTTCATCCCATAGATGCAAGGATGGATCAACATAAATCAAAAATGTAATTTATCATATAAATGGACTCAAAGAGAGAAAACACTATCATCTAAATAGACAAAAAGGAGGCTTTTAATAAAAACAAAAGAACCACCATCTCTTCACAATGAAGGTCATGGAAAGTGAAGGCGCAGAGGAAGTATATGTACAAAATAAAGGCTAGATAGTCAACATCACGCTAAAGAAGAAAAACTCAATGTTCCCATATAGATCAGGAACACACACACACACACACACACACACACACACACACACACTGCTTATTCAATATAGCATTTGAAGTCTTACCTTCATCTCCTTGTGGTAGACAGCAATCCCCAGCTGAGTGACATGCAGGGAACTAAAGGCTGTAGAGTGCTCAGTTCCAAAACAATCATTTATGTCTCACCCAAAGCTCGGGGATCATTGCAGAACAGCGTCCAAGAGCCAGAGGCGATAAATGACTTTCAAGAGAAGTGTTTTCCAGACACCAGAAGACAGAAGCACATACAAATGCATTGCAATTTTGACAGCATGCACGAGGCCACAGAAAGCTAAAAGCTGCCCAGACAAAATTGGGGAGGAGGGAGGGGGAAAAGAGGGAAGAGGGAGAAGTAATCTTACCAGTAGCTGAGATGCTATTCATATTCCATGGATACTGGGAAAGGGAGAGCCAGGCTGTTTGTTCTTTATTGTGATCACTGATAAGGTGACTGACTACACACCAAAGCATGCCTGTTTCAGGACTCTCTGAGTACCACACACATGACTCCACAAGAAAAGACAAAAACAGTTCTCAGAGCTGGATGGGAATGGATGTGGGGTTGAGAGGGCAGTGGACAGAGGCGTTGAGATGAGTGAATGTGTCCACATATGCTGCATGAAATTCTTAGAGAGTTAATAACATCAATTACTTTTAAAAGAGAAAATGGAATAAAGGTTTTACAAATGAGAAAAAAAAATAGCTCAAAATAGCCCTGTTTGACATAATTCTACAAATAAAACCATCAAAGAGTCCTAAGTCTTACAGAGCCTCTAAATGTTTTCAATAAATTACAGCAGGCAAAATTAATACAAAAAGTAGCCATCCTAGATAACAAAGAGAACAAGCAAAGAAAACCACATGGAAACAATTCCAATCACGGGAGTACAAAAGTTAACTGCCTAGGAATAAAGCTAACCAGAGGGAGAAGGAGAGGGAGAAGGGGAGGGGAGGGAGAGGAGGAAAAAGAGGGGAAGGGGAGGGGGAAGGGAGAGAGGGAGAGAAGGGGAAGGGAAGGGATAGGGGTAGAGGGGGAGGGAGAGAGAGGGAGAGGGAGATATGGAGAGGGAGAGGGAGAGGGATGGGAGAGGGGAAGGGAGAGGGAGGGGGAGAGAGACTTCGAAATGAAAATATTATGGCACTAATAAAAAAAATTGAAGAAGACAATAGAAGATGGAAAGACCTCTCATGTACATGTAATAATATATCACGTATGTATGTGTGTCTAGAATATAGGGAAAAATTTAAAAACAAACATCAAGAACGCTGGAGGTGGGGAGGGGAGAATTGGGAGAAGTCATGGAAAGAGAGAGAATATGATCAAAATATACTATACAAAATATTTAAATTAAAAAAGGAAACAAACGAATCAGCTTTAAAATGACCTACAGAACTGAACAAACCGTGTTTCTTCAGTAGAGAAGAAATAGAAATGACTAACAAAGTGTGCAGCATCCTTAGGCACCAGGGAACTCTCATCCTACGAAGAATGCCCATTATCTAAAAGCCAGAGGACCACAAACACTGCTGCATGGGGAGAGAGAGGAACGCCTCTCCACTGTCAGTGCGAGTGTAAACTAGAGCATCCACTTTGGAAATCAGTCTGGAGTTTTCTCAAAAATTAGAAATAGAATGACCTCATTGTTGCTATAACAATCCTGGGTGTATACAAAAGGGATTCTGTGTCCCACTACAGAGACACTTCTGTACCGTGTTCACTGAGGCTCTAGTCACAGTAGCTAAGAGATGCAATCCACCTCTGTGTCCACCAAGGGTTGAATGGGTAATGAAAACATGGTACATATACCATATGGAAAGTTGCTTAACTGTAAAGAAAAATAAAATGATGAAAATTTCAGGTAAGTAGATGGAATAGGAAAATTATACCATGTCAGATGACTAGACTCCAGAGAGGCAAACACTGTGTGGTATCACTTATATGGGTACCCATGACTTTAAATCTTTAGTTTGTGCATCTAACTTGAAACACCTGTAGGAGACATGAAATTAGGAGGTTGTCATATAGATGCAGGGCATTAAGGGAGAAGGCATGAGAAGATGATGGGATTAAAGTAGAGTGGAGACACCGGAGGTGTAAGGGAGGTAAGTAAGGCGTGGGCGAGGTGAGGGTGCGGAGGGAGCACTAGCCAAAGCTGTAGAGACACCTACTCCATTGCACCCCCCCCCTTTTTAATCCCACAATTTAGAAAAGAGTTAAAAGGCAGTACCTTACATGGCTGGATAATGCTTCTCTTGGAAGCTATGGATTATTAAAGAAAATCCAAGTGTTGTGTTTGGAACACCTCTAGAGCAGTTGTTGGTCAAAGAGGCACCCAAATGTCTTCTTCATTGGGGGGGTGGGGGTGGGGAGGTGGGGGGAGGCACCTCTCTCCCTCCTCCCCCGACCCCCAACAGTTATGCAGACTCTTGCCATTTCTTGGGGTTGCCCACCAGAAATAGAAAACAATACTTTACTTTGAAGATACCACACACCTTGGTTACAAGATATAAAGAAATCAGAGACAGAAGGAGGAGGTGGTGGAGGTGGTGGTGGCTGCGGCTGTGGCTGCGGCAGCACATGCCTTTAATCCCAGCACTTAGGAGGCAGAGGTAGGTGGATTTCTGAGTTTAAGACCAGCCTGGGCTACAGAGTGAGTTCCAGGATAGCCAGGGCTACACAGAGAAACCCTGTCTTGAAAAAAAAAACAAAAGCAAAAACAAACAAACAAAAGATATAAAGAAATCAAGCTACAACTAAGCTAGAAACTTCTCTGTGCTGGCTGGTTTTCACAGTACCAGAGGTTTTCTCAGGGTTGTGTTGGGGAGGGGGTGGCATCAGCAGTCTTATCCATCTGTGAACCCTATGACCTCCAATACCAACATGCCAGGGAAGTTGTGCCCCCTGGTACAATGGTGGCTTTATTCTCTGCTCTCCCAGAGGGAACCCATGATCGTAGACTTGTAAGCCTGGTTAAAAACACATGACTGAGAAATTTATAAGCCCTGAAGGGAATTTTCCATTATTGTTTGATTAAATTGACATAGCACCAAACTGTGTTCTAAATCTGTATTTGTACCCATGAAAAGATTATGCCATCATCCTCACCATAAAATCAACTTTTCTTTTTTTTTTTTTGCAATGAATAGTGGTGAATGCTGAGACTTATGGGTACATAAGTTGTTGAGGAAAGGTGGCTGTTGAAGACCCAGCCCTGAAGAAGATATTTATAGCAACCTCTCTAAGGCTCGGAGACATGGGAAAGGGGTAGGGGGATGGACGCACAAGGAAAGAGAAAGAATGACTATCAGATGCTACCTTCTGAACATGTCATAAGCACTGAAATCACAAACCCATAGTAACTCCTATATAAGACTGACCTTTCATGAATCAGTTGTGAATGGGATGGGTGTGGGGGTCTTGGGTCCATCCCATTCCACTGTCCTGTAGATACTGATAGAGTCTAGAAAAGATGGAGTGATTGTATTCCACTGTGTACCAGCTGGTAAGTTCTCTACACCCCATGGACAGTTCTAAACCCATTTTCACACAGATGGTCCTGGTTGAAGTCAGTGGAACACTCACACACACACACACACACACATACACACACACACACACACACACACACACACACACACACACAGAGAGAGAGAGAGAGAGAGAGAGAGAGAGAGAGAGAGAGAGAGAGAGAGAACATGAATGTGAGAATGGAACTTTCAGACAAAAGAGATAGGTGGGAGTGGGCGATAAGAAAGTGGAGGGAGAGAACAATTGGAACACACTATAGGCATGCATGAAAATTATCAAGAACAAATTCAGTTACTAAAGAGGTAACCCAGGAAACTCTCTGCTGTCTTTTATGCCTCGAGTTCAATTAAAGCCAATATATTATCTATAGTGGGAATATCTACCACACTAAACATATTAATTATTTTAGAACGAGAGGTTATCTTATTGATTAAGAGGATTTTTTTTTTTTACCATAGCATCAAGTAAGATATGCCTAGGAGTAGAAGATATTGTCTGGTTAAAGAATTTTAAAAATTGGCAGAATGCACAATCACGAGTGAGCTCTCTTCTTGTAATCACTCTACTGTGAATGAAGTTAACAACATCCACTGGGGCAGTGCCTGGAAGGGCGCATGAATTTGTACACCCTTGACTTCGCAAGTTCCTAAGCCGCAGCTCGTGTGCTGTGATGGCATCCTGAGCTTGGCATAAATTTCCCTGGAGCTTATGGATATGGGTAGATCCTCATGGTGAATACCAAGAAAACAAAGCGCCCTTCCCTGCATAATCATACAGTCCTCTTTTCTCTTCAGTGAGCACTGATGCAAATTATTGTACTGCCTGGAGGAAACAAACGTTATAAATCTCACGAAGTTATATAACCATCAGATCCTTTTGTGAAACCGCTGGCATCTGTCTCTTTATTGGGCTCAGGGTTACGCTGGCTCACGGAACAACAGGATCTATAAAATACTACCACTGTGATCTACCACTTAAGCTAGATCCTGACTACCCATGAAGCCTGCTTTCATTCCGAATGAAAGTGTGCTTTTATCCCTGTATCCACCAAAGAAACACAATAAAAATTAATTAGCACCTTTCTCGCTCTTGTTCTTATTTGTTAGAAATCTAATTAGGCCCAAGTAGAAAAAGAGTCTGGCTATTGTGGACAGTCTCAGTGTGCTGTAGAATGTCTTGGCTATTGGACTAGGTGGGGGTGTCAGCAGGATGAAATGATCTTTAATTTACAGTCCTGTAAGAGTGTAAAAGAGAAAATATTTGTGGGGAAAGTCAATTGTGGTTACTAGAGCCAAATAAAAATCATCCCAGTATCAATAATTATGCAGGTATGTGTGTAGAGGTGTATATAAGGTCATGAGAATATGAATTCTCTAATGTAATTTCTATTTACTGAGCACATAGTTTGTGACAGGCAAATTATACCTTTGAATTTTTAGAAATATTCAGCAAGTAATTATAAGAATTTTCATTTTAGAGATAAGAATTAACTGAGGGAATTTTTCTCAAGGTTGAACGGAATGAGATAGATTTTCCTATTGATTTATAAGATGTTATGTGGGTAGAATCCCTTGGAGTCTAAATCTTTCTTATAAAACAAGATAATCAAAGCAGAGAAAGAACTTACACACAGGTGTGTAATACAGTATTACACCCTACAGTATATTACATATATTATATACAGTATATTACATACATTATATAAACAGAATATTACATATACTGTATAAACAGTATACACAATAGTATATACATATTATAATTCTGTTACATAATACAGCATATACATATGGTATGTAAATGACAAAGCTCACATTCTTTTATACTGTTATATTATCTCTTGAAAGTACTTGCTTCATGGCTTCATGTAGATATATCCACAGTGAGGGGAATTACAGTGTCAGTGTTAAGAGTCATACATGAATAATTAAAAGGAAACCATGTAACAAATATATGGGGCAGCTGCCATCAAATTAAGTGATAATATTAAAGTATTTTTTAAAGTGGAATCTTATTAATGTTTATTAATATGAAGCACATGTGCAAGTTGATAAATTATAACTAGATTAGCTGCTGATGAAAATTGTGAATAATGGAGACTTACAGAGTTAGAAGCCACTTTCCTTCTCTCTTCTTTTTTTATTAGATATTTTCTTTATTTACATTTCAAATGTTATCCCCTTTCCTCATTTCCCCTATGAAAACCCCCATCTCCTCCCTCCTCCCCCTGCTCACCAACCCACCCACTCCTGCTTCCCTGTCCTAGCATTCCCCTACACTAGGGCATCAAGCCTTCACAGAATCAAGGGCCTCTCCTCTCATTGATGTCCCACAAGGACATCCTCTGCTACATATGTGGCTGGAGCCATGGGTCCCTACATGCGTTCTCTTTGGTTGGTGGATTAGTCCCTGGGAGCTCTGGGAGTACGGGTTGGTTTGTATTGTTGTTCCTCCTATGGGGCTGCAAACCCCTTCAGCTCCTTGGGTCCTTGCTCTAGCTCCTCCATTAGGGACCCTGTGTTCAGTTCAGTGGTTGGCTGAGAGCATCCACCTCTGTATTTGTCAGGCACTGGATGAGTCTCTCAGGAGACAGTCATATCAGGCTCCTGTCAGCAAGGACCGTTGGCATCCATAATAGTTTCTGGGTTTGGTAACTGTATATGGGATGGATCCCAGGTGAGGCAGTCTCTGGATGGCCTTTCCTTCAGGAGTTCTGTGTGCAGAAACTCAAGATGGAGACCTTAGTACAGTGGTTCTCCACTGTGGGTCGGGACCCTTTGAGGGTTGAATACCCCTTTTACAGGGTTCGCCTAAGACCATTAGAAAACACAGATATTTATATTATGATTCATAACAGTAGCAAAATTACAGTTATGAACTAGTTATGGGCAGGGGTCACCACAACATAAGAAACTATACTACAAGGTCATAGCATTAGAAGGGTTGAGAGCCTCTACCTTAGTAGGTCAGGTGACAGGAGTACCTTTAATTAAGCTTCAAGATCCATTTGAAGAAGGAGTTTCTCTAAGGGTGTCCCTCACCGATGGTTTAGGGATATCCCCAAAGGAGAGTGTGTACTGACAGGGTAGTAACTGACTTTTCAACAGTGAATCAACCTGATACATTTAGAATATGGTCCATTTAATTATGAACAATTAAATCTTAATAATGTCTTATTCTATTAAATTGGATAATTTTGTCAAGATTCTTGCATCCATGTTCATGAAAGGAACAGGTATAAATTTTCTTCTGTAAGTATTGGGATAAAGTAAATGGATTTTACCTATTAGAAGTCCTAGAAGTTGATTCCTGGAAGAACTTGTCAGATTGAATACTGTATTATTTCTGGAGGAAATTCACTGGTGGAGCAAGATGGATTTACGGTTTTCTTTGAAAACAGCTTTAAATACAAAATCCAAACCTCTTTAATGAATAAAAGATTATTTTAAATTTCTATTACCACTGTCGTTCGATTTAGCGTATGGCATTTCCTGTAACCTTGCCTCCATGTTATTCAAAATGTTTTTTGATGCAAGACCCTTATAGGTAGATCTGACTTATTAAGCTCCAAGAGTCTACAGATATTCTATTCTGGGTTCCAGATTCTACCTTAACCTTTCTGTAGTCCTAGCAATCATTCTGGGGCAAAACCAACAAGCAAACAAACCACCCCCAGCATTTTAGGCTTTCTAAGTTTCAAAGTCCCCATTCCTGGACGATTTGTCTACCAAAGGTTTTGGTGAGAATTCCTGCCTCTGGCAGTGTAGGTTACTTCAGCAAAACCAGTTGTTTGTCACAGGCTGAGCAAAAAACAAGAAACAAAAACAAAACAAAAAAGGCTGAAGCTGACAAGATGGCCTTTTACCGACTGAGCTGTTAACCTCCACAGCTCTTCCTTGAACTGTGGCAATTTCTCTGTTTGGATCTAGCTGTTAAAAGGAGCCTTTGCCCTGCTGGGCACTACTGTTTTCTATTCAGAAGCACAGGTCTGTTATAACTGACCTACAGGCAGAAAAGCCCTTTGGTTACAAGTAGCAACATAGCTTAAGAGAAAACGAATTGTTTCTTTTGACTGAAAGGTCCATTTGTAAAAGACCTTTCAGCTCCCAGCAATAATTAAGAAAGAAAAAGAAAAAAGAAAAGAAAAGAAAAAAAAGAAAACCTTTCTTGGCTACCAAATCAGTTATGCACCTATTCCCTGTCTTAGGCATAAATCACACTAAATAGCCTGAAAGGGAAGATGGCTCAAAGCAAAATCCATATCATATCAGTAGAGGAAAAACAAGTAGATGGCAGACAGCAGGGGCAAATGCCCACAGTGCTTGAGAGCATGCTTACCGTTATCCATGCCTCTGCCTTGTCAGTCACTGGAGTGGCTGCTTACCACTTAAACTCAGCCCTGTACTGCTCATTCCTTCAGTTATGTTGAATCCTGGGCCTTGATAATCTTTTGGTATCCAAGTCAGGACAATTAATGCTGGACTTTTTTTTTTAACTCTTTTTTTTATTCTATATTCTTTGTTTACATTCCAAAGGCTTTCCCCTTTCCCAGTCCCCCCCCCACCATAAGTCCCATAAGTCCTCCCCCCTAACTATTCCCCAATCACCCCCCACCACCACCATTTCTCTGTTCTGGCTGGACTTCTAATAGGCACTTAATGAGAGCTGCAGGCATGGATGGCTCTAGAGTTGAATTACTTGATTGCTTTTAACATAGGTCAGCCGCTAAAGACGATGGATTTCCCGGTTTCCAACTCTAATGCTATGCTAATATGTGCTGTCAGAAGAAAGCACTTTTCAAAGCACCATGTTATTGTTGCGTGTTTTAGGTAGTATTCCTCTGAAACAAAACAAAATGAGAAAACAGGGAAGGGCAGTTCGTTAATTAATCCTGGAGCCACATTTTTTTTTTTTTGCCATGTATGTTGAGTTTATCAAACCTTCCTTTGCTGTGATGTAGCACATCCCATTGTCTATCTTCTAGGCAGAAAATTATAGAAGACTTCAGTATTGCCCTCCAAGGGAATAGATTGTTGGTTAAATGGAGGTATGTCAGGCAGGAAGCCCTTCATGGACTCCTATGACAGAGATCTCTGACAAAATAGCACTTTGAGCCTAAGCCTGAAATGGAGCCATAACCAGTAGCCAGGAGCAGGAGGAGGTATGTTGGTAACATTGTCTAAGCACAAGCCTTTTAAGGGAACTGAGAAATGGTTAAAATGTATGCGTCATAAAGAGCACACTGGTTGCAATCAGAATCCTGAGTCTCCTGTTTGAGTGGTCTTAGGTCGAGATTGCTAATTTGTATCCCAGAGCTATTGTGATGAATTGGAATAAAGAATGAGAATGATTAGCATCGTGAGAGCTATAACCAAAAGGAACTATTGATGTTTTTATTGACATGTGCAGGAGACTTTAGCAATAGAAGCTCCAACTACTTGTCACCGTGGTAATGAGCTGGTGTGGCTATGGGTGCACTTAGTGCTGAAAGAATAATCAGTCTGTTTTAAATGTGTACATGTATGTTTGTTTTAATTGGGGTTACTATTGCTATGGTGAAACATCATGACCAAAAGTAACTTCAGGAGGGAAGCAATTATTTGACTTACACTTCATGTTGGAGTATATCACTGAAGGAAGTCAGGACAGGAACTCAAGAAGGGTTAGAACCTAGAGGCAAGAACCTAGAAACAAGAGATGATACACAGGCCATGGAGGGGTGCTGCTTACTGGCTTGCTCCCCATAGCTTTCTTATAGAACCCAGAACCACCAGTCCAGGAATGGCACCACCCACAATGGGCTGGGTCCTCCCCCATCAATCACTAATTAAGAAAATGAATTACAGGTCTTCCTAAGGCTCAATCTTATGGGGATATTTCCTCCTTTCAGAAGACTAACTTGAGTCAAATTGGCATAAAATTACCCAACACAATATTCTTTCTGCCCACTAAAATACAGAATTGAATGTATGCATCTCCAAGGACAGAGACTGTCCATAAAAGCTAAGACTCCAAACTGCAATGAGGAAAACTAGATCCACACTTCCATGAACATATAGGCTGCCAGAGACTCTCACAAATGCTGAAATTTCTTTAGAATACAATGTATATAAAATTTTATATCAAATGTACTTTTTACCAACAGATAATTACAAAGAAGTGAAGTGAAAAAGCTAGTATTTATTGGTTTGTTTGTTTATCCTGCATTAATCTTGTCTGCAACCAATCCTAATTAGAAAGTAGTCAATATGCAAGCTACATCTGCAACTCAACCCTCAAGCTTTTACTTCTTTTCTCTTTCTGACTTAAACCCTTTCTGGAAATGTTCCATTCTCCTGTCTATTGCATATTTGCAATTGTTTTGGATTATATCCAATATAAACCAAGGACTATGTGAACTGCAAACAAAATAATGGTGGCCCCGTTCATTCTGCCGTAGAGGGTAGGTAAAGAAGAAGTGTTTTATTAACGTGGTGTAAGACACGTGCACAGATGAAGAAGGAATGGGCTGGGGGTGGGCACAGTGTCATGACAGGGGCACAAAGGCTGAGCTAGGTCAAGGCAGTAGGAAGTGTACAGTGATTGGCCATTGACCAGATATGAAGGTCAAAGTAGTAATTAGTAAAAAAACAATCCCAGAAAAGTACACAAGAAAATATATTAAAATTAAAGGGCCCTTAGTCCATTTTAAGAAGTTGGGATTATTTTTTTCATAGAGAGTAGGGAACTGATATTGATCCACGATGAGACATGGTCAGATGTGACACACTCTATCAATTACTGGCTAGACAGGAGGACACTTAATGGCTGTGGCAACATGCATTGAGGATGGTTCCATGCCTATTCCTACAGAAGCATGTGAACCTGAATGTAGGATGACCAGGATGATAAGAGTTGCTTTTTCTTATCAAAACAACTCTTAAAAATCCTGTAATAAAACATTCTTTAAAGGTTAGCTTCTCACTGTCGGGTCCATGCTGATCTTGAACTTGTGTATTCAAGAAATGCTCTCACCTCAGTTTCCTGAGTCTCAGGACTACAGGTATGTACCACTGAGCCCAGAAATAATAGTAAGAGCAAAGTGTAGAGACCAATGAATGAGTCCATATGGTACAATTTCCTTTTCAGAAGATTTTTATGTTATCCTAGGCTCATGTTTTAGCAAACAAAGTCCAAAATTAGCCTAGCTTCTATCTTCTAGTCCTTTTGTTGCAGAGAGAATTGCTGTTTATTCGTAGAAATTTCACCAATAGCCTCCTAATAATGGGATCAACCAGGAGAGTTCATAACTAGATAAGCATTAGCTGTGAGTCTTCCTGGGACCCAACAACTGGCACTTGGTGTTTGGGGCTCCAGGCCCTCAGAGGGCACACTTGCTTCTTCATCCGTCTGTGAACATCTTTCTCTGAAACTGGGATACTCTTTCTCATCTTTTTTTCATTTACTTCTAGCTTATTTCCCGATACCTTTATGCAAAAACAACCTCTCAGACTTCTAGTCTTAGAACTCACATTTGAAAGCACTAATATTTCATTTTATTCTACACTGTTCCAGGGAAGCATAATTAACAATAAAGAGGAATTACCCTCTTAAGGTGGCTATAGGCTTCTTCATCTGTGCTTCTTAATTAGGGGTCATGGAATCGTGACCCACAAGTCAAACCTCTATAAATCTGAACAAATTGCTGGAAGGTGGAGATGCTACTGCAAAAAAACGTTTCATTAAAAATTCAGCATACCTGAGCCAGTATTATAAGTGTGCTACACATTTTGTTGCTTTTAACTTTCTTCATTTTGTCAGTCTCAATTTCTAAAGAGCTAACAATATTACCTCAAGGATAAGAGCATGCCTAGAGTCTCTCTGAACTCCCTGTCTCGTCTTTCTAGGTTCCCTGTCTCTCATTGTTACCGCCCATGTCAGCTGCCGTATTCGCTTTGTCTCTCAAATTTCCCCTCCCTTTTCTTTGTTTATTTGACAGATAATATCTGTAATACATTTTTACTGGGTGATATTTTGTTTTATATGCATGCTATGAAGCATCTGAATCCAGCTTTCCTCAAACACTTATGACACAAGTTGCTTGAAAGCCATTTTTCTAGCAATATTCCAGTACACAACAGCTCACTCCCTATATACTGTATTGCTGCTGCCGTGATACGTATCTTGGAGTTCTCCTAACTATAATTTTATAGTGTCTGGTAAGCATCACCCCTTGTCAGTCCTTCTATCTTCCAGACTACAAGAACCACTGTTTCTTCTGATTCCATGATTCCCAATCGTGTGTCTCTTTATGCCTGGCTTATTTCTCTTAGCAGAATGACCTCCAGTTCCATCCACGTTCTTGTGAATGTCAGAATTTTATCTTTTCATAGTTGAATGATATTTTACATCTTTACCCATTTGTCTACTGATGGACACTTTTCTTCTGTGTTTTAGCTACTGAAAACTGAGCTGTAATGATCATCAGAATGTAGTTAACTGAATATTTCATTTCTTTAATTGCTCAAAGGGGGAGGCTGTTTGGCTCTGTGGTAGTTCTTGTTTCGAGGAACCTGTTTAATGATTTCTGTACAGCTGTACTGATTTCTATCAATAGTGCAAAAGTTTCCTTTTCTCCACATGCTTGAAGATATTTCATGATATTTGAATATTTATTTGTTTACTTGTTTATACATTTGTTTAATTTAATTTTATTGTGCTTGGGGTTGAACCCAGAGCTTTGTACATGATAAGAACAAAGTATACCATTGAGCTACGTTCAACCCATTTAAATTTTAGTAATATTCATCCTAAGTGGTGTTATGTGAAATCTTATTACGGTTAAATTTAAATTGATCAGTGTTGCTGAGCATTGTCTTTGTACAAACACTTCTGTACGAAGCTTCTGGGAGGTGACTCTTTGGGACCGATACCTTCACATTATTCTGATGAAATACCTGCCAGAAACAACTTGAGGGAGAAAAGACTTATTTTGGTTTATAGTTTCACAAGTCCTTTTGCACCATGTAGGGAAAAGAAAGCCGAGGCTGATCATCTCAGTTACGGCAGAGGGAGTATGTAATAGAGTACATTCACATCACAGTAGACCAGGAAGCAGAGTGACCAGAATATGAGGCAAACTGTAAACTTCAAAGCTCAATACCTAGTGACCTATTTTTCCACCTAGGCCCTACCTCCTCAGAGCCCACAGCCTTTGGAACAGCGCCATTTGCTAGCACACATTTAAACTATGAACCTCCTGGGGACACTTCAGATGCAAGTCAAAGCAGGAGCCTTTGTCTGATTTTAATTGGATGGCTTGTTTTCATTCCACTGTGTGGAGCTCATCCTATTCTCAGATGTCAGTGTCTTAGTGAATAGAAGGTTCCCAAAATGCTTATCCAGTGTGTAGATGGTCTCTGGGCCCTGTTGATTGCATGCTTTGCTGTGTGAAGGTTTCTAAATGGTATGATTTTATTTGTCTATCTTTGCTTTATTGCCTGTATTTATCAGAAGAAAGATGGCACTGTCCAGAGTAATGTCACACATATTTACTCCCATATTCTGAAAGTCTTACAATTTTAGGCCTTAAATTGAAATCTTTCACCCATTTTTAATTCATTGTTGCATATAAGGATAGAATTTAATTCTTCTTTTTTATTTTTTATTCTTGAAAAGGCTGTCATTTCCCTATTGTGTATTCTTGGCATCTTTGTCAGAAACCAATTGGTTGTAACTGTGTAGCTTTATTTCTGTGCCCCTCTCATGTTCCATTAGTCAATTTGTTTTTATTTTTAATGCAAGAACTTCTAAGTTTTGACGATCTTAGTTTTCAGATATTCTTATCTCTCATCCTGCATAAAACTCAACTCCAAATGGATCAAATACTTCACCTAAGATTTAGTTTCCTGAATCTGAGAGCGGAAATTAAGGAGTAAACTTAAAGTAATTGGCATAAGGAATGGCCTTTCTGAACAGGATCCTCCCTGTTATAGGCATCAAGACAAAAATAAGTAAGTATATCCTCACAAAATTAGACTGCTCCTGTACATCAAAGGGCAACACCACTCGAGGAAGAGGAAGGCTGCAGAATGGGGAAACACTTCGCCTGCTCTACTTTTGACAGAGAGTTAGTGTCTAGAATACACAACTCAAAAACTTTACATCAAGAGATCAGACAACCGAGATTATAAAGTCAAGGAGAATGATATTTCTTTGTGCTTCCTGTTTAAGGTTGCTTTGGTCTTATGAGCTAATATCTTCACATTGGTGGTTGTAAGCTAGATTTAGCCATTGGTAGCATCAAGAGGAGAATCATAATGAAGACTGAAAAGCCAAGATCTTAACATTTTGCTACGTGAACTCCCTATCCCACGAGAGAAGGGAACTTACCTTTCCATGGTTCTCATGTGTCTCTAAAACAGTTATGAGTGGACAGTATCCAGATAGATAAAGGGCTGAAGTGAACCTCACAGGGATGCAGAAGTCGAGAGAGGGAAGGAAGAGTGAATATCTGAGCTTATCCTTCACCAGAAGCTGTTCCTCTGGCCAAACAGTCAGTGATTAGTGAGAAAATAATTGTATGATACGGGCAAGGATAACTGGGGTCAACAGGAGTTAACAACAGTTCAAGATAACAGTGGAGTGAAAATCAGGGGATTCTTTATCATAAATATGATCTAGGCCCACTCCTACTTAGACTAGGAGTTTTCTGACTCTAGATATTACACAGAACGGTATTTGCTAATTAGTGCATAATTACAGGAATATTCCAGAAGTGTAAGGAATTAAATGCTTTCTATACACACTCTGCTATTAATGTTCCCTATCCTCTTTGTGTTTTAACATTATCACTGTGTTTTGAAGTTCTTAATTCAGCATAAGCTTAGTAGGTGCATATCTGATACCATATATTCTGCAATGGATGGACCAATACCTTTAAAAGAAAATAGTAACACAGCATGGCTATTACCTTTCTGAATAAATACCACTCCAGATACATATTCATAATGGCAATTTAATGATTGTCAAACATGGTGAGAGGGCGAGACCATTTGCAAATAGTGGGCCTGTGATCTCATCCAGCAAAAGATGCATTTACGTAGATCTTAACTATTTAAGTCAAACTTTAAAATTGGAATGTTCCATACAGTAAAGAGATGGTGTACTTATTAGGCAGAGGAGACTGAGGGGAGTCAAACATGTTTTGGAAACAGAGTTTGGGGCAGTAGAAAAGATGAGACAAAGATGTTTGGGGACACATTTGTAAACATTTAATTGCCGCAAGCACTGGGAAGTCCTTCGAGGGGTTTTGACAAGAACACATCATGCTGTATTTCAGAAAGATAGATTCTCAATCAACTTTCTGCTCTCTGGTGAGGAAATGTCTCAAGATCTATATAAAACTTTATGCTTCCATACTTTCTTTGCCTGTGGTTAATATCAGGACCTTTCTCTGATAGCTGTCATGCATGCTCAATGAAACAGTGTTTGTAAAATTCTCAAAGCAGTGCCAAAACCACATTCGATGTCTCCTACTATTATGCTCAACAATAAGCATATAATTTTTGGCCTATTGTTTGGGCCTGTTTGGGAGAGCATGGTGCACCAACAGAATCAAGGTGATGCGTTTGGCTGCTGTTGCTAAAGACCAGCAACTGTCAAGACCAGGTGCTCAAAAGATCTGGGTGTCAGGGGCCCAGCGCATGCTAAACAAGGCAGGAGGCTATTTAGAAGCTTCTAGAAGATTATGCAAAGTAAGCCTTTCTCCATTTTCCAAGCCAACATATTCTATGCTACCGTTCTTCCTTTAGGGTTGCCTCATATGATGCTCTTTAAAGGACATCTTTTCCTTTGGATTTCATAGATCATCTTTGTTAAACTTCCTCTAGTGTTTTCTGTCATGTAGCTGTCTCTGAACATGCTCAGTACTGAAGTTCCAGGGATCTTCATAGCACATCAAAGGTGTTTCTTTAATAGATGAAAACTGACCTAGAATTATGCCTACATTTTATTTATATGTGATGTGGCTTTCTGATTTTTAAGTGTTTTTTTTTTAAAGGAAGAACAAAAGAAAAATAGAGAAAAAAATAAAAGAAGAGAAAAGGAAAACCTTTGATGCCTTGCAATGTTAAATGCCAATTCCAGAAATCAACTGCACAGAGGCCAACCTGGAAATAGTAATCATTGCTCACCCTCTGCAACGCCCTCAGCTGAGAAGTGATTTCTTCCGTATTGCTCATCGAGACCATAGTTCTGAGAGCAGTTCCCTAAGATGATTACATTTCAAACATTCTATCTAGGTCCACCACATGTGCATTGGGACATCTCACCACCCCATGCTGCAGCTTCCCATTGTTCACTGGGAACCACAGCACCACAGTGCCTCTTGCATGGCTTCCAGGGCCGTCCAGCATTCCCCCTTCTCTGGATTTACTGGGTGGTTTGTTCTTAAATAGGTGACAAGTGAAGTAAGTTTCTTGCCAGGATTCTTAACTTGATAATGTCAATGTGGAAGAGATTTTGATCAAGGTATGTGTGTGTGGGGGGGAAGAGAAGCTTCCAGATCAATAACAGGTAAAGTGTAAAGTGAAATTGTAGACAAGACTGAATGTCCCAAGAAATCAGTCCAGTAGAGCCAATCATGCTTGGGTAAATGACATACTTTGACATAAAACACATGTCTTTCTTAGGATGAAATGGACTTGCAGCAGGGCCATTAACTCATACATTTAAACATTTATTCAGAGGACCCTGGCATACCACTCCTGGGCATATACCCAGAGGATTCCCCTGCATGCAATAAGGACACATGCTCCACTATGTTTATAGCAGCCTAGTTTATAATAGCCAGAAATTGGAAGGAGCCCAAATATCCCTCAAAGGAGGAATGGATACAGAAAATGTGGTATATTTATACAATGGAATACTACTCAGCAATTAAAAATAATGAATTCATGCAATTTGTAGGTAAATGGTTAGACCTGGAAAATATCATCCTGAGTGAATTAACCCAATCACAAAAGAATGCACATGAAATGCAATCACTGATAAGTGGATATTAATGAGCCCAGAAGCCCTAAATACTCAAGACACAAATAGCAAGTCAAATGATTCCCAAGAAGAAGAAAGGAGAGGACCCTGGGCCTGTAAAGATTGCATCCAGTTTAGTAAAGAAACCGAGGGTGGAGGGGGAATGATTGGGGAACAGTTGGGGGGGGAGAGGAACTATGGGAACTATGGTGGGTGGAAACTGGGAAAGGGGAAAGCCTTTGGAATGTAAACATAGAATATAGAAAATAAAAAAAAAACATTTATTCACTAAAGAATATGAAAGGAAAGTTATCCCATCAAATAATTTTATTTTTCTTCTTCATTTTCAAAACTTGTTACTAGTTTCTTCTTACAATATTTATTTTGAATACATAATCACCAAGTACCTCTGATTTTAAGAAAACAATATGCAGGAAACTTTTTATAGTGCTGGGAAGACTAATGTTTAATGTTTCTGCAGCATTGTTTATAATAAAACACACAGAAAACAACCTACATATTTAACAAAAGAAAATGGTTAGATAAATGATGTACCATTTGGATAATCAACTACTATAAAACTACCACGATGCTTGTGGGATTTTCAGTGATGGCAAAAATATTTGTTTTCTAGTGTTAGGAGAAAAACTAGTATGCAGAACTTTGTTCTTACCTCTTGTAATTCAAATTATTTTTAATTATTCATGAATAAAATGTACTGTTAACAGTGATCGTGTCTGAATTAGGAAACTAAGAATGTTTTCATCTTCTTTAAGTATGCCATCCCTTTTCAAGTTACATAATAAACATACATAACTTTTATGATCACAAGATGAAACCACTGAGTTCTTGTGTTTGTTTGTCCTTTAGTAAGACAATTCTCCACCCCATACTGTGTTGTCTTTAGCATGAAGCCAAAAGAAAAATAAATAGCCTTCCTTGGTTTCAGAGCCTACGGTTTAATGGGAGAGACAAATATGCTTAAAATATCAGTATAACAATGAAACTGAAAAACTGCTCGCTACATGCTACTATCACTGAAAAAGTTCAGAAGTTTGGATTCTGGGAAGGCTCAGAGGCAAGGATGCGGCTTGGCGGACAGACAGAGAAGGTTTGCATAAGTGAACAAAGGCAAGATCAAATACTAGAGCAAAGCATGTAATGGCTTCTGTTTACCTTGTAATTTAGGAATCTTATTAGAAAATAATTTATACCATGCATAATATATAAAAGATTCAGTTATACAACAAAAGGCATTTTATGTGTTTAGAACAAAAATGACATGAAATAGGGAATTAGGAGTTCCCAAAACTTAGAAAGACATGGACAGAGTCAGCAACTATCAACTGGAACTTCAAATCTACAGAACACAGTGATGATTGTGTGGCTCCTCTACTCCTCTTTAGCAAGTGTGTCTTAATTACTTTCCTAGTGCTGCAATGAGGTACCATGGCCAAAGCACCTTACAGGAGAAGTGTATTGAGGCTTACAGTTTCAGAAGGTGAGGCTATGGCCATTGTGGCAGGGAGCATGGCAGCAGGAAAGGTACTAGAGCAGTAGATGAGGTCTCACATCATGATGCAATGGCCAAAATGTAGAGAGAAAGCCACTGGGAATGGCATAGGCTTTGGAAACCTCAAAACCCATCCTTCATGATTTACCTCCTCTCACAAGGCCACACCTCCCAATCCTTCCAAAAAAGTTCTACCAGCTGGGAGCCAGGCATTCAAATATTTATGTCTATGGGGTCATTTTCATTCAAAACCCCATATTCTACTCTCTGGCATCAAATAGGTTTGTAACCATGTCATAATGCAAAATGCACTTAGTTCAACTTCAGAAGCCCCCATAGTCTTTCACAATCTCAGTATACTTTCGAAGTTCAAAGTCTCTTCTGAGACTCAAGGGAATATCTGAATTGTAACTCTCTATAAAATCAGAGAGCAAATTATGTACTTCCAACACACAGTGACCCAAAATATATAATCATTAGTATTCATAAAAGGAGAAAGGAGACTATAGTCAGGAAAGATTGGACCAAAGTAAGACAGAAACCCAGCAGGGAAAACACATAAATCCTGGAGCTCCATGTTACAGGATGTTAAAGGCTCTTCCCTTTCTGCTTTCCTGACTGTAAAACATTTTCTCTCTTGGGTGGTTCCACTTCCTGTATACATCTCTCCCTGGAGACACCCCACAGCTCTAGCATTTCAATCATTCTGGGTCTCCAATGCGATCCAGGTTTCACCTCACAGCTTCATGCACTAGCACCTCTAGGCCTCCATGCAGGGAACTGCCCTGTCACAGGGCTGCCTCAGTGGTTCTCCTAAACTTTGGAGGAAGGTTCTATAATCCATTTCTACCTTTATCCTTCCTGATTCCAATGTCACCCATGTGACTGGTACACCTTGGAGTCTTGCCTGCTGTAACTGGTGCACCCAAGTCCATCTTGCCTGCTTGGAATTGACCCTGATCCCTCCTTGAATTACATTTTTATGAGCTTTCCTTTGCAATGCTCCTTAGGAAGAGATAGTTCCTTAGGCCTTTTTGGCTTACAGATTTCAGGAATAGCTGGGCAGGGTCCTGCCATGAGGTCTCCACCCCCTTTCTTCCATTACTCCTTATTTCTTTCAGCACAGATTGTGGCTCCAGTGCTAAATTTTCTGGTGTTCTTTATCTGCTCAAACTGCACACTTTGTATTTGCTTTTGCCATGCTTGCTTTTTTAAATTTTATTTTATATCTATGTAAGAGTGATTACTAATAGCTTCACAGCTGAGTCAACATAAAGCTGTATTGAAATCTCCTCTACCAATAAAAATAGTTCAAAAACATCTCAATTTAGCCTCAGGCAGGTTCTTTGAATAAGGGCAAGCAAAGCAAAGCAAAACAAAATAAAACAAACAGCCACATTTCCCTCCCAATAACAAGAATGGTCTCTAGTCCAGCTGCTATTAATGTTCCCCTCTGAAACCTCTTGACCAGAACCTCTGTAGTCCGTAATTTACTCAGTTCTACTGTCTTTCATGCTCCAACTAGGATGGCCCATTAAGCTTAGTTTAGAGGATCCATCTGTACACCTAGTCCAAAGTCTTCTACACTCCTCCAAACACCAGCATGGTCAGACCTGTCATAGCAATAATCTACTCCCCAGTACCAGTTTCCACCCTCATTACTTTTCTGCTGCTGTAATGACTCACCATGACCAAGGCAGCTTATAGAAGAGAGAGTTTATCGGGGTTTACAGTTTCAAGGAGTGAGTCCATGATCATGGTGGGGAACACAGCAGCAGGCAGGCATGGCACTGAAGCAGTAGATGATAGTTCACATCTTGGAAAAAATTGTGTGTGTGTGTGTGTGTGTGTGTGTGTGTGAGAGAGAGAGAGAGAGAGAGAGAGAGAGAGAGAGAGAGAGAGAGAGAGAGAGAGAGAGAGAGAGAATGAACTAGCTTACTGGGGTGGTATAGATTTTTGAAATCTCAAAGCCCATTCCCAGTATCACATTTCCTTCAACAGAGTCATACCTCCTAATCATTCCTTAACAATTCCACCAACTGGAGACCAACCATTCAAATTTATAAGCCTTTGGGAGCCATTCTCAGTCAAACTATAATGTGAATGAAATATGTGCAGGGTACCACAAAGCTCCTGCCAGGAAAGTCCTCATCTTCCAACAGAACAAGAAGAAAAATGACCTCCACAACCCTTCATTCCAGATTTTTTTTTGTATCCTCAATTTGTCATTGGATAAAAGGCAAAATCTAGTATTGACAAGAAGCCATTTCAAGATGGCTTCAATATCAAATCATTGGTTCACACTCTGCAGTATAATGTTCCAATTTTTAATACACTATTATCAAAGGTTATTATGTCCAGTCTATAAGCATTACATAAATGCAAGCCAAAAGAATTGAGCCATCATACAAAATCATTCTAGTCTTGAACAAATGTGTATAAAGATTATTAATTAGAATAATGAAATCAAAACAATATGGGGCCATTAAGGGACCTTGGGAAGAAAAATAGTAGAGATTACATTCAGTGTATACTCAATATCAATGGGTCAATGGTATCAGGAGTGATGGTATTCTTGATATATGTTATTATGATTATTATTTATTTATTTTTACACTCCATATTTTATTCTATCCCACCCCCAGTCCACTGTCTGACTGTTCCACATCCTGTACCTACCTCCTGCTCAGCCCCTGTCTCAGGATCTGCTGTGCAGGGGGCTAATCTGCTAAGAACAGTGAACACAAAATAGTCTACAAAACATAATTCCTAGACTTGGAATCAGAACTTTAAGCAGAAATGGGCATAAGAGTAAATCATTCTCTCGCCCAGATTCTTATTGAAATTATTTGAGGCTTTTGGTGAGAAGTTTTGTGTAAAAACAACAAAACAATTTATTGTATTGGGATACAGAGTTGGTGGAAAACTCTGCCTTGTAGTGTCACATATATGCTGAGTAATTCACCTAGGAGAGCACACCCAATCAAAACAAACAACAAGCAAACAAATGCCACAATCTCAAAGAATTAAAGATGAGAGAGAAGGGAAGTCAAGCTCTGCGTGGTCAGAGTTGAGGTATGCAAGCCCAGGTCACAATAGTTTTAGAGATGAAAAAAGAAAAGCAAGCAAACAAACAAAAACTGTAGAGTCACCTTAATGTCTTAATTTTCTAAAAGTATACACTTTGCATATTATTCAAGGATTCCTGAAGGAACCAGACTTGTAGAATGAATATATATACATACATGTATGTATGTATGTGCATATAGGCTGTGGTTCTTCTAGTCCAACAAGGGCTGTCTGCTAATGGGAGGCCCAAGAATCCAGTGGTTGTTCAGTCAGTGAGGCTTGGAGTCTCAGCATGCTTTAATAACAGTGAAGGTTTGGGTTTTCCAACAAGACCTAGAAGAAGCAGGCAAAGAAAGCAGGCTTCCTCTTCTGTGTCCTTTATAAAGGCTGCCAGCAGAATAGCAGCCCAGATTAAAGGTGAGTATTTCCACCTCAAGTTCAGATTAAAAGTGGGAGGACCCACCTTTAGAAAGAAAAATATCTCTCATGGGTATATCCAACTGCTTGGGTTTAGTTAATTCCAGATGTAGTCAAGTGACAACCTAAAATGTCCATCGTGCCCACTTTCTCTGACTGACAGACTCTAAGGACAAAAATAACAGAGAAATACCAGAACTGATTGCCTTCACACACCAAATGGACATTACAGATATTCACAGAATATTCTATCAAACACCATTGAGTGGATGCTTTACTTAGCAGCACAGGCAGCCTTTCTTAAACACATGCTAGGACAGAAAACCAATATTTACAAATTTAAAAACATTAAAATCACTCCCGTTTCATCTTTACTGACCTCAATGAATACAATAAAATGTAAAATTGAAGCCAATATTGCTCTAACCCCAAACTAAGCAGAGACATAACACAAAAAAGGCCAATATCTCCAATCAACATAAACTCAAAAATGCTCAATACAATACCTGCAAACAGAATACAGACATGTATAAAAAGGATCATCTACCATTACAAACAACTGGACATAGAGGAAGCCCACAAAAATGGCAAAGAATCTTTGCAAGCTGACAGAGGATTAATATTTAGAATATAAAAACATATCAAAAAACAAAACATCAAAGAAAACAAATGACCCATTAGAAAAAAAAATGGGCCCAGAACCTCAACAGAGTGTTTTCAAAGGAAGAAAAACATAGCTAAGAAATATCTCTAGGAATAATCATCCCGAACAATGATCATGTCAAGGGATGAATAAACAGTCTTTAACAAGTTACAACACTCCTGGATGACAGAAGTCCAAGAGAAGTTATGGCTAATGGGAACAGAGCTCAATATAAAAATAGCCATGCACATAAAACTCATAACCAACACCATTCCAAATGGAGAAAAGGCATGAAATGGCTCCACTGAAGTCAGGGATGAGATAGGATGTTCACTAGCTCTTCCATATGTTGTTGGAAACTCTAGCTGGAGGTCTGGTCAGTATAGGATCATGACACTGTTGATATATGGAATAGGGTAAGGTGGAACCAGAAATGGTTCTAGCAAAGCTCATTTAAAAACATCTATGTTTAGTGTGTTTTCAAAGGAAACCTGAGGCTAAGGGGAAGGACTGAAGGTATGTTCTTTAAGTATTTTGGAGGACATTTTGAAGCATGAGAATGAAGGTAAAATAAAAATTACTAAAATCATGAAAATAATCTACAGTGTACTGATTTCTAAGTTTACACACACACACACACACACACACACACACACAAAATTGTCATTAGTCCATTGTCACATATGATTTTATGTGCTTGGCCCGCCTAACAGAGGCCAAGATTAAAGTAGGAGCTTCTGGTGGTTTTTTGAAGAAATCCTTTCAAGTTAAATTTTCTTGGATCAGCTTTCAATGCAAATTTTATCCCCTGTGGAAAAGTCTAGCAGAATACTTTCAAGCCCATAAAACAAGGAAGCCAGTTTAATCATGGGACTGGAACACAGTGTGTTAATGTACAATACCTCCTGTAGGTGAGTAAACTACAAAACAGAAGCCATGGGAAACCCCAGTCACTGTGTGGAATGTGGTGGTTGGTACCTTTGGATGTGAAACCAAAAAATGATTAAAGCTAGAATTCAGATCTCTCCATGTGGCTCTGATACTTTTGTTTTTAATAAAAACGTAAGATGTGAAAGAATTGTCATCAATTCACAACATATTTTTTCTTTTTAAAATTACATTTCTCTTATAAATATTTATGGTAAAGAGCTTTATGAATCTATTAAGGCCAAGATTACTTTACCAGTGACCTTATTTCTCATTGTCTCCAGCTTCCTGGGGCGGGGGGAGGGACCCTGAAATCTGAACTCTTTCAATAATCCATGAAGATTAAATATATGAGTGGGGATTTAAGGTATTTTCTAAATAGAGAGTAGATTTGTCCTGATGTAGGGCTCTATGAAGTGCTCTTCATTTTAGGTCATGACCTCAGAATGGCTCCCATATTAATTAAATCAGCAACAAGTAGCAGGTTTGTGGTTGAAATGGGTTGGGAAGTCTATATCTCCCGTTCTCTGACTGCTCCGTGTGTGGGCTTTGCACAGCTACTGTTCATTTAATTTGTATTTTTATCTGGTGGAAATAACCAGCCTGCAGAAAGAGTCTGCTTTGTTCTCTCCTACATTTCAAGACTCATTTCTTCCTTAGTCATGACTCTGCCAATCTTTTGTATTTTTTCTTGGGCCACAAAGGAATGATCTGGCAAAAACCTGGAATCTTTGAATATGATAAGTACCTCCCAAGTGGCTTTGGCAGAGTTCAGAGAATGGTCTCTCAGAATCAAATGCGCTCAAAAGTCACATGTTCTAAGGTGTTCGCCATTGAAGTAAAAGGAAGATATCTAAGGGTGGCTTGGAAATCTGCACATTTCAACCAGATCCCATGAGGATATCTCTAGCCGCTCTGGGGAAAGAGAAAAGGAGACTGGAGAATGAAGAGTCTTGCATGAATTGGTTACTTGGAAGTTGGATAATATTAAACATACAGTTGCTTCACAGGAGGGCAGATCTGGCTGCAATAAACACAGTTCAGCTGTTTAGGATCAAAGCAGGGCTGCTGCACTTTGAACACCTGGCCTACAGCTAGTGTTGAAACCTCATTGCACTGCAGTTGTATTATAATGCGCTTAGCTTAGAGGAAGGCTCCTCATCAAAAGGATGAGGTTTTGCTACTGGTTTTTCCTGCCTCAATCTTGTGTCTGTTCTATCATGCTATGATGCAGCATGCAGACCCTCTCCAGATTCAGGTGGCACCATACTCCCATCCTCGAGAGCCAAATGTTCTGCTCGGTGAGAACAGCAGGAGACGAGGGGCAATCTGTCTTAGTTGAGGCTTCTCTAAGAAACATGTGTAGACTGATTGGCTTATCAAAACGGATATTTATTCCTCAGACCTGGCAACTGGGTACAGCATGGTCAGGTTCTGGGGAGAGCCCTCTTTCAATTTGCCAATGCTGACTTCTCCTTGTTTTCTCGGGGCAGCCAGAGAGTAAGCCAGCACTCTGGCCTCTTCCTGAGGGGAAGCACCAGCCAGCAGCCTGTTCCTGTGGCCTAATTACCTCCCAAAGGCCCCGCTCCAAATGCTCCTACACTCCGGATTAGAATTCAACAAGTGACTTTGGGCAAGTCAACTCACAATAAGCGATATTCTATCAACTCTCATTACTTTTGGCATTTTAAAAATTCCACTTGAGTAAATTTGAATTCTTTGCAAGTTACTATGCCTATTTCAACATAGATGAAGGGGTGAGGGGGGTGAGGGAGAAAAAAATCTATCATGTTTACTATGTGGCAATTAATTACTAACTTATTTAACCTTGTACAACACAATTTCTAATTAGCACTATCTGTGCTCCCACTTTACATAGAGAGAAACTGAGATGAAGAAATCACTTGCTCACACAGCTAGTTAATTAAAGATGCAGAATTCAAACCAAGGATATCTGGCAAAATAATCTGAAAGCTCAATCAACCAGAAGGCTTTGTTTTTTAAATGGTGTGTGTGGGGGGTGTGCGCACACATATGTAGTATGTGAATGTGTGTATGCGGGGGGGGGGTGTTACACATAACCATGCACATGTATGCAGAGGTCAGAGGCTGACCTCCAGCATTGGTCTCTGTCACTCTCTACCTTATATTTTGGGGTCGGATTCCTCATTGGCCTGGTGGTCCTCAATCAGCTAGCCTGGCTGACCAATGAGCTGTGAGGATCTATCTCTGCCCACCCAATACTGACATTACAGACGTTCACATTCATTTCTAGTGACTTATGTAAGTGATGGGGTTCAAGTACTTGTACTCAGAGCCTTCTCCCTCATCCCAACCAGACTTTCAACAGCGAGGTTAACGTTCTATTTTAAAGGCTTTCTGATCCAGAACACTTACATATCCACACACAAGCTGTGAAATCTTAATAGCTGAGTACAACAGAAATGAGTTTCTCAGTCATGCTGGGTCCTCAGCAGCTGGCTGAGATGCTGTGCTGCCTGTGATCTGTCAAGGACTCAAGTAAACAGAGACTATCTCAGCATGCACTTCCACTAGAACCACTACCATGTGGCAAGGTAGCAAGCCTCAAGAGAGTTAAATGCTTAGATTGCCTTGACCAGTCTAACCCATATGTCTCCAACCAATCTCAAATGAGTGAAAACTAAAATATATGAAAATAATTGACAAAAACAAAAATATAAATAAATGTGATGGTTTGTATATGCTGGGACCAGGGAGTGGCTCTATTAGAAGGTGTGGCCCTGTTGGAGTAGGTGTGTCACTGTAGGTGTGCACTCTAAGAACCTCACCCTGGCTGTCTGGGAGTCAGTATTCTGCTAGCAGCCTTCAGAAAAAGATGTAGAACTCTCAGCTCCTCCTGTACCATGCTTGCCTAGATGCTGCCACGTTCCCACCTTGATAAAAACGGACTGAACCTCTTAACCTGTAAACTAGCCCCAATTAAATGTTATTCTTATACGAGTTGCCTTGGTCATGGTGTCTCTTCACAGCAGTAAAACCCTAACTAAGGCAATAAATGAAAATAAATTTTAAGATACAATCATGAAAGATCACAAAAAAGGGGCAAATAAACAAAAAAGAATGTTTCCTAAAAGGGTGAGGTTAACATATGTTGGATAAACAAAACTAATTAACCAGCTGGTCTTGAACTCACAGAGGCACTCATCTCTGCCTCCTAGGCTCTGGGAGTAAAGGCATGTGTCACCTGGTTCAGCTACTTGTTAGTTTTGCTCATTATACTGATTTCACTTACACACTTTTAAAAGGTCTCTGTTTTAATTTGTATTTTATGTGTATGCATGTTTGGCCTGCACATATATAAGCACACTGTGTGCACGCCTGATGCCAGCAGAAGCCAGAAATGTTGGCTACCCAGGAACTGGAGTAACAGATAGTTGTGAGCCACCATGTGGGTGCTGGGAACTGAATCTGGGTCTTCTGCAAGAGCATCAAGTACTCTAACCACTGAACAATCTCCCTAGTTTCTCTTGCTTTTGTTTTTAAATACTAATTTTTATGCTATAATTGGGCTTGAAGAAAGCACAAATTCATATTTTTACCAAGGCTAATGGTTTCTGTTGAAATTATCCGGTATGGTTTTTTTCACTTATGTTTGTTATCAAGAAATGCATGCCTTCTCTTTTCTTTCTATTAATTAGTGTTTTTCAATGCTTTTATTCTCACTTTTTATTTTGTCATTAATTTGTTTTTATTTCACATCAAAATTTTTCATTCATTCAAAAGTATTGTCTGCCTACTTCCAATTGATGTGAACTTTTCAACATAGTCTACACATGTGCTATTTTTGCTCTTTTAAATTAGATATTTGCTTTGTTTACATTTCAAATATTAACCCCTTTCTGCATTACCCCACCGAAAACCCCTTATCTCATCTCCCCTCCCCCTGTTCATACCTCCCCCCAATTTTCTGACTTGCATTCCCCTACTCTGGGGAATTGAGCCCTCACAAGACCAATGGCATCTCCTCTCATTGATGTCTAAAATGGTCATCTTTTGATACATATGTAGTTGGAGCTGTAGGACCCTCCATGTGCACTCTTTGGTTGGTGGTTTAGTCCCTGGGAACTCTGGGGGTACTGGTTGGTACATATTATTGTTCCTCCTGCAGGGCTGCAAACCTCTTCAGCTCCTTGAGTCCTTTCTATAGCTGCTCCATTGGGGACCCTATTCTCATTCTATTGGTTGGCTGTGCACCATGAGTGTTTTGATCACTTTCCAATAAGGATCAAAGTATCCATACTTTGGTCTTCCTTAATCTTGTGCTTCATGTGATCTGTGAGTTGTATCTTGGGTATTCTGAGCTTTTGGGCTAGTATCCACTTAAAAGTGATTGCATACCATGTGTGTTCTTTTGTGATTGGGTTACCTCACTCGGGATGATAGTTTCTAGCTCTCTCCATTTGCTTAAGAATTTCATGAATTCATGGTTTTTAATAGCTGAGTAGTACTCCATTGTGTAAATGTACCACATTTTCTGTATCCATTCCTCTTCTGAGAGACATTTGGGTTCTTTTCTGATAGAGGGCTAATATTCAATAGATACAAAGAACTCAAGAAGTTAGACTCCAGAAAACCAAATAACCCTATTAAAAAATGGGGTACACAGCTAAACAGAGAATTCTCAACTAAGGAATACCAGATGGCTGAGAAACACTTAAAGAAATGTTCAACATCCTTAATCATCAGGGAAATGCAAATCAAAACAACTCAGGGATTCCACCTCAAATCAGTCAGAATAACCAAGATCAAAAACTCAGGTGACAGCAAATGCTGGAGAGGATATGGAGAAAGAGGAACACTCCTCCATTGCTGGTGGGACTGAAAACTGGTAAAAAATCAGTTTTGAAGTTCCTCAGAAAACTGGACATATGTGGAGGTCCTTGATCCACTTGGAGTTGAGCTTAGTGCAAGGAGATAAGAGTGGATCAATTTTCATTCTTCTCCATGTTGACCTCTAGTTGAGCCAGCACCATTTGTTGAAAAGGCTATCTTTTTTCCACTGGATGTTTTCAGCTCCTTTGTCGAAGATCAATTGGCCATAGATGTGTGGGTTCAATTCTGGGTCTTCAATCCTATTCCATTGATCCGCCTCCCTGTCACTGAACCAATACCATGCAGTTTTTAACACTACTCCTCTGTAGTATTGCTTGAGGTCTGGGATATTGATTCCCCCAGAAGTCCTTTTGCTGTTGATGATAGTTTTAGCTATCCTGGGTTTTTTGTTATTCCAGATGAATTTGAGAATTGCTCTTTCTAACTCTATGAAGAACTGAGTTGGGATTTTGATGGGGATTGCATTGAATCTGTATATTGCTTTTGGCAAGATTGCCATTTTAACTATATTAATCCTGCCAACCCACGAGCATGGAAGATTATTCCATATTCTGATGTCTTCTTCAATTTCCCTCTTCAGAGACCTGAAGTTTTTGTCATATAAATCTTTCACATGTTTGGTTAGAATAAAACCAGATACACTAAAACTACTAGAAAAGAAACTGGGGAAGACCCTTGAGGACATTCGCTCAGGGGGAAAATTCCTGAACAGAACACCAATTGCTTATGCTCTAAGAGCAAGAATAGACAAATGGGACCTCATAAAATTACAAAGTTTCTGTAAGGCAAAAGACACTGTCAAAAGGATAAATCGGCAACCAACAAATTGGGAAAAGATCTTCACCAACCCCACATCTGACAGAGGGCTAATATCCAATGTATACAAAGAACTCAAGAAGTTAGACCCCAGAAAACCAAATAACCCTATCCAAAAATGGGGTACAGAGCTAAACAAAGACTTTTCACCTGAAGAAATTCGGATGGCTGAGAAATACCTTAAAAATATTCAACATCATTAGTCATTAGGGAAATGCAAATCAAAACAACCCTGAGATTTCACCTCACACCAGTCAGAATGGCTAAGATTAAAAACTCAGAAGACATCAGGTGTTGGAAAGGATGTGGAGAAAGAGGAACACTCCTCCACTGCTGGTGAGACTGCAAGCTGGTACAACCACTCTGGAAATCAGTCTGGCAGCTCCTCAGAAACCTGGACATGATACTTCTGGAGGACCCAGCCATACCACTCCTGGGAATATACCCAGAAGATTCCCCAGCATGCAATAAGGATACATGCTCCACTATGTTCATAGCAGCCTTATATATAATAGCCAGAAGTTGGAAAGAACCCAGATGTCCTTCAATGGAGGAATGGATACAAAAAATGTGGTATATATATACACAATGGAGTACTATTCAGCCATTAGAAACAATGAATTCATGAAATTCTTAGAGAAATGGATGGAGCTGGAGAACATCATACTAAGTGAGGTGACCCAGTCTCAAAAGAATACCCATGGTATGCACTCACTGATAAGTAGATATTAGCCTAGAATCTTGGAACACCAAAGACACAATTCACATACCAAATGATGTCTGACAAGAAGAAAGGAGTGGACACTGGTGCTAGAATGGACCAAAGCATCAGTGTAGGGGAATACAAGAACAGGGAAGTGGGAAGGGGTGGATGAGGGAGCAGGGGGAGGGAAAAGGGCATGTGGGACCTTTGGGGGGTGGGGAACCAGAAAAAGGGAAATGAATTGTAAATATAGAATATATCCAATAAAAAAAACTGGGCATAGCACTACCTGAGGACCCAGCTATACTACTCTTGGGCATATACTCAGAAGATACTCCAACATGTAATAAGGACACATGTTCTACTATGTTCATAGCAGTCTTATTTATAATAGATATGCTTTTTTAAAAGTCACAGATATTGGTAATATTTTATGTATTTGGTTTGCCTTTTCCTAGTTGTATTTTTTAATTAGCAAGAGTGTTTATTTTAATTAAAAATTCCATTTGACTAATATTTTCCTTTCTGATTATGATTTTTGTATTTTATTTGAGAAATGTCTCTACACTTAATATGAATATGCTATATTTAAAAGCTCATATTTTTCCTATTAATTTAGATCCATGGTTCTTTTGTAAATTATGTATATTTATGGAGCAGGAGTTAAGACTTTTATTATTTGTCATGATGTCATTCACACAAAACATGTTTTGGCAATTCCATTGCAGGTTACCCTTTTCTGGAAATCAAGCTGTCTTTGGTGCCTAAGTCTGTTTTTAGATTCTCTATGCACTTTGCTGGTTAATGTGTCTGTCTCTGAGCCATGTACTGATTAAAACAAAAATCCTGTGTTTAATTTGCAATTTCATGGGTCGAAAATTGGGACTGGGCTCTAGTAGAAGCAATCCAAGTACTGAATGGATTACCAATCAGCTGTTAGCCAGCACGGAGGCCCTTTGCCTGGCAATCCCAGCTGGCTGGAACAGTACCAGAGGCTAGTACTTCCTAGCAGAGCAAAATAGCCCAGGCTTTCTTAATTCTATCCACAAGATCCAGGATGTCGGGTAGAGATGAACAAGTACAGTTAAAGTCTGAGCTGAGAACTGGCACAGTGCCGTTCAGGTCATCACGCCCTCTTCACACATCTACTCAAATCAAATGGGAAAAAAGAGATGTCAATGTGAGATGCAACTGTTTCTTACAACCAGCAACATTGTATTCTGGATATCATTACTCACTTCTTTCTAATATTAAAAATACAATCAATATTTTATCTTAATATACCTTAAAGGTTTAATTCAGTGATAATAAATGGTGCAATGCCTCAAGTATGATGACTTACATTACGAGGATTAAATAACTGAAAATCCACAAAACTCTATCATATGCTTTTATAGTATTTCTGCTTCTATTGTGATTCATTCTGGTTTTATTTTTACATTACTGTGTGACATGAAAGAACCCAATGTGCTTGACAACGCATGACCACTTTTTTCTGATACATTTTAGTGTATGCATCATGTAAAATAATGTGTTTCATCTTGACACTTTTACACATTCAAATGATAAACACCAACCATAGTCACCTCCTCCTCTTTACCCTGGCCTCTCCTTCTAGCTTCCCTACCACACAAGGATGACGCTTCTATTTTCATTATACATATAAAATACAAATATATACAATGCTATATATTATATTATAATAACTGTATAATAAATATATAACATATAATACAATATATTATAGTAATAAATAAATAACACGTAGTGTATATTAATAACTATCATAGCTATATATATGAATATATACATATACATATATATATATATATATATATACATTCAAATGTATGTTCCACACATAATATAAAGTATGTGGTATTTGCCTTTCTTTTTTTTGTTAGATTATTTACATTTCAAATGATTTCCCCTTTCCTGGTTCGCCCCCTCCTGAAAATCCCATGACCCATCTCCCATCTCCCTGTTCCCCTACCATCCCACTCCTGCTTCCCTGTCCTGGTAGTCCCCTACACTGTGGCATCGAGTCTTTCCAAGACCAAGGTCTTCTCCTCCCTTAGATGTACATCAAGACCTTCCTCTGCTATCTCTGTGTCTGGAGCCATGGGTAACTCCATGTGCACTCTTTGGTTGACGGTTTTGCCCCTGGGAGCTCTGGGGGCACTGGGTGGCTCATATTGTTGTTCCCCCTATGCTGCTGCAAACCCCTTCAGCTCTGTAGGTCCTTTCTCTAGCTCCTCTGTTGGGGACCCTGTGCTCAGTTCAATGGCTGGATTTGTGGAAAGATAGTGTGCAAATTTGGTTTTATCAAGAAATATCTTTGTTTCTCCATCTATGGTGATTGAGAGTTTTGCTGGGTATAGTAGTCTGGGCTGGCATTTGTGTTCTCTTAGGGTCTGTATGAGATTTGCCCAGGATCTTCTTGCTTTCATGGTCTCTAACGAGAAGTCAAATGTAATTTGGATAGGTTTTCCTTTTATTTATTTATTTTTTATTTTTTTTTGTTACTTGGCCTTTTTTCCCTTACTGCTTTTAATATTCTTTCTTTGTTTAGTGAATTTAGTGTTTTGATGTTTATGTGATCGGAGGAATTTCTGTTCTGGTCCAGTCTGTTTGGAGTTCTGTAGGCTTCTTGTATGTTCATGGGCATCTCTCTCTTTAGGTTAGGGAAGTTTTCTTCTATAATTTTATTGAAGATATTTACTGGCCCTTTAAGTTGTAAATCTTCACTCTCTTCTACACCTATAATCCTTAGGTTTGGTCTTCTCATTGTGTCCTGGAGTTCCTGGATGTTTTGGGTTACGAGCTCTTTGCATTTTCTTTGACTGTTGAGTCAATGCGTACTATGATATCTTCAGCACCTAAGATTCTTCTATCTCTTATATTCTGTTGTTGATATTTGCATCTATGACTATTGATTTTTTTCCAAGATTTTCTATCTCCAGAGTTGTCTCCTTTTGTGATTTCTTTGTTGTTTCTACTTCCATTTTTTAGATCCTGGATGGTTTTGTTCAGTTACTTCACTTGTTTGTGTTTTCCTGTAATTCTTTAAGGGATTTTTGTGTTTCCTCTTTAAGGGCTTCTACCTGTTGACCAACGTTCTGTATTTCTTTAAGAAGGGGGGGATTTATGTCCTTCTTGAAATCCTCTATCAGCATCATGAGATGTGATTTTAAATCCAGATCTTGCTTTTACGGTGTGTTGGGTTATCCAGGACTTGCTGTTGTTGGAGAACTTGGTTCAGATGGTGCCATGTTGCCTTGGTTTCTGTTAATGTTCTTGCATTTGCCTTTTGCCATCTGGTCATCTCTGGTGTTAGCTAGTGTTGCTGTTTTTGACTGTGCCTTATCTGTCCTGCAAGCCTCTGTATCTATGCTCCCGGGAGACCTGTTCTCTCTGTGTACACAGGTATGTAGACCAGCTCTCTTGTGGTGGTATTTGTGTATGTAGCTTTGTGGCCCCGATCAGCTCTGAGTGCGGGTGGAAATCAGAAGACTCCTGTCCCAGTCTGCTCCTAGGCTCTTGTGTCCGCCAGGTTTCCAGCTCTTTGCTCTGAACTCCAGGGGAGGTCCTGTCTGTGCTTACTGTCCTCTCTCTGGGTGGTTAGCTACCTCCCTGTGTCACTTGGGTATGGCATGCTGTGGCAGAGGATGGTCCCAAGCCAGAGACAGAAACCAGAAGGCTTCTGCCAGAGGGTTCCAAACATGATCCTCTGAGCGGCAGGGGTGGTTCTATCTGTGCTGTCAGACCTCTCCATGCTCCTGGGTGGTTAGCTACCACTTGGGTATGGCACACTGTGGCAGAGGTCCCAAGCTGGAGCAGTATTTGCCTTTCTGAGTCTGGTTTACTTCACTTAATATGGTGACCTTCTGTTCTGTCATTTCCCTGAAATTGAAGGCTGTTTGTTTGTGCCAGAAGGGTAATAAACTATACACAGTAGATGATTCCCAGTTGCTAACTGTTTCCTAACATAGACACATCCTTTGAAAACAAGCAGAGATTTCGGAGCAGTCAGTATAATGGAAAATTCTTGGTACTGAGTTAAAGGGTAAAAAATAGACTTCCAAAATTTAATATGGGTCTTGACTGAGGGAGAGTGGTGCGTTTATGAGGGCTTTTGTCAGGATTCGAAAGCTCTTTTGGGGAGTCAGCTGAGGCAGTGGCGTATGGTGTTGGTTGCAAACCCTCACTCTGTCCTTTTCAGTTCCAAAAACCCAGTTTTTTCCCAGATACTCAGTACTTTGCTTATATTACTTCCCCAAATAACTTGTTTACTGGTAACAATAATAGAATTCTGTTGGGAAAAGAGGACAAAATATAAGGACTAACTTGTCTTCAATAATGATTTTCAGGAAATGGGCATTAAGGCCAATAGCTTTGGTTAAGTTTTATGCCTTGATTTTATGCTCTTGCATAGTGTAAGTCTAGAAGCTTCTTCCTGGAAACCATTACAATAGTATTGCCCAGGAAAGAGTCATTCCTGTATGGCCACCACGCACTCTTCAATGTGTGCATTAGTTGAAGCAGTGTGAGATTTCAGGGGTGCCAAGGAGCTCAGCTACTGGGAACAAGACAACAGGCAGCTGCAGGAAGAACGCTGGCAACTCGACAAGTTTCTAAGAGGAAATTAGACTTGTAAAAATTTCAGGCTTCTCAACAAAAATCTAAATAATAGGTTTAATGGAAGGCACTTCATAAAGACACACATATGTTAGTCTATGTGCCATTAGAATACAGGGACATGGACACCTGAACCTGCCAGCCTTAGCACAGCACTCGCATTTGAAAGGGAATAAGTGAACTCTGGGAAATATTAGAAGCACTTTCAACTTATCTGCCACATTCCACTTATATAATATATAAGATATAATGAACTTCTTAAGATTATTTCATAGTTTTCTATGTGTTTTATATATTTTATAACTCAGATTTTACAAATATTCAGTGTGGTGCTCAGATAATGTGGCATGTGGATCACCCACTTGCACTAAAGTTGATCTCATATGCTTTTCTGGTGAGGTGACTCGGTCAACACTGAAGCACCAGACTCAGGCACCCAAGATGGCCTGATGGGTTTGCTGGATTTCAGGCCCACCCCTTTCTGCCAAGACTCACTCATCGATACTCTAGATTTTCTCTGGGATACAATGAAAACCCTCATTGAGATTGGAATAATTTGTTCCACACTAGTGTAGTCATTTCATTCTTCACTGACTGAATACTATGATTTTAAGCTTAATGGCTCCATACCTTTAAACTTTGGTGAAATCATTGTTTATGGTTATGGTTATGGTTATGGTTATGGTTATGGTTATGGTTAGGGTTAGGGTTAGGGTTAGGGTTAGGGTTAGGGTTAGGGTTAGGGTTAGAGTTAGGATAGGGTTATGGTTAGGTCAGGGTTATGCTATTGTTATGGTTATGGTTATGGTTATGGTTATGGTTATGGTTATGGTTATGGTTATGGTTAGGGTTAGGGTTAGGGTTAGGGTTAGGGTTAGGGTTAGGGTTAGGCATTGCTCTACTAGCAATGAGAAATGCCTTTTAGAGCCTTAGACCACATCATCACATTAAGAATATCATGCTTATTGGCTTCTTTTTATGCCAGTAGCTTTGAATCATAGGAATTACTTTACATCTCCTGCCATAGCTTCTTTACAAGAAAAACTTCTGTGTTCTCATAACATATTATACAGGTTTGATGCTGATACATTAGATTGTCCAACTCTTCAAAGGAGTATATTTACAGAGTTCTGCATTCAGACAAGTAAGGTCCATACTTAAAATGGACTTCTTAGTTGCTTTTAATTATTTTTCTTTTTGATAATTTTAAGATTGAGTGCATTCAACAATCTTCAAAGCAGCAACCTGGCTGCCCTAAGGTATAATGTTAAAACAATGTATGTTCTCTGATCCATGTCATAAAGTACATATTTAATATTAATCTAAGAATTATTATTAATAATAGGTGACTCAATGATGAGTTAATCCTGTTCAAGCCTAAGGATGTGAGTTTCTGTCCTGAAACTCATGTAAATGGCCAGGTGGGGACACAGGCTGTCTCTTTAGAACATCCTTGTTGGGGAGGGAGAAGTGAGTATTTCTGGTTTTGCTAGAAGACAGCCTTGCTCTAGACACAGTTAGATGCATTTTTGAGGGAATAAGGCAGAAGTAATACAGCAGAACACACATGTGCTCCACCGATCTCCACTCATACACCTGAACATGCATATGGGTATGCAGCACACAGCACACACATAGCTCAGGGAGAGACAGCTCTCTGCCTCTCATGATCAGGACTCTATTCAAAGGCCTATGGAATTTGGTAATTAACAGGATATCAATTAATATAATTGCTGGAATCTACAAGACATGCCATCCTGTTTACTTAACAGTTAGCAAGTGCTTGGGAGGAGGTAGATGTTTAATGGCATCTGAGCACAGTGATTCGCATGTTTTGCACTCATTTCTATAATACATCCAGATGTCTCTTCCTCTTATTTCTTTAAACTTCCTATTATATTTGTGTTCTTTCAATACCCTCTAACTAACCAACAAAACATGAGAACAGGCCACAAATCCATGTAAGCCAGGCCTAGACCAAGTCTTCATTCATGCAATGTGAATATTCAAATTTGTGGTTTCTTTGCTACCAGAAAGTTTGCTCCTCATAAATTTTCTTCAGGGGCATCCCTGAGAAGGTTTTAACTCAGCTGTAATTCATTCTTGCATAGTACAACATAGTAAACTCTCTTGGTTGTTGAAAAATCAGTACGGAAGTCTCAAATGGGTTTTGAGACAGATGACACAGAAAGTTGAACACCTTATGTGATATACTTGGGTGTGCTTTACCGACTTGGACAGTTCTATCATAAACAGATACCTACCTGCAGCATCTGTCTAATATTATGACCTTTAAGTTCTAGCACCTCAACCATGGTAGATGTCTTTCATTGGATAGTGAATATTCCTTTGGACTTCAGTGTCTGCTAGGGTGCAGTAATACACTACACGCTTCTTTTTAAATAGCAACTTATGCCCAATCCATCGGATAAAACTGTGTTAGGAATCATAGCAGCCCACATTGTTAATCTTCTATGGGGACTTTCCAGATAATTTGGACACCTCAAGGTAAATCTCTGCATCTCTGTGTTTGCAGCACATGTTTCTTAGAAGGAGAGATTCTATGGAGATTCTTCTTCAAATGATGGACTTTGGGATGTTTTGAGTGGTAATGAAACTTAAGGAAAACTTAATAGAGGTCTTGACTAGGGATCAGATCTCATGTGATCCTCTGGGGAGCCCCTGGAACACAGAGTGTGGCTCCTACATCGGCAGTGTAGACAGACCTCCATGGCTGTGAGCTGACATTGGCTGAGGTCTGCCATCACAGCTGATCTAGCTTCTCCAAGAAAGCAGAGCTGACTTGGAATTTGATGAAAGGGAAGCTGTAAGTGATTGTTAGGTTGTTATGAGCTAACACTGTCAGCAGCTGGATGGTAAAGCAGTCAACACAGGGCCCTCAGGACGCCATCTTAAATTCCCACCGAAGCCAGAATGGTTCCCTTTGCTATGGGTTGTACTTAAAATTAGAAACCTTCTAACTCACCCCCTATAGGAGTTCAGCAGTCATCCTAGACTGGGCTCACCAAAGACGTTCCTCTCTTTTTATAATTGGAAATGAAGATCATCGTGTAAATGCCTCCACAATTTAAACAGAAAATCTCAGCACTTCCGGCATTATCAAGTCTGTAACAATGTTACAGATACACAGTAGATACAAAAATATTCAAGAGGATTATCTCACATTCTCTACCACACATATGTGCAAAGACTGTTGATTTTCAGGTGCAGTAAATATTATTACATCATCATCAAAAAAAAAAAAAAGCCTGGCATTAACGTTTTCAGAATGTCAAGGCTCTCAAAGGCCCTGTAGGCAGCATTGTGGGAAAGGGCAGAGGGCATAACCTACTAAATGTCACTGTCATGCCCCTCGTATAAATGTGACATGGTTTTGACCTTCTTTGTAGCAGAGATTTTACAATAGTGAAGTCAGCAGTCTTCAATTGCATCCCAAGTACCAGGAATCTGGTTCATCCCAGTAAATACAGCATTCACACACAATTTTGGTTAACACTGAGTTAGCTTCTGGGCAATTTATCATCATCTTCTGTGGTCTTCCTGATATTTTCCATTCTTGGGTACATGAGATCTTTTTGGGGATAATGTCATATTTGTCTAAACGTGTCACTGTGAATTTTTTCCTCCAAGAAATCACCTCTAAAAGAGGTAAAACGGGATCCTCACCTCTCCTCTCAGAATTTATCACTATCACATGCTGCTGACTCTGAAGCTGAGTCCTAGCCTTGTGAGGTTAGATAGATCAAAGCCCCTTCCTCTAATACGAACTAAAGTTATTCTTGCCATTTTTGTGAATTACTTCACCTCCACTAGCTAGTAAATCTTGGGTTAATGTACATATATATTACATTTTGTACCTCACAAAAATATAAATTCTATCCCCTGGTTCCACTCAATGTAGCCTTAATAGGAAAGGGGGCTTTTGTAGATCAAAATATTACAATGGTCCCTAATATTGTATGACTCATAAAATAGATATATCAGGGACACAGGAAACACTACATCCAAAAAATACAAGAATTTCTACACACACACACACACACACACACACACACACACCCTGACAGAGAAGCATGGGCTGTTATTTGTCTCTCAGAACCCATCAGTGACCATCAGTGTCTGATTAAACTAGTGTGTGGTTCAAACAGGTTTGGGGAATCTGGGATGTGTTAAGAAAGCTCACTAGTTTGGAAAGTCTAACAATCCAAGGAGTTAAAACAAAGTGAGCACATTTAGTTGAATAAAACTTATTTTTAAAATTGATATTAACAAGGGATTAAATGATTCATTAACATTTCAAAATGGTGGCTGCTGCCAGTCACCTTTTGTTCTTCATGGCAATAAACTGCTTTAAGTAATTAGTACTGTTACTGGTAACTGGAAATTAACTGTGACCACCAGGAGAATATAGGCATGTGACCTAACAGAGGCAGGGAAGACTAAGGGAAAGACACTGAGTCACTAAAATATCCATTGCCATTTCTTTTTTTTTCTTTAGTTTTATTGGATATTTTCTTTATTTACATTTCATATGTTATCCCCTTTCCCAGTTTTCCCTCCAGAAACCACCTATCCCATTCCCCTTTCCTCCTGCTTCTATGAGGGTGCTCCCTGACCCACCCACTCCCACCTCCCCACCCTGGCATTCCCCTTCAATGGGGCAACAAGCCTCCACAGGACCAAGAGCCTCTTCTCCCATTGATGCCTGACAAGACCATCCTCTGCTACATATGCAGTTGGAGCCATGGGTCCCTCCACGTATACTCTTTGGTTGGTGGTTTAGTCCCTGGGAACTCTGGGAAGTCTGATTGGTTAATATTGTTGTTCCTCCTACTGGATTGCAAACCTCTTCAGCTCCTTGGGTTCTTTCTCCAGCTCCTCCACTGGGGACCCTGGGCTCAGTCCAGTGGTTGGCTGTGAGCATCTACCTCTATATTTGTCAGACACTGGCAGAGCCTCTCAGGAGACAGCTATATCAGGCTCCTGTCAGCAAGTACTTGTTGGCATCCACAATAGTGTCTGAGTTTGGTGACTGTATATAGGATGGATCCCCAGGTGTAGTAGTCTCTGGATGGCCTTTCCATTAGTTTCTGTTCCACACTTTGTCTCTGTATTTTCTCCCGTGAGTATTTTGTTCCCCTTTCTAAGACTGACCAAAGCATCCACACTTTAGTCTTTCTTCTTCTTGAACTTCATGGAGTCTGTGAATTGAATCTTGGGTATTCCTTTTGAGCTAATATCCACTTATTAGTGAGCGCATACCATGTGTGTTCTTTTGTGATTGGTTTACCTCACTCAGGATATTTTCTAGTTCCATCCATTTGCCTAATAATCTCATGAAGTCATTGTTTTTAATAGCTGAGTAGTATTCCATTGTGTAAATGTACCACATCTTCTGTATCCATTCCTCTGCTGAAGGACATCTGGATTCTTTCCACCTCTCGCTATTATAAATAAGGCTGCTATGAACTTAGTGGAGCATGTGTCCTTGTTATATGTTAGAGCATCCTTTGGGTATTTGCCCAGGAGTCGTAAAGCTGGGTCCTCAAGTAGACCTATGTCCAGTTTTCTGAGGAACTGCTAGACTGATTTCCAGAGTGGTTGTACCAGCTTGCAATCCCACCCGCAATGGAAGAATGTTCCTCTTTCTCCACATCCTCACCAGCATCTGCTGTCACCTGAGTTTTTGATCTTAGCCATTCTGATGAGATGGAATCTCAGGGTTATTTTAATAATAATTAAATAATAGGGTGATTTGATTCTTTGAAGTCTAATTTCTTGAGTTCTTTGTATCTATTGGATATTAGCCCTCTGTCAGATGTAGGATTGGTAAAGATCTTTTCCTTATCTGTTGGTCATCATTTTGTGCTATTGATGGGGTCCTTTTCCTTACAGAAGCTTTGCAATTTTATGAGGTCCCATATATCTATTGTTGATCTTAGAGCATAATCCGTTGGTGTTCTGTTCAGAAAAATTTCCCCTGTGTCCATATGTTTTAGGCTCTTTCCTACTTTCTCTTCTTTCTGTTAGTTTCAGTATATCTGGTTTTATGTGAAAGTCCTTGATCCCTTGAACTTGAACTTTGTACAAAGAGATAAGAATGGATTGATTTCCATTTTTCTACATGCTGGCAGCTAGTTGAACCAGCACCAGAGAGAGCAATTTGCAAATTCACTTGGAATAACAAAAAACCCAGGATATAGAAAAGTATTCTCAACAAAAATAAAATAAAAGAACTTCTGGGAGAATCACCATCCCTGACCTCAAGCTGTATTACAGAGCAATGGTGATAAAATCTGCATGGTATTGGTACAGAGACAGGCATGTGGATCAATGGAATAGAATTGAAGTCCCAGAAATGAACCCACACACCTATGGTCACTTGATCTTTGATAAAAGAGCTAAAACCATCTAGTAAAAAAAAAAAAAAAGACAGCCCATTGACATTTCTTGCAAGATCTTGGGATTGCAGGAGCTGTTCCTAAGATGAGGTGATTAAGGGGTTGAAGATGCAAGTGGAAGCATCCTAGACTACTTCAAGAGCTGTAAGCCTGGCCGTGAGGTGGCTCAGTGAGTTACAGCACTTGCTCTGCAAACGTGAGGACATCAACATTGGGGGTAGGAGAGGGACAGCTGGATTTCAGGAACTTGCTAGACACCACGCTTAGCAAAAATGGCAAACTTCTGGTTCAATGAGAGACTTTGTTTTAAAGCAATAAGGTGAAGAAGAGACACTTGACACCCTGCTGTGGCCTCCAAATTTGTGGGCATGGTGTTGCTTATCTCTACACATACTTACATACACACACAGACACACACACACACACACACATATCACACATTCATATACATACACACCACACTCACACATACTCTCTCACGTTCACACACTCATGCAAATACACCACACACTCAAACACGCACCCACACCACACCACACACACTCATCACACATTCATACATATACACCACACTCACATACTCTGTCACAGACACACACACTCATACAGACACGCACAACACACACTCATACAAACACATGTACACATCCCACACTCACTCTCACACATTCAAACACCTACACACCAAACTCACAGATAATCTCTCTCTCTCTCTCTCTCTCTCTCTCTCTCTCTCTCACACACACACACACACACACACACACACACACACATACACACCGCTTTCTATCTCACACACACACACACACACACACACACACACATGCTCAAATAAATCACAATAAAATTCTAAAGCTAGTAGATAGAAGAAAAGGACGTTCAACGGTGGAACACATACTTAGCATGTGGATGGCTGAAGATTCAATCTCTACCAGCACAAAGGAAAAGTGCACTGTACTGTGTGGGAATAAATGGTGTCTAGGGTGGTTAGTAGGGCAACTTTCACTGTGGCCTCAGAATAACAACAGGGTGGGCTCATCAGGACTCACGGTGTGCATGACATGTGCACTTCAAACACAGACATTCTCTGCAGCTATAGTTACATTTATAAAATCTATAGGAGACACACTGTTAGTCATGAAATCATGAAAGGACATAGGAGAGTCTGAGAGGAACATCTGATAAGATATACCCTAAATGTTGGGATTTTTTTCTTTCTTTTTTTCTTTTTTTAAATTTTCTACATTCCAAAAGCTTTTCCCTTTCCCAGTTCCTCCCTCACCATATGTCCCATAAGTCCTCTTCCCCCTGCCCATTCCCCAATTACACCCCCCCCATTTCTCTGTTCTGGTACTCTCCTACAAAACTGGATCTAGTCTTTTCCGGACCAGGGTCCTCTCCTTTCTTTTTCCTGGGAGTCTTTTGATTTGCTAATTGCGTCTTGACTATTCAGAGCTTCTGGGCTCATTAATATCCACTTATCAGTGATTGTAATTCATGTGTATTCTTTTGTGATTGCGTTAACTCACTTAGGATGATATTTTCCAGGTCCAACCATTTGCCTACAAATTGCATGAATTCATTATTTTTAATTGCTGAGTAGTATTCCATTGTATAAATATACCACATTTTCTGTATCCATTCCTCCATTGAGGGACATCTTGGGTTCTTTCCAGCTTCTAGCTATTATAAATAAGGCTGCTATTAACATAGTGGAGCATGTGTCTTTATTGCATGCAGGGGAATCCTCTGGGAATATGCCCAGGAGTGGTATGACAGGGTCCTCTGGAAGTGCCGTGCCCAATTTTCTGAGGAACCGCCAGACTGATTTCCAGAGCGGTTGTACCATCTTGCAATCCCACCAACAGTGGAGGAGTGTTCCCCTTTCTCCACATCCTCACCAGCACCTGTTGTCTCTTGAGTTTTTAATCTTAGCCATTCTGACTGGTGTGAGGTGGAATCTCAGGGTTGTTTTGATTTGCATTTCCCTGATGACTAATGATGTTGAACATCTCTTAAAGTGCTTCTCAGCCATCTGAATTTCTTCTGGTGAAAATTCTTTATCTAGCTCTCTACCCCATTTTTAATAGGGTTATTTGGTTCTTTGGGGGTCTAACTTCTTGAGTTCTTTGTATATATTGGATATTAGCCCTCTGTCCAATGTGGAGTTGGTGAAGATCTTTTCCCAATTTGTTGGTTGCCATTTTGTCCTTCTGACAGTGTCTTTTGCCTTACAGAAACTTTGTAATTTTATGAGGTCCCATTTGAGAACTTAGAGCATAAGCTATTGGTGTTCTGTTCAGGAACTTTCCCCCTGTGCCCATGTCCCCCAGGGTCTTCCCCAGTTTCTTTTCTATTAGTTTCAGTGTGTCTGGTTTTATGTGGAGGTCCTTGATCCACTTGGAGTTGATCTTAGTACGAGTTGGGCAGTGTTCCTTCTGTTTCTATTTTGTGGAATAGTTTGAAGAGTATTGGTATTAGGTCTTCTTTGAAAGCCTGATAGAATTCTGCACTAAAACCATCTGGTCCCGTACCTTTTTTGGTTGGGAGGCTCTCTATAACCCCTTCTATTTCTCTAGGGGTTATGGGACTATTTAGCTGATCTAATTGATCCTAGTTTAATTTTGGTATTTGGTATCTGTCTAGGAAATTGTCCATTTCCTCCAGATTCTCTAGTTGTTTTGAGTATAGACTTTTGTAGTATGATCTGATGATCTTTTGAATTTCTTCAGTCTCTGTTGTTATATCCCCCTTTTCATTTCTAATTTTGTTAATTTGAATACTGTCTCTGTGCCCTTTGGTTAGTCTGGCTAAGGTTTATTTATCTTGTTGATTTTCTCAAAGAACCAGCTCCTGGTTTTGTTGATTCTTTGTATGGTTCTCTTTGTTTCTACTTGATTGATTTCAGCTCTGAGTTTGATGATTTCCTGTCTTCTACTCCTCCTGGGTAAATTAGCTTCTTTTTGTTCCAGGGCTTTCAGGTGTGCTGCTAAGCAGCTAGTGTATGCTCTCTCCAGTTTCTTTTTGGAGGCACTCAGGGCTATGAGTTTTCCTCTTAGCACTGCTTTCATTGTGTCCCATAGATTTGGGTAGGTTGTACCCTCATTTTCATTGAATTCTAAAAAGTCTTTGATTTCTTTCTTTATTTCTTCCTTGACCAAGATGTCATTGAGTAGAGTATTGTTCAGTTTCCATGTGTATGTGGGCTTTCTGTTGTTTTTCTTACTATTAAAGAACACTTTTACTCCATAGTGATCTGATAGGAGGCATGGGATTAGTTCGGTCTTCTTGTATTTGTTGACATCTGTCTTGTGACCAATTATATGGTCGATTTTGGAGAAGGTACCATGCTGTGCTGAGAAAAAGGTATATTCTTTTGCTTTAGGATGAAATGTTTTATATATATATATATATATACGTATATATGTGTATATATATACATACATACATATATATATGTATATATATATACATATATATATATGTGTGTGTATATATATATATATATATATATACATATATATATATATCTCCGTTAAATCCAATTGGTCCAAAGCTTCAATTAGTTTTATTGTGTCCCTGTTTAGTTTCTGGTTTCTTGATCGGTCCATTGAGGAGAGTGGAGTATTGAAGTCACCCACAATTATTGTGTTAGGAGCAATGTGTGCTTTAAACTTTAGTAAAGTTTCTTTGACGAATGATGGTACCCTTGCATTTGGAGCATAGATGTTCAGTATTGAGAGTTCTTCTTGGTGGATTTTCCCTTTGACCAGCAAGAAGTGACCTTCCGTGTCTCTTTTGATGACTTTAGGTTGAAAGTCAATTTTATCTGATATTAGAGTGGCTACTCCGGCTTGTTTCCTGAAACTGTTTGCTTGTAAAATTGTCTTCCAGCCTTTTACTCTAAGGTAGTGTTTGTCTTCGACACTAAGGTGTGTTTCCTGTATGCAGCAAATTGTAGGATCCTGTTTCCGTATCCAGTCTGTTAGTCTATGTCTTTTTATTGGGGAATTGAGTCCATTGATGTTAAGAGATAGTAAGGAATAGTAATTATTACTTCCTGACATTTTTGAAATTATTTTTTTTATATTTAAGTGGTTATCTTCTTTTGGGTTTGCTGAGAGGAGGTTTCTATCTTGCTTCTTCTGGGGTCTAGTTTCCCTCCTTGTGTTGGTGTTTTTTCCCTACTATCCTTTGTAGGGCTGGGTTTGTGGAAAGATATCTTGCAAATTTGGTTTTGTCATGGAATACCTTGGTTTCCCCATCTCTGTTGATTGAGAGTTTTGCTGGGTATAGTAGTTTTGGCTGAAATTTTTGCTCTCTTAGTGTCTGCATGATATCTTCCCAGGATCTTCTAGCTTTCATGGTCTCTGGTGAGAAGTCTGGTGTAATTCTGATAGGTTTCCTTTTATATGTTACTTGGCCTTTTTCTCTTACTGCCTTTAATATTCTTTCTTTGTTTAGTACATTTGGGGTTTTGATTATTATGTGATGGGAGGTATTTCTGTTCTGGTCCAGTCTGTTTGGAGTTCTGTAGGCTTCTTGTATATTCATGGGCATCTCTCTCTTTAGGTTGGGGAAGTTTTCTTCCATAATTTTGTAGAAGATATTTGCTGGCCCTTTAAATTGTAAATCTTCACTCTCATCTATACCTATAATCCTTAGGTTTGGTCTTCTCATTGTGTCCTGTATTTCCTGGATGTTTTGGGTTACAAGCTTTTTGCATTTTGCATTTTCTTTGACTGTTGAGTCCATGGTTCCTATGGTATCTACTGCATTTGAGATTCTTTCTTCTATCTCTTGTATTCTATTGTTGATATTTGCATCTATGGCCCCTGATTTCTTCCCAAGGTTTTCTATCTCCAAAGTTGTCTCCCTTTGAGATTTCTTAGTTGTTTTTAGATCCTGGATGGTTTTGCTCAGATCTTTTGCTTGCTCGTTTGTGTTTTCATGTAATTCTTTAAGAGATTTTTGTGTTTCCTCTTTCATGACTACTACTTGTTGACCCACATTCTCCTGTATTTCTTTAAGTGATTTTTGTATTTCCTCCTTATTGGCTTCCATTTTTTGATCCATATTCTCCTGAGTTTCTTTAAGCAATTTTTGTGTTTGCCTTGTAAGGGTTTCTAACTTTTGATCCATTTTCTCCTGTATTTCTTTAAGAGATTTATCTACGTGTTCCGCTATCAGCATCCTGACCAGGGATTTTAGATTTGAGTCTTGCTTTTCTGGTGTGTTGGGGTATCCACTTACTGCTGTCAGGAAACTGGGTTCGGATACTGCCATATTGCCTTGATTTCTGCTAGTAACATTCCTATGTTTGCCTTTTGCCATTTGTTTATTTCTGGACTTAGTTGGTCTTGTTATTACTGGTTGGTGTTTAAAGCTCCTGAGAGCCTGGCATTTGGTGCTGCTGTCTCAGAGGGCGTCTGTGTTCCCTAGGCAGAAATCAGAAGGTTTCCACCACCGGGCTCCTAAATACCTCCTAAGCTCTGCTGGGCGGGACTCAAGTCTCCTCCCGGCTTACCTCTGGGTGCTTAACTGGCTTCCCATGGTCTCTTCCTAGTTTGCCTGGTTAGTCTACCAGCTCCAAGATAGTGGCGGATCTCAGGGCTCTGTCTGACCATGGGAATCCCTTCAGGACTGGGGCTTCCCTGGCTGGACTGCTGAAGCCTAGACAGTGGCTCTCTCAGACGTCAGGGCTCCATCTGGTTGAGCTGTTCTCCCCAGGACAGTGTCAGACCGTGGAGCTCTGTCTAACTGCGGGGCTCTCTGTGGATTGGGAGCTTCCCTGGTTGAGCTGCGGGATCCAAGATGGTACGGATCTCGGTTGGTGGATCTCCGTCCATCTAAGGGACCTCCTGCAGGTCAGTCGCTCCCCTGCCTGCGCAGGCAGCAGTAGTGCTGCCCAGCTCCCTGATGCAGAAGGCACCCAGGCAGGCTATACCCTGGGAAATCCCTCACTCTGGTGCCCACTGTACCTTGTTAGGCTACCAGCTCCAAGATCAAATGTTGGGATTTTAATAAGTATATTGCCTCAGAGGCTGTAGGGTCTATGATAGATAAGTTATGATAGAAAACCAGATCCACCTCTCAGTTTAAGCTGATAACAAGATAAGACTGTCTGACCCATGAACCTGGATACCTCCAACCTCGTTTTTCTTCTACTCACATACATTAGCCATTGAAACATTTATTTAAAATGTTGGGGCTTTTGAATTCCTTTTTAAAATGCTGGAAGTGTTTAGCTAAATTTGAGAGAATACTATGGATGGGTGAGGAGAGTTGTACATTCATGGGAACGAATGAACTATAACTATGCTAAAAGTAAGACTGTGTTTTATGATTGGGTGGATGGATGCAAGCACAATACCTCTTGGTGCAGGGGGAAACTCCTGCATAAGAGTTCCTGCAGTCTTTGGGGATGGAGAAGTCTACTTCAGAGTTGTGCTCAAGAAGAGTCTATTCCTTTGAGAAGATGGTCATAGTATCTTAGTCAGTGTTTTACCTGATACATGTAGTGTGGAGAGCCTTATTGGGGTGCTGTGCTGCCTGGAAGTAGCCTGACATTGACCAAGGACAAGGGCTCAAGCATGAATCTGACATTAGGGCATAATAGGGAAGTAGGTTAAGGCAGGAATTCTTATCTTAGGGAGGAACAATAGAAACAAGCTTCAGGCAAGATTCTGGGCTTGGCCAAGGATGTAGGATCAGGTATTTTGGCCAACCTTACACAGCCTTGGACAATTTTGTGTTTATGTCTTGTTTGTTCCTCATTGTGCTACTTTTGACCTTGATTCCTGCATATAATTAAACTGGTATAAAAGGGGATTGAAAATTATTAAACCCACCCTTTAGTCTCAGAATTGACTGGGGCCATACTGCAGTTTTGTGTAATTGTCTCTTTTCAATCCTCACTCCTGCTCTGGAAAACCTGTTGGCTGAGCGAGCTTGGTCAATGTAGGAAATGTTTTTGTATAAGACTATATCCACAAAAGTATATTTCATAAATAAAGCTAGATTCACCTTGAGAAGTCCACAGGGAAATACAAAACAACATAACCTAATATGCTGTTTCCAAAGGAGCCTGTTTTGATGGCAGGCGATATTAGGGCCTGGATGAAGCAGGCTTATAGCCGTGTCTTACAAATTGGTCCTGCAGAATGATATCTTTTCTCTTCTTAAATAGCACATGTGGTAAGGGAATGTGTTGGGTTGTCTATGCCACCACTACTGGAACTATGGATGTGGGTGTAAGGCATGCAGGGTAAGTACAAGAGCGGGGATGATCACACACACCCCTTCATTTCTGTGTGTCCAGAGTCGATGGGCCAGCTACAGTCTCAGTGTTGCTATATACATGAATATTTCTTAAGTTCACAGATGGTCTAGCTCAGCTCTTTCTCATTTTTGAGTTTCTTCTGCTCTTTGTCTTTGTTTTTTAATTTGGTGAGATACCTGAATATTTTATGTATATATTTATTTAAATATACATTTACATATATTTATTTTATAATCCTTTTTACATAAAGATGAGAGACTTTCTTTTCTCATATATATTATATATGATGTATATATATATATATTATGATTTCTATTTTTGAAATTAAAAATATAAGTTCTCTCCTTCCTCTTCCTCCCACTAATCTCATCGGTGCCCACTCTTTTCCCCTCTTAAATTCATGGCCTCTTTTACTTTAATAGTTACATATGAATAAATATAAAAATTCGGCTTGTTTAGTCCTTTTAGTGTTACTTGTATGTATTTTTTTTTATGACTGAGAACTGGTATTTGTTGACCAATTAAGGGACTCATCCCTGGGGAAGATTATAACCATGGGCTTTTCCACCCTTTGTTTCCCCACTCTTTGCTTTCTGAAATAACAACTCTGAGACTTCTTATATATGAACAAATGACTAGACCAATAGCTTTCCCTCATTTCTGTGAGTTCATAAGTTAGTTATCCCATTTAAACTAGTCTAAGTCATGCCACGTGGTTAGTTACCTCTCTTCAAGTTCATGCATCCAACTCCCTCAGAGTTTTTGAGGCAACCCCCCCAGGCGTGACTATTTCCCAGAATCCTCTCTCTTCCAGATGTTCCACCTTCTAATCCTGCCTCAGCTCATTGGCTATTGCCGTTTTATTGACAGGTGATGCTTCCACACAGTACATACAGATTCTCTCTACAGAAAACTATGTCTCCCACTCTCAGCAGTTCTTAGTTGCCTGTAGTTCTTTGTTTAGGAATGGGCCCCACTGAGTTTCCACTTTTGACGTTAATGTGTCTTTTTTATTTATTGGATATATTCTATATTTACATTTCATTTCCCTTTTTCTGGTTCCCCATCCCCCAAAGGTCTCACATGCCCTTTTCCCTCCCCCTGTTCCCCCATCCACCCCTTCCCACATCCCTGTTCTGGTATTCCCCTACACTGATGTGTCTTTTGAAGCTGTACGCATTCTAGTCTTATTTAGTTAGTCATATTGCTGTGGTGCGGTGGGAGTGCAACTTCCTTGTCATTTCTAGGAGATGCAATCTCAGTAGATTTCCTATTACAATATTCACTGTTCCTTTCACATGACGTTCCCAGAGCTTTAGGTATTGGAGTTGTGTTGCAGATGTGCTTACTTGAGCTAGGTACCCAATGATCAGTTGTTACCTATATTTTGGCCAGTTGCAGTTTTGTATAATACTCTCCATGTTGCAAAGATGAGTTTCTTTCATGACAAATGGGAGCTCCACTTATATATGGTTATAAGTGCATAGGATGAAGAACTATGCAAGTTTAGGAAAGTGACATAGTAGGGCTCTCCTTCAAGATTCATTACTTCACTAATAATGTAAGGGTTGGATATACTTAGAGCTCTAGACATGATTTTTCTGGCTACTGAGTAGGACTTAAGCTCAATTAGAGAGCTGTTGGCTACCACTAAGAAATGAGTGTCACTATTGCATGTTTAGGGACATCTTGTTGTGCTGGGACCATTGTTGTGAGTTATATGCATCACAGCATATAACTGTAGTAGTATGTAGTAGACTATGGTTTTCCTCCTTTGAAAGTCTGTATAGCGATTTCCAGTACAGTAAAAACTAATCCTCAGAGATGGGAACTGTCAGATCAGACACAGTACGATCTTCCAAATCCTATGTCTAAGTACATTCAGGAATAAGGACATTCCCTTCAACCTTCTGGAGATGACCAAGGGCAATGGTGAGAACCTAGATTATTTTGGCAGTCTCTCAGACTTCCCTGACTAATGGGTGTTTCTCATGTTTGTTTGTTTTTTTTATTTTAAGATACTATATGGCTCTTTGGGGGAACATTGTTAGCCCAAATGGCAAAACTGTATATGTATACATGTACATTTATATGGACTATATGCAATTTTAGATAAATATATAAGATAATAGGTTATACTACGGTTTTTCCCAATATCTTTACTGTCACCTTTTTTTCTTCCTTCCACTCCTTCTGTATTGATCTCCTGTCTCCTCCCCAGTTAAAGTATCCCCTGCTTTTATCATTTCCCTCTTCACACCACATGTATCCTGCTGTTAATGCACAGGGTTGGGGGTGGGGCTTCATAAAGATCTGAATCAAACTACACATTGGCCCCAGTCAGCCATATGCACTACAATGCCCTACTCTGCACACCTACATGTGTCCTCCTTTCCTCAGATAGCTTTCCTTCTATTCATGTATTTGTGTTTATGTGTGTATGTATGTACAGTGTGTGTGTGTGTGTGTGTGTGTGTGTTGTGTCTATGTATGTATGCATGAATTGTGAAATCTAAGATCCACCTATGAGAAAAAAAATTATGGAAACTGTGATATGTGTCTGAGTCTGGCTTGTTCCACCAAATAGACTAATCAGTAGCTACAGACCTAACAGAAAATTAATATCAAGAATATGCAACTAAGTAAAAATCTAAATACCAAAACATCAAGCAATCCAGCCAATGAGTTAGCAAATAAAGTGGTCATTGATGAGAAGGTTTAGTGCGGGCACCAGCGGCCATTTGTAGTTCGGGGATACCTACATATCTCCGCTTGTCCTGCAGTATTACAGTACGCAGGCTATGGAGGAGTCAGCCTAGGAGTCTGTCCACAGAGGACTGCATAGAAAATCTATGCAGTCTAGTATATCTATACTGTCTAGTATATCTAGTGTATATACTGTCAACACTGCAGGATAAGCAGAGATATATAGGTACACACACACACACACACACACAATGGGATTTTATTTGGTCATAAGGTAGAATGCAGGGAGATGAAGTGTTACTGTTTACTCATAAATAATTTTTTTTCCTAACGCAGGAGGCATACCCACACACTGAAAGGCAATGCAATCTAAGACCTAGTCATTATGTCTCTGTTGAAAACAACATCTTTAGTTACTAAAAATACTTTTCCTCTAACCTTGTTCACCTAGTGTGAACTATTTGCTCTGTAGTGTAACTGCACAGCATAGCTATATCCGCTTACTATGTGATATCAGCAAATCTGGGTGTTTGATGATCCAGAGTCCAGTTCTAAACATACCCATCACTCTGTCTTCACTTAAGGAAGTGGGTTGCTAATCAAGGGGGAGTGTTTGAATCCAAGCTGAAGCAAACACGCTGACAGATCACGTTACTTTAGAAAATGCCCTATCCAGTTGTTGGTCCCTACTGCATGCTAGCTCCTTCCCACCACTCACTATTTTAAACAGGTAACCAAGCAGGTCTCCTGTCCACGAGCTTTCCTGCTGCCTGCCATGCAGCGATATGATTATCTGACCAAAACGGCTTATGTGAACGAACGCATTTCAGAAATAATGACTTTAAAGCACCTGCTTTATTTCCTTCTGCTCAGAATCTAAAGTTGCTCCCACAAAGTTTATTAGGACAGATTTCGCAGTTTGTAAGATAAAGATTTTGAGTTCTCAAATATTCAAAGATGAGCACAAGTCTGGTGGGTTTTCTTTTCTTTTTTCTTTTTTTTCCCTCCTCTGGAGCGTTTTTCATTAGAACATTATTGCGTCCTGGATGCTGAACATGATAAACATGTCTGAATTCTGGAACTAGGCTCCTCTGAGCTGCTTTTTTCTTGTAAGGTTCCCAAGGAAGCCATCAGGCCATTTGCTATTCCTTACAACTCACCCTCCCAAACCCTGATGTTTTGTCACTCTAGAAAGAAGCAGGCAGCCAGGTGGTGGTGGCCTTTAATCCCAGCACTTGGGGAGGCAGAGGCAGGTGGATTTCTGAGTTTGAGGCCAGCCTGGTCTATAGAGTAAGTTCCAGGACAGCCAGGGATACACAGAGAAACCCTGTCTTGCCCCCCCCCCAAAAAAAAAAGGAAGGAAGGAAAGAAAGAAAGGAAAGGAGGAAGGAAGGAAGGAAGGAAGGAAGGAAGGAAGGAAAGAAGAAAAGAAGGAAGGAAGGAAGAAGCAGGCAGTTTGTGTTCATGAATGGGGACCTTGATTCAAGATAAAACCCATGGGAAGAGGAAGACTAATGAGGCGATGTACCTGCTGGCCTCTGAATTCCACTAAACAGTAGAAAGCTAGCTTTTCAGAAAATGCAAGTAAAGGCAATATCTATACTCCATCTCTGGCCATCATCCTGGAGGCCACACAGTTTTCTGATTGGGTCAGTTGGGGCCAAGAGCCACACCTCTGCTTCTGATTGGGGCAATTAGGGCCAAGAGCCATGCCTCTGCTTTTTGACTGTAATGTGGAACCATTTACTACTACTCTCTATGTATTTTTATTTTCTGAAATAAAATTGGGAAGAATGCAAAGAAGGAAAAAAACCTTTTTTTTTCCTGTCTCAACTGTTAAGTTACGGCTCACCTCTTCCATGTCTGAAGCAAATGATACTATATTTACCATTGCCCGGAGGTTATTGTTTTAAACATTATTCTATTGCTATTCATGACTAAACCACTTTAAAGCGAGTCTATCAACACAGCCATGGGTTTGAGTCTCTAGGATGATGATTTCTGGCTCCCTCCAGCATGTGGGCTGTCGTAGCTGTACTGTGGGTGCTCCGTGGTTTACAGCCACACATCTCTAATCTTTAATCTCTTCGACTATCACAATGGCCACTATACATTGTCACATAATCTTTTAATAATAACACCAATCATGTTGAATATAATGAGGATATCCCTAACTGGTAGGACTTCTCCTTAATTATAGCTACAACTATCTATTTACAGAGAATCTCACATTCTAAAGAACTGGGAATTAGCAGTGAGCATAGCTTCAGGAGAAACAATTCAACGCATACCATAAAGGAAAAAGAAATGTAGAAAATAAAGGACAGTCAGTGCTCTGCTGAAGTTCTTCTCCAACTCCTACATGCCACTTCTTGAAGCAACCTGCAGTTCCTTTACCGAGAGCACAAATTTCTTAGAGCAGATCTGAGACTCTTGTACAAAGAGGAACAAATAACCCTGACCCTAACCCTACCTAACCTAACCTAACCTAACCTAACCTAACCTAACCTAACCTAACCTAACCTAACCTAACCTAATCTAACCCAACCCCAACCCTACTCTATCCCTAACCCTACCCTAACCTAACCCTAATCTATCCCTAACCCTAACTCTGACCATAACCATAACCCAAGTGTTGCATTGTGGGTATTTCTGTTGTAAATTTTTATTTCATTATAGTAATGTGTTTGACAAAGATATAAATCTACAACAGAGCTTATTTATCTTCACACCTACGTAATGCTCACTGATGAGAAATCTCATTACTCTTTCTTGTAGTCCGTAGCAACCACTGTTCTACTTGTGGAATTCTTTGAATGTGACTCTTTTGATACCTTTTGTATGTGAGATCATACAATGTCCTTCTGTGGCTACCTTATTTAACTCAGCATGATCTCAGTCTACCTTGTTTTATCCACCCTGTCACTACTGCAAAATCTCCCTCTTAAATCATAACAGTGTTACAGTCTGTGTGCTACCTCAGGTTCCACACCTGCTCATTTGTCAATCAGCCAACCAAGCAACCAATCGATCAATCAATCATTAATCAATCAATCAATCATTAATCAATCAATCGGTCTTGGCCATTGTGAAGAGAGCATCAACAAACACAGGAGCACTGATGTCTGGTAGAGATACTGACTTCAGTACTTTTTGAATGACATGCCTAGAGTCAGGGCAGCTAAACAACATCCTGGCTCTATTTTTGATTGTTTGAGAGGGGTCTATACTGTTTTATATAGCATCTGCCCATGGTACCTTCCCACCAGCAGTGTGCAAGAGGTCCAGCTTCTCCATATTCTGTCAATGTGCACTGAGGCTAACCCAAAATCCTCTTCTGCCTGCTCTCTTGACTCCTACCACTACTAAATGCTAATAAATCCTACTTGGGAAAAATAAAAAAAGGTAACTTCAGCTGAGGTCCCAACCAAGTGAGAAATGAGAGCAATTGTCAATGTTTATTATTATTTTAAATACTGAATAATACTCTTTAATTTTAGTTCATTTCCAACTCAGGAAAAGGGTGCAAGGTAGCCAGAAAGGGGCAGTTGTCCAAGAAAACACGATTGCAGCATAGCGAATATAAAACCTGAAATGTTGGCTGAACTTTAAGAAAACATTCTAAAAATATTCAGAGCCTTATAAAAAGAAATCAATCTCTCTGTAGGACTAAAAATATCTCAGCTTTGAACCTTTTTCTTAAAAAAAAATTCTTATTAGACTTGAAAGTGTGTCCATTGATCCAGCAGGAGTACTTTGCTAATAATTAGACTGGCAAGGGAAACTTGAGATTTCTTCCAACCAGGTAGTAAGGGGTCTGGGCATCGCAGAAGACACGGAAAGCAGATGAAGTAGGCAGCCTCCACGCTCACGAAGTCTCAGGACAGTGCGAACTCACAGCAAAGCAACTTCCAAATGCACAGTGGCCCGGCTAACTGCTCCTTGCTCTATTCAAAGAAGGGATCTTTAAGTCTGGGATAGCCCGCAGTGTTTTCCTGTCAGCTGTACAAAACACATAGTTTCCTTTTGGCCTTCCATATTAATAGGAAATGTCAATTTTCCCATTAGACTTTAAGCTCTCTGAGGACCAAACCCGTGTTTAATTCATCTCCGGCTCTCCCGTGCACAATGGATATCCGAGGTGCTCGGCTGGGGCTTGTGAGTGAATGATGAGAAGACCGCTAAGGTCCCTGGGCGGCTCCGAGACTAACGCTGCCAACTCTCCCAGGTCTGAACGGGAAACCTGACCAAAACGGAGTATATGTTCTTTCTACTAAGGTCATATGATTCGAGAAAATATAACATAGCTTTTAATTGATATTTGTGGAATTCCACCAGGAATCATGGTACCTGCATGCCCTTTATATGTTTTTCTTAAAGCAAATTGCAAATGTGCCGTCTTTCCTCCTATTTGGGAGGTTAGGAGGCCTGAGCCAAGCCCGACTCTGTGGAGAACCAAGCTGACATTACTCTCCCTACAGACTGCACGCCACCCAGGCTGAAGCTGGAGGTGACTCTCTGTGGGAACTCCATCTAATCTAGAGCTGCCCAGCTCTGCTCGGCTCTGCTCGGCTCTGCCTGGCTCTGCCCAGCTCTGCTATAAACGGCTCACTACAGTGAGACTACTCTTACAGTTTCAGTTTCTTCCCCAAAAGGAAAAAAAAAAAAACCCTATTCCTATAAAATATTTATTGTTTTATATTTTAAAAGAAAGAACCAAATCAATTCCATCTTGAAAAGCACATTAAAAATGTAAGCACCAAGCACAGGACACATTTCACAGAAGACTGGAACTGCTAACAGTTCTTTTCTTTCTTCCCCACCCCCACCCCTACATCTAGGAGAAGAAATTAAATGAAGCTAGTTTGCCTCTGGGGTTTTAACACCATTACAATTCATCTTAATAATGAAGTTAAAATTAACTGAAAGAGGGCAAAATGGAAAAATTACTCACACTGCTAACATGGGTCTATTGATGGGAAAATGGATAAAGTTAATATCCTTTGGGCACAGTTAGGCAAAAAAAAAAAAAAAAAAAAAAAAAGATCGGTGACCTTCGATTGAAGTGACACCATCAACACTCATTTTGTGGTTTTAGAAGCATAAACTAACACATAGGATACAGGTCTGCACCAATGCAAAGACATATGCTTGAAATACACACGTGTATACACAAGGAAAGATTAATTTGTTTGAAATTATCACAAACAAAATGGCCTGCACTCCACTGAACCCTGTTGCTGAAAGTGCATGTAACTCTCCATGAGAAATCAGGTTTACTTCACGTAAATGTTCTAAAACATCTCTGTGGACTTTCTAGAGAAAAACAGAAAGTCTGATGAGAGGATCCAAAGGGGGGCGGGGACGGTCCCTGTGCCGGCACCTTGAAATCTCTCCTTAAGAACTGGAACACTGACCATCCTTTCCCTTGGAGAGACGTGTGAGCAGAGAGCGCCTGGGAAAGGAGGGCAATCATTTTAAAGGGCCAATTAAATTCTTTTCAGGGAAGTAAAGCGTCCACATTGGACATTCAATGGCGGTAACGGTAGCAGGCAGCAGAGCCCAGCTACGCAGCAGAGCCTGCGCCATTTGCCTGGCTAGCTGGGGAGAGGGTGACTGTCTCATTCATAAGCTTCCACAGGAACATCCAGCCTGCAAGTAATTTGAGTTTGGGTTGAAAGAAAAAAGTCTGTATTTCGAAGTATGCCAAGCTCCAAATTATAGAAATAAAACTCTGTGTATATGCGTGAGTGATGGGGGTGGAGGGAGAGGCAGAGAACTAACATACTGTCTTAACTTTAAAGTGGTAAAGAAACTAAATATAATTATCCTTACACAGAGCGCTATCTTCAATCACCCAGTCTTTCTCCTGATCTAAAACCATCGGCTCTAGTTAATCAGCTTTTACCCCTTCATCCCTCCATTCTTATTCCTTTAAATATTTAACGTCCAAATGTATGCTGTGTCAAGAATGTTAATATTTAGTGGGAGGAGAGGTCCTTGGTCCTATGAAGGTTTGATAGATGCCCCAGTGTAGGGGAATTGAGGGTAGGGAGGTGCTAGTGGGTGGGTGTGTGGGGAAACACCCTTACAAAAGCAGGGGGCAGGGGATAGGAGAGCGGGTTTCTGGGAGAGGGGGAAACCAGGTTAGGGGATAACACTTGAAATGTGAATAAATTAAAATAAAAAATAAACATTAAAAAAATGAGAAAAAGAATGTTAATATTAAAATGTAACATCTACACATTAAAATGTTCCTAAAATTTTGAACAAAGATAATCCTTCCAGCAGAAGAGAGGCTCAGTGGTCAAGAGCACTTGCTGTTCTTCCAAAGGACCCAGGTTCGATTCCCAGTACCGATAGTAGTTCACAGCTGGCAGAAACTCTATCTTAGGGAATCTGCTGCCCCCTTCTGTCCTCCAAGGGCATGATGCACACACAGTACACAGACATCTTTTTAAAAAAAGAAGGAAGGAAGGAAGGAAGGAAGGAAGGAAGGAAGGAAGGAAGGAAGGAAGACCATCTGATCAGGTCTTTAATTTCCAGTGTAATTTGAAGAAACAATCAAAATGCTGCATGCAACATACCTAACTGCATAATGTGTGCTCATAAGTGTTTGCCAGAGAATGCATATGTAATGCATATTTGTGTAATGGAAGAGATCATGCAGGTGCAGGAACAGAGCATGGCCAGGGGATTCTAGGCCTGAGGAGAGAGTAAGTAACATACATACCCCCTCCACTGAAGGGATAGAGAGAGCCATGGGAGACCAGAGCAGGGCTTGCTATGTAGCAGCAGGAGGCTCTGAACCAGAGCTGTAACATATATTTGCACCCTGATTCATGTGCCACCCCCAAGGGTAGGACAAACATAAATGTCACTTCCTATAACAACTCTGACAACTTTATGGGGTACAATATATTTCACTCTATTCACATGTAAGAGGCAGCCGGGGTTAGCAGTTCATTGCATGGGCTCTGAAATCCTACAGCTCAGACTATGCTGCTCTCCCCTTTATACTGCCAGGTTCAAGAACTCTCACAAACTGATCATGGTTCTCGGCATAAGTTTCATTTGTGAAATGGAATTCTATAAACTAAGATCCAATTAAGGGCCAGTGAGATGGCTCCGTGAGCAAAGGTGCAGCCCTGACACCTTGAGTTAGATCCTCGCAAGCCACGTAACGGCAGAAGGAGAAAACCAAGTCCACTCTATGAGCGTGCCCTCTGAACTCCAAAGGCTGTGTAACAGCCCCCCAGTACATACATGTGTCACACACACACACACACACACACACACACACATACACACACCTCAATAATTACAAAAACACTTTTTAAAGCCATTTAAAGAGAGCATGGTCACATAACAATCTGAAAGAGGACATTAAAAAAAAATAAAAGCATCTTGCTATAGTAGAGTCAGTAAAGATTGGCAAATGGAAGTATCATAAGACTGGTCCTCTGGTTTTCACAAGCTTTCTGTCTCCTCTTCCATATTTCCTGAGCCCAAACCATACAGTTCTGACGAGCATAGGAATGTGCACAGCTGTGGAGGCGCAGACTGCCCTCAGTCTTTATCAAAGGATAAAGTGCCCTTGGGGTACTCATCAGGTCTGGAAATGGTCAGAAACAGAAACTTAAGGAGGAACTATAAACATGGTTATAGGCTTAAAATCACCCCAGACATCCAGCGTACACCCCAATACCCAAGGGTGCATTCTGCTAGTGTCCTTGGGCAGATGACCAGAAAGCTGTATGTGAAAGTCACAACCTAAGATCAGCTGCAATTTAAAATAGTGTTGGTGAGCAGGTGGCCAAACATTTTTTTAAGTTTGTGCTCTGGTACATAAACTTGATTTAATGTTGGAGATTAAGTAGTGTGCAAAATCACAGCGACCTAGATTCTTGATAGTAAGAAATGATCTCATTAGTGACTGTAAGGACTATCAATCCAGAGAGTGTAAACAAAATGTGAATGTAAACTAGGGCGGGAGATCAAGGAAGAAGTCTCTGAAGAAGTTAGACTTTCTCCTGAGAACAATGAGCAGTCATTAATGAGACTGAAAACCGGAAGCAGGGAAATTACATGAGGAGGTAAGATGAGGCAGCCGTGAATATGTTTTGTGCTGGGAGCTCTCGGAACAGAGACACGTGGCAAATTACAGACGGACAAAGGAGAGCCCCAAAACGAGGGCAAAGAAGTCAAAGGAGCATCCTGTAGCTCTATAAGGGTTGTGTCTTGAGGAAATGGATGGTCATTATCTCAATGGGTACCTGGCAAAGAAATGTCACCAGTCTGTGTGGGGACTGGATTAGGTGATACAGCTTCTTTTGTGTAAGGCCAGTCTAGATGGAGAACAGAATGGCAGTGTTCCGGAAGAGAAGAGGCACGTGTCTCAGGGGAACAGCATCACCAGAAGAAGTCACAGAACCATATTGCATGCTGGGATAAAGACGTGAGCTAAACGGTGTCTATCATTCTTGAACAAGTTGACCTCAATGAAAGTCGTCGCGCTGGAGTATGAAGGAGTGAATGAGAAGTAAAGTGGGCTCTTAGGTGAGCTGGACAGAAAATAGTAATGCATGTCGCCATAGAATACCTTCTGGGAGGAGATTCAGGTTGTCTTCCAGTGAGAAAGTAAATGGAGGGAGAGAGGCGTTGCCTCCCGATGCTGAATAAATCACATTACATTATCTTAGCTTACATTACATTAGCTTACATTATCTTGCTTACTGAAATCTTTTCCTAGCAACTGATTCATTTCAGCAAGCAATTTGAAAAGCAAGACAAAGAAGACTTTTAATTATTAAGACCTGGAATTGGCACAAATGTGTTTTTCTGCAGTTCTATGAAACCGTGAAACTATCCTAAAGAATATCTTCCACCCAATGACTAATACTGTAAGCCTCCTGAAGGCAGAAACTATGTTTTCATGACCTCTGTTCTCAATAAGTCTTTGTTGGGTTATTGAATCTTATGAGATGTTAAAGTGACTAAAATTGTATAATAAAGTCTTCAACCCAAAACCCATAGAAGTCATCAAGTCAAATAGTCTCCCTTATTTATTTATTTGTTTATTTACTATACAATATATTTTTTATCATGTTTCCCCTTCCTAAACTCCCAGATACTTTCTATCCCCTTGTTCATCCCCTCCCCCTTCTGTTTTATGTTGGCTCCTGAGGCCTGCCCTGGGGTGTGATTCATATGTCTATGTCTATGTCTCTCTATGTCTATGTCTATGTCTATGTCTATGTCTATGTCTATGTCTATGTCTATGTCTAGGTCTAGGTCTAGGTCTAGGTCTAGGTCTAGGTCTAGGTCTAGGTCTAGGTCTAGGTCTAGGTCTAGGTCTAGGTCTAGGTCTATATTTAATCTATATAAATCAGACTCAAGGTATCAGGTCCTATGTTGAGATCCTTGATGCATTTTAATTGAGTTTTATAAATGCGATAAGTATGAATCTATTTTCTTTTTCCTACATGTAGCCATCCAACTTGACCAGCACTGTTTTATTGAAGATGCTGTATTTTCTTCATTGTGTACTTTTGTCTTCTTTGTACAAAATATCAGATGTCTGCAGGTGTTTTAACTCATATCTGGGTCTTCAGTTTGATTCTGCTGATCAATATGTCTGGGTTTGTGCCAGCACAATATAATACCATGCTGTTTTTATTACTATATCTCCGTGGTGTGACTTGAAAACAGAAATGGGGATACCTCCAGCAGTTCTTTTTGTTGAGGTCCAGGAATTGCTTTTCAAACCATACAAACACCAATCTCAGTCACACAGGGATCATTTGTTGGGCAAATGCCCCAGGACTGGTTGACCAGGTTCATGGTCCAGAGTCAGGAACTGAACCATGACCCCTAGTTAAGATCCTACAGGGGTTTTAAGTCCCAAATCCACAAATATCTGTGGCAAGTTATTTCACCAATGAGGTTTTAGGGATAGGGGATTTCCTTAGGAACATGTCTTTGTTGTACACTAATCCTGCTCCTGTTGGTTGGGTATTCAACTGTGGAAGGAGACTTACCTTGTCTAACATTCATGCCCTAACTTGTCTACCAGGATGGGACTTGCCTAACATTCACATCTTAACTTGCCAACAGGAAGTCAGTAGTTACCCAAGGACATGTCTCTTTTGCCAAGTAGCATGTCAGTTGCCAGGGAGGTCTTAGGAACTTAAACTTCAGTTGACCACTACTCAAAATGGAAGTCTTATACCAAATAGTTTCTTGGTTCAGGTGTCTCTCTTGGGTTGGGGTCCATCCTAGGGGCAGCTTATATCATAAAAGCATATACACAGGTGCAGAAAGTACTGTTGGGTGGTTAGTTTGGGTCCAAGCTTATTGTGGGTAACTATACAACGCAGTTTACTGATTTCTATCATGATTGGTTTCCAAGGGCACAAAACATAACAGAATATGTAACTAACTTGCATTAGAAAGTTTCCTAGTAAGAGCAGAAACATGAGAAAGCTTCCTTACAATGGCAGGCTAGCCAAGTAACTGTTACCCAGGCATTAACATTTTACCTGGGTCTTAACATTCCATCTAAGCCTTAATATCTTACCTAGGCCTCAACACTTTAATATTCAGGAGTGTTTTGGCTATCCTGGTTTTCTGGTGTGTGTGTGTGTGTGTGTGTGTGTGTGTGTGTGTGAATGTATGTGTGTGTGCATGTATTTTTCCATATGAGGTTAAATATTTTCTTGAAGATTTGTGTTGTCTGTGTCAAATGTCTGAGAATGAACATCATAAAAAAAATAACATCAAACCTTGAACTGCTCCTTCATAGGATGGCGGTGCATCCCCAACAGGGAGCTTCCTTTCTAGTAGCGTGCTCCTCCCTCACTCTAAGCTGTCGGCATCCGCTTTTATCTGCTGATCATAAAAGAAAGAACTAGAGATACTCGGGATGCTTTCGTAGCTTGACCCAGAGTTTAAACAGCCTGGACAACATAGTGAGAGCAATCTTTAGAATATTAAATAAATAAACGAAAACTTTACTGTCATAAAGATCCATCGCATTATGAGCAACGGGGACTTGTGCCTGTTGACTCTTTTGACTTCTGGTTTCATTACTGAAACCTGACGATTCTTCCTTGGGCCAATTCCTCAAAATGTTCACTGGTTCCTACTCCTTCTCACATAAACAAGCCATGCATGTTTGTTCTCTCTCCTCCTCCTCCTCCTCCTCCTCCTCCTCCTCCTCCTCCTCCTTCTTTCTCTCTCTCTCTCTCTCTCTCTCTCTCTCTCTCTCTCTCCTCCATTATTAACTCTTACAGTCTTTCTTTATGGACCATTTCTAATAAGACACAAATACACTATGTTTTATGTTTCTAAAAAGACTCCCTTGTCCTCTTTATAGTGTTTACAAAGAGGGGCCCTGCCTTTCCTGCTACATCCTTGTATGGCAAAAAAAAAAAAAAAAGACCAAAAGAACTGTGGACTGTGGACTGTGGACACACCCAGTCTCAAATACCTTGCTTCCACTTCTCTCTTTAAAAATGTGTTTCCAATGCTACAATGAAGGTTCTTTAACCACAGTCACGATCGCTACATTTTAACTGTGCCTTTGTTTCTTGGTCATTGCTGTCTTGACTTTTCTGGTCCACTTCCTTTCCACGTGTTTTTTTTTTCTTTCCTTTTTTCTTTTTTTTCTATTTGAGGGGGTTGCTACCACCTCTCCTCTGCCACTAATCTCGATTCTTTCAAACCAAAATCGAGGTGCATCTTTGATCTTTCTCTTTCCTTACCTTCCAAGATACAATCTACAACAACTCTTATCAGCACTACCTTCTCAAGGAATCCAACAATTCCTCAGTGTCTTCATGTCTGTCTGTACAGTCCAGGAGTCAGCCTGTCCTGCCTGAATCACTTTGTCATCTGCCTGGACTTATCGCTTCTATATGTGCTCCACTGGCCTCGTGAAGGTTTCCAGAGTTCTTAAGATATTCTGTGCTCTTATCACAAAAGAACTAATTGTTCAGCTAATTATCTTTGCGTACTGTTTCCAAACCTAGATTAAATTTAGAACAGCCCCCCCCCAAGCTGTTAACTAGCTGTGTGGCTCAATTTTAGGCAGTCAAATAGAAACGAATGTAATATTAGCAAATGATAAATGTAAAACCACCACAACCACCACCAAAGCATTCCATGTAAGACTCCCTCTGGCTTGCTGTGGCATGCAGGCAATTTGCTCACAGGTAAAATGAGGCCAAGTATCCGGGCTAACTCTATGGAACTAATGAGGAGGGATATCTGTTCAGATTCACATTAGTGGAAAATGGTCTTGTTTGGATCTAGTGCTAAGATGGATCTTTGAATTTTTTCTTTTTTTAAATATATTTTCAATTGGGGAAAGGTCAAAGGAATGAGTCAAGGTCAGTCATTCAATAACTATAAAGGTCATGTCTCAAATCCCAGTCTCTGAATCCAAATTCAATCCTCTTTCACCCATTTTTTTTTCTTTTTGTCTTTCTTCTAATAATGATGCATGCCACAGGAGACAGACTGGGTAATTTAGATATAAAAAATAGCAGGTCTGAATTGAATTTCACAGCCTTGGGCTTTCCACTACAATTCCAGAGAGACATTGAAAGTTTAGATATGTAAGTTCCAGTAAAGGGGGCAGGTTTTATGTTTTAATGTAAGCCTTGGAATTCAGTGATAAATTGCGAATGTCGAGCTTACTATATTATGAGATAAGGGGATGTGGAAAAAGACTTGCGTGTCCCACTGTGGGGAATGGGAGCAAGAACAATCATATACTCCCCATCTCTAATGACACACATGAAAGAACTCAGCCAGCCATAGGTAGTAGCCAGAGGCAGATGGAAATATCCCCATTAACAACTTTCAAGAATAAATCACTTTATTGAGAAACAAATGATGGCTTAATGCCACCATGTGGCTTATAGATCACTGAATATAATGGAAAGAAACTAAACTAACTTGTAATAGATTAGGGAAAAATAGTGTTGGAGATGCAAGATAATATTATACTACTGTATAGACCTTATTGTTTTTAATTACATTTCAAGTGTTATCCCCTTACCCAGTTTCCCCCCTTCTGGAAACCCCCTATCCCATCCCCTCTCCCCCTGCTTCTATGAGGGTGCTCCTCCACTCACCCACCTCCACTCCCAACTCCCCACCCTTAATTCCCCTACTCTCGGGCATCTACGGAACCTTCACAGGACCAAGAACCTCTCCTCCCAATAATGTCTGACAAGGTCATCCTCTGCTACATATGCAGCTGGAGCCATGTGTACTCCTTGGCTGGTGGCTTAGTCCCTGGGAGCTGGGGGGGGGATCTGGTTGGTTGATATTGTTGTCCTTCCTATGAGGTTGCAAACCCCTGCAGCTCCTTCCGTCCTTTCTCTAATTCTTCCATTGAGCGACCCTGCACTCAGTGCAAGGGTTGGCTGTCCCAACCCTTGGGTATGAGTTTGGGTATGTTATGCCTTCATTTTCATTAAATTCTAAAAAGTCTTTAATTTCTTTCTTCATTTCTTCCTTGACAAAATTATCATTGAGTAGAGTGGTATTCATCTTCCATGTATATGTGGGCTTTCTGTTGTTTTTGTTGCTATTGAACGCCAGCCTTAATCTGTAGTGATCTGTTAGGAGGCAAGGGATTATTTCAATCTTCTAATATCTGTTGAGGTTTGATTTGTGACCAATTATATGGTCAATTTTAGAGAAGGTACCATGAGGTTCTGAGAAGAAGGTATATTCTTTAGATTTAGGTTGAAATGTTCTATAGATATCTGTTAAATCCATTTGGTTCATAACTTCTGTTAGTTTCACTGTGTCTCCATTTAGTTTGTGTTTCCCTGATATATCCATTGATGAGAGTGGGGTGTTGAAGTCTCCCACTATTATTGCATGAGGTGCAATGTGCGCTTTGAGCTTTAGTAAAGTTTCTTTTACAAATGTGAGTGCCCTTGCATTTGGAACATAGATGTTCAGAATTGAGAGTTCATCTTGGTAGATTTTTTTCTTTGATGAGTATGAAGTGTCCTTCCTTATCTTTTTTGATGACTTTAGTTTGAAAGTTGATTTTCCTAGATATAAAACTGGCTACTCCAGCTTGTGTCTTGGGACCATTTGCTTGGAAAATTGTTTTCCATCCCTTTACTCTGACATAGCGTCTGTCTTTGACACTGAGGTGCATTTCCTGAATGCAGCAAAATGCTGGGTCCTCTTTGCATATCCAATCTGTTAGTCTATGTCTTTTTGTTGGGGAATTGAGTCCATCGATGTTAAGAGATATTAAGGAATAATCATTGTTGCTTCCTGTTATTTTTATGTTTGTGTGGCTATCTTCTTTTGGGTTTGTTGAAAGAAGATTACTTCCCTGCTTTTTCTAGGGTGTGGTTTCCCTCCTTGAGTTAGCGTTTTCCACCTAATATCCTTTGTAAGGCTGGATTTGTAGAAAGATATTGTATAAATTTAGTTTTGTCATGGAAATCTTGCTTTCTCCATCTATGGTAATTGAGAGTTTTGCTAGGTATAGCAGTCTGGGCTGGCATTTGTGTTCTTTGAGGTACTGTATGAGATCTGCTCAGGATCTTCTAGTTTTCATAGTCTCTGGTAAGATATCTTTGAATTTTTTATAAGAGTAACTAGAATTGCCCTAATTGTATAATGCTGTGTGTGTGTGTGTGTGTGTGTGTGTGTGTGTATCCCAAATATTGCCTTTGGATAAATATGAGCTGTTTTGGTATCTCCAGGGCCTGGTGACCTTGAGCTCTGCCCAGATTTGTACTCTCAGCCCACCCTCACTCAGTGTCAGCCCTCCTGTGCACACTGGCCTCTTGCTGCTAGGAAAGCACGCAGAGACAGTTCTCGTCCCAGGGACTTTCTTTTCTTTCCCCTTTTTCTCAAGTTCCCTACTGCCAGGGACTCATTTCTGCTCAAATTTTAACTTAAAAATGAAACGAAACAGAGAATAATGCCTGAGATTTTAAATGACATTTCCTTACCCATAATTTCATGTTTTGTCTTCACAGTTCTCAGATTTCCCTGTAAGTATGCAATCATTTATTTCCTTACTAACTTGCTACCTATAGGAGGCAGATTGTCACTTGCTACAGGACTGAGTCTATCACAGAAGCAACACCTTTCTAAGAAGGACATGGGAGAACTTTAAAATGCTGTCTCTGCCTGTGTGTGATAGGTTGCCCAGGATTGTGACTGACTTCTGTGAAACATTTTCTGGGGAAAGAGAATAGGCATCTACTCAGGATGGGAAACGAGCAATAGAACACAGGAACAACGCCACCCAACTCCAACTTAGTGGACCAGGAGGCTTGCTGGAATCACTTAGAGGAGCAGGGGCACCTCAAAGGTAGCTGCACCTCTGACGCATCCACCACCACAGAGTTAGAACTAACCCTAGGATGCTGTAACACTTGATATTAACTGCATCATGTGCAGGCAGGCAGCTCACCGTGTACAGGCGGCTCACAGCACGCATGCCAGAGGGGGGAGAGGCTCACTGCATGAAGGCCACTCACATGTGCAGAGCAGAATGGAGCGTAACTTCCTCAGTCTTCACGGCTCATGTTATTTTGACTGTTAACTTTCTTGACTTGCATATTTTGCTGAAGCAATTGCTCAACAGCTTGCTAAGGACTGTGAACTTCAGGCTGATAAACCATTTTTTAAAAAATCCCTGAATCCTACCACATAAGCCTGGAAACACCCTTATCTAGCAGAGCTTTTAGGTAAAAGTTTGATAAGAAAGGCGGTGAGTGGCAGCTTTAAGAGAGGCTGAACCTTGAGCACAGGTAAGCCTTGTCTTTGTTCCAGATCCACTGAAACCATGGGATAATGCATGCAAGATAGTTAAGGCTGCAAGGTTTGTTACACAGAAAAAAAAAAAATATATCAAATGCACCCTTGTAGATCAATTGATCTGGGTGGGCAAAAAGAAAAGGAAAGAAATACATTTAAGAACCAGGTAGTGCAGCACAGAACTTCAGAAACCATATGCTTGCTTAAATGCCACGTGCCCTAAAATGTGACCTGCCATTTGCACACAGTGATCTCTAGCTCTGCGCTATGTCTATTTGTGCGGGTAAAAGTAAACTGCTCCTAACATTTTCCAGCCATCCTCAGCGCTGACTATGAAAACAGAGCACACGCATCGGGTTGCTTTCCCTTTACCCAGTGCCCTCATTTTGTTCCTGTTGCTGGGAAAAACACGCCCCAACAAAGGGCAGCTTAATGGGGAAAGGGTCTATTTGTTCCAAGATCTCAGGTTAAATTCTGTGATCCACTGGGAGTTAAGGCAGGAATGAGAGAGTCATTTCATCATTTCATCAAAGAGAGAATCAAAGCCTGCATGTCACCCCCCCCACACACACACACACTTTGATTCTGACCAAGAGGACCAGTGCCACTCACTCTCAAGCTGTGTCTTCCCACATTGATTAAGGCAGTCAAGGCTATCTCCCATAGACACACCTGAAGGGACTCTAGTCAGCTTGCAAAGAAGGCTCTGGCACACCTGGCCCTTCTCCCTTATTCCCTCTGCCTTGCTAAAACAAAACAAAACAAAACAAAACAAAACAAAACAAAACAAAACAAAACAAAACAAAACACAAAAACTATTAGATTACATTCCTGAAGCTAAAGCTAGCCACCAAGGCCCAGTCCCTTATTTGGTCACTTCCGCCCCCTGAAGCTGACTACTGAGGTCCAGCTGTCAAAGTATTCAAGTCCAGCAAACAAAAGCCCCCTTCAGCCCACCTAAAGGACATGCCCAATTAAAATTAAAGACCTCATCCTAACACAGGGTTTCCTCTTTTCTCTCTATAAACCAACATTTCCCTATGTGCTATGCCTGTCTTCTCTATCCAGAGACAGCCCTTGTCCTCCAGGACAACTAATCTCTCCTCTTTCCCTTGGTCCTTTCCCCTTCTCTTTCATTTTCTATCTCCTATCTGTCTCTTATATCCTGGCCTCTCTCCCTCTAGGACTGAGAACTTGCAGATCATCTCTCATGGAAGACTCTCATTCTAGGTACTTTGTGACAAGGTGACACTAAATGTAACCATCATACCAAGACAATGTAACCATCATACCAAGACAATGTAGCCACCATACCAAGACAGTAGCAACATACAGGAAATCTCACTCCAAGGCTTGGCTCAGGAGCTGGTGTTTCTCTTTCCCCTACTTCCTAAGTAAATGGCTATAAATAAATATTCAGAAGCCCAACTACATTTCTCTTGCTGCTTTTATATTTACTAAGTTAAAAAATAATATATATTATGCAAAGCTTAGCTTTTGCTCCTCTGTGGTCTTGGTCTATTTTTGTCCTTATAAAATGCTCTGTTCCATTAAATAATCTTTACCAACTGTAGGAAGAAAAAAAACTCTCGTTGCAAAACATTATATTCCTTCTATGTTAGATTATTCTGTAAATTAAAATAATATTTTTCTCTAGAGATTAAACATATTATAAAATTAAAGCAAATGGGGTTAGTGGCAAATTTTCATCTCTTTTCTGCAAAACTAAAAAATGTATACAATTACCTGACAACAGAGAAAGCCATTGGATTCTCATTCCTGAAGTAGTATGGTTTATAACAAAAAGCTGGGGACTTAACTAGTTGTCTAGAGCAGAAGAGAGCATAAGCCTCTGCCTGCTGCATCTGTGAAGATGTATGATCGGTGTGAAAATGATCACTGAAGACGGGATTAGTGCTGCCTTGGGAGATTGCTTTTGCTTGCAAGAGATTTCAGCTAGAGGAATATACAGCTGTCAGCTGAAACTACTCCAGGCCCGAGCGAGCGAGCGAGCGTCAGAACACAAGCGCAGGGCCTGAATACACAGAGTAGCTTGGTGCTAGAGCACCTGCCCTCCATCCTTAACACCACATAACAGCAAGGATCTCTGACTATGTGGATTGGGTATCAAAGCAGCTGCGGCCTCAGAAGACCCGAGGCTCCCATTCCTCGCATGGAGATCTTAAGCCAGGTTCATTTTATTATCAAAAAGACTAATGTCCCACACCTGCACCTTTCAATGAACCACCAGACAGCTGCTTAGTGTAGGAAACATAATAGCCCTCAGCACAATGCCTCAGTAATGTCAGCATCGGAGTGCCAAGGGGGGAAGGACTACTATAGCAAAACAACAGCAAACGGCAACGAGAAACGAGGACATCGCCTTCGATTTTAATTTAATATCTTTTTTTATTCTTTACACAATTGACTGTACACAAAACAAAGATTCAACCAGTTGAAAATTTTCATGCTGACCCGTAATCCATGTACATGCAATGGTCTTCCCATTATGGTAGGTGGGAAAAGTTTGTCTCTTCAAATGAGGAAAGCCATTAATATCAGCTACTAATCAGAGCTTATCAGGATTCAGGGAATTGGAGAAAATGAAAATAAACTATGAGAAATTAGGTCTATTTGAATCTGTTCTATCTATTGGGTGAAAGACAAGGACAGAAAGAATGTTTCATCTAATAGAAGACAAGCGTGAGAGGCGTCTGAGTGACAATGCATTGCTCTCTCTCAGAGCTAATTATATCTCTGTGCCGCATTCAGAAAAGAAGACACAGAGTTACCATCAGCGAATACTTATTTTAATTGTTCCATCATGAGCACTTCTTTTTGAAGTAATTGGGCTATTTTTTTTAAAGTGGGTACAAACATCTCCTGTCCTGATAGAAGGCTGAAGGTGAACAGTTATTTCTTTTGAAGAAAAACTTGAAATAATGCAGTTATTGGTATCAGATTTCTTGCAAGGTCCAATGCTGCATGCCTACCTACAACCTCAGGAACTCTCAGGACTTAGTGAGTGAGAGGAGAGGCGAGTTCATCGCCGATCTGGCCAACATAAAAAGATTCAAGAGAGGGGGGGGACTTTTAAATAGACATTTTTATTTTATGTGTATAAGTGTTTTTCCTACCTGTATGTATATGCAATATGTGTGTGCAGTGGCTGCAGGAACCAGAAGAGGGCATTATATTTTCTGGAACTGGAGCCACAGACTGTTGTTAGTTGACACATGGGTGCTAGGAAACAAACCCAAGGCCTCTGCAAGAGCAACGAATGATCTTAACTGTACTCATTACTGAATCACCTCTCCAGCAGAGAGAGGAAGAGGGAAGGGGGGGAGGGGAGAGGGAGGGAGGGTGAAAGGGTCAGAGGGAAGAAGAGAGGCTGGGGATGGCCTCTAGAAGGAAGAGCAAGGGGGAGGGAAAGGAAGGGAGAAGGAGAGGGAGAGAGGGAGGTTTAAATTTATTTAAAATTTAATTCTGAGAATTGAACTTCTCCAAGAAGGAATGGTTTTGAAGGAAACAAAGGTTGAGATTTAATCCAAAGCTATGATCTGTCCTCAGGCAAGAAAGGAGGTCTACACACATTCCCAAACAACCAAAAGCTAAGGCTCAGCTCCGCCTCTCAGCTCCGCCTCTCACCCAATCTCCATGCGGGTGGCTCCACCAGGCATTCATGGTCCTTACAGAAATGATGGAAGTGTGTTGCCCAGCAGGGTAGTTACTTTATTATTATAATTGTTCAGAGTGCCTGGCACACAGTTACAGCGGAAATCACATATTCATAGTTATACATACATCCTGATTATGACTAGTTACTGTTGTTGTCAATGTTCTCCAATCAATCACTCCCTCTAATGCCCTATTCCATACGGTTGGGCAGACTGCTTCACTGGTGTGGCACTTGTAGGAGCTCTGCAAATATTAGCAGCTAATATCTCTCAGCGAAGCCATATAAAGCTCACTGCTTAAGTAGCCTGCTTACACTCACTGTGCTATTGAAAACTATTTGACTAGTTTTTCTAGAAATTAGAAGAGCCAGTACCCACAGCCATCAAAACCAAAATGCTTATTTAAAAAGTAAGGTAGCCCCATGAGAGGGGAAGAAGCTATCTTAAGGGGAAGACAAGACACATAATGTATGATCTGAAAACAGACATGGTATTAAAGGAGGGAGGGGCTCAGAAGAGAGGAAGAGGGCGGGGCCTGGCCTCTAGAAGGAAGGGCAATGAGAACAAAGCATATTCAAAAATGCTGCAATGAGACCCATAACTCCGTGTGCCACGTTTAAAAACTAAAAATTTGAAATGAGAATTTCTTCACATGACGCCCGTTTACTGACCACCAGTTGTGCCACACAAATTGACAATTTTCTCCCTTACATAGCGCATTCCCAGTATGAAAGGCCTTGAACCGATAACAAAGGGCTGTTGCAAATGACATTTGTATCATTCGTGATGAAGAACTTCTCCCTCACAACTCATGACTCTTAACGCTTCAGAGAACTGAATGTGCAGTGTGAGAGGAAGGACTGGCCTCTCCTCAGCTCGGGGCTGGACAGTGATGGGAGGAAAGTGTGAAATACAGTATGTGCCATCAACACTGATGCTTTATGAGAACAGCATGAACATCTGGAGCAGGGATTGAACCTTTATCTACTAAAGATCTCAGCCTCAACGGATCCATCTTTAAGGCAGTGAAACTGGATAGCAAGTAAAGCTAAGATATTGAGTTGATTTTCTATCTCCATTTTACCTCTTTATTTCACAATTTACTCTGTAAATATTTTCACAGCACAATAACAATAGAACAAATACTATATATTTTTAGAGATTTTACCTAGTGCTTGATCGTATTTTAAATCCATGGAACAAACTGAATAGTTTACCTAACCAGGAATGGTTGTTCCCAACCAGACATTCTGAGAAAAGATGTGCAAAACACAGATTCCATAGAGGAAACTGCCACGGACCGACTCAGTCGGAACACACACACCCGTGGGGAATCAGGGTCTTTGGTATGCAGGAAGGTACAGGTCCGGCGAATGACAGACAGACACACCAGGTGTAGGTTGAGTCTGAATGCACTTTACTGTTCTGAGGCAGGAACTTTTATACACATAAGTTGGCATTACATTACTGAAGAAAAAAAATGTATCCAGTGAAGTGTTTACAAAGAATGGTTACCATGAGTATCTGGCACAAGGAAATACAAAATCAATCAGGTATGATCTTTAGAGAATACATACAAAGCCATCGCGTCCCTCTGTAGTTAATGATAAACTAGTAGTTCAAGAGTCCTTGGAAACACTTTGTTATACCACTAAGTTTTGTTTGTGTAGTCCTTAACATCCTGCTTTCTTCTTGTGAGACTCCCTTAGGCTCATTTTGAAACTTTACTTAACTGATGCTTTCCATGTCAGAGTGCCAGTGCCACCCAGCCACACAAATGCATATATTGTTGGGGGGTTAATTCTTTAATGTATTTAGGTAATAACTGTATAGCTGATCAAAAGGCAAAGCAATGGATCTCTAGAAGATAAATCATGGCCAGTGCTGTAGCTCAAAGAATGAACTCTCGTTAGCTTTAAACACCTGGGTGCTCTCAGCTCTTGCTACCAAGAACAATTCGTAAGTAAAGAAACAGGTTAAAGAAAGTCAAACAGGCAAGGCTTGCCATGAGAAATTCAGCTCAGCATTTTCTCTGGCCAAGGAGTCTCACAACGATTTCCTCAAATAGACAGCCATTAGGCTTTTACCTGTAAATATCACACAGTTTCCACCGAGATTGCGGTTTAGCTGTGGGAATCATACAGTGTCTATGAGACCTTCAGCTCTGGCCCAGATAAAAATGATTACCATTATAGATTGCTGTGAGCCACCATATGGCTGCCATGCTCTCAGAGAAGCTTATGCCCATAAGCAAGGACTCTGGATAGCTGAGGCATGCCTGGGTGTTTCTGTGTATTGCTTCTAAAGATCGCTGCATTTGGGTTTCCTTAAAGTTAAGGGTCTGTCTCAGGTATACTATGGGAAATCAATATGTACCATACTCATGCTTAGGGTAAAGGCACCAGGAAAAGGGGCTTCCTTTTCTGAGGCCAGCTTTATATGAGCACAGTCAAGACAGGAACAGCTCAGTCCCTGTGGGATCATGATGTTCAGAGAGGCTGCAGCCCCAGAGATAAGATAACGAATTGGCTGATCGGGAGAAGGCAAGGGATCTACTTACTGGTGAAGTGGTCTGCGTGCTATTCAAAAAAGAAAAAAGAAAAACAAAACACAAAACTGCAGGCCTCAAGTGAATGTTTACCATTTGATCTAGGCACCGCCACATCAGGAACCCCAGGCCTCAGCCCCACGGGAATGTCAAAGCTTTCTTTGTGTCTGACTGCCAGTCAGTAGACAGCATGTTTGAATTTCTAAATATTTGGCATAAAAATACCTGTTCATCCTTTTCATGCCCACTTGCATAATGATTAGATTAATTTCTATACTCTTCTTTGTCTCCTGACATGAGGCCATAAACGTTCCCACCTATGTAGTTATAAAAAAACACATTGGGACTCAATACATAGTTCAAGACCATGGGCTGTGAGGTCAACATTTTCTAAATTCAACCTTCAGCTCTGGCCCAGATAAAAATGATTGGGAAGACTTTTTAAAAAATAATAATTATTATTTTATTTATGTTATGAGTACACTGTCTTAAGACACACCAGAAAAGGGCATCAGATGCGATTATAGATTGCTGTGAGCCACCATGTGGTTGCTGGGAATTGAACTCAAGACCTCTGGAAGAGCAGTCAGTGCCCTTAACCACTAAGCCATCTCCCCATCAGGAAGACTTTTACAAAGGTACCAAGGGGAGGCAGTTTACTCAATAAGCAATTTTGGAACAGTTGGATATTTAAATGGAAAGAGAAAAAGAACTTTAACTTTTAGCTTTGACATACTCTGAAAGGAAAAGTAGCCACAGAAAATAGATTGCTGTCATATATCAGAGTAAAAAACTAAGAAACTTCTTAGAAGAAAATTACAGGAGAAAAATGTTCTAACTTCAGATCAGCATATTTTTTAACATGATCATAAAATAAAAAAACTAAAAAAATGAAGAGACCGTAGGTGGGACCTGAAGTGAATGTGTACCATTTGATCTAGGCACTGCCACGTCAGGAACCCCAGGCCTCAGCCCCACGGGAATGTCAAAGCTTTCTTTGTGTCTGACTGCCAGTGTTGATAGTGTGTGCAGAAAATGTGTAACATAGCTTTCTCCCTCCAGATACTGTCAGCCTGATACTGCTCCCCTCTAGAGCCTCCTCACACTGGGAGTGGTTGGACCTGCCTCCTTGTTCGTATTATATACGGCCATATATAATAACCCTGACTCCCAACAAGCCCCCTCCCTGTTCAACTGTACATAATAAACACATCTAGCATACAGGGTGCTGCAGCTATCTAGAGCCCAGACTATCCAACCCCATCTTTTCTATATGTGTTTTCATATGTCTGTGCTTTCTTTAGTATCTGTCATTTCTTCGAGCCCAGTTAGATAAGGCCCTGGAGCCATGGAGGAGCGCAGCAAGACACCATCAACACATCATGATCGTCAAATGAAAACAGAAGACATTGTCTGGTACTGAGTACCTAGGGAAAGCATATAACTAAAGAAGACGAATCTAGAACACACAACGAAGGCTTAACATCACAAAAGAAGACAACAGAAAGAGATGCAGATTATAACAGACACTTTGACAAAGGGATTGAAAATAATGCCATGGGGGGAAAAATAGCCAACGCCATTTGGGCAAATGCAATTTAAAGCACGGACAGATGTAACTGGAAAAGTTAAATCAGAAAAGATCAGCAGCATCAGGAGCCGAGAGAGGTGTGGCACAGGTGTTGCTAAGCATGCGGAATGGTGCCGTCAGTTTAGACATGTGTCCCAAGTTTCTCAAAAGTTTTGGTTGCAACCAGCAAATAACCAAGTAATTCCAACCATGGGCAAACAGAAACTCATCTCCTTAAGAAGGCCCACGTATGAACCATACAGGCTTCCCTGGGTCAAAAACTAAAAATAAACCATGTGACAATCAAATGGAAACTGTATGATCCAAGTCCACAAAATAAAATCCTACACTGTGCAACAATGAACTGATCTGTAAATGAAACTCAATATTATCCTAAGCGGAGGAAGTCCCGCAAACGCTGTAGACACAGTCTGATGCAAGCGCACTGGAGGAAGTGTGATGCAAACACACACTGGAGGAAGTGTGATGCAAACGCACACTGCACGATTTCACTGAAGTGCGTGTGAGAAAAGGCAAAATTTGAGTGAGAAAGCTTTTACCACAAAGGAGGACAAAGCAATGTTCACAATAATATGTATGCTTGATATATTGATCACTTCAGGTATTATATAATTACTATACAACTATATCTACATCCATATCCATATATATGTATATATATGAGGTATATGTATATGTGTGTGTATAGTTTGTCAGAATTCATTATGAAACTAGACCTTTTAAGTAGGTTTTTGTTACATATCTGCATTACACCTCAACAAAGTGTCCTTTTATAAAAAACAAAAAGTATCCCTCTTTGATATTTATTACATGGCCCAAATTATCCAACCTTTCCATGAATTTCTGCTATAAATTAATTACACTTCCAGTTCAGAATTCTTTGCATGTGTTAACTTGTTCATTCTTGTTGCTCAGTAGTAGCCCATTGCATATAAATACCACTTATGTATCCGTTCTGAGTTCTTTCCAGTGTTAAATAGTGTGGATGCCTCCAACCCACGTATATTTTGCAGTATGTCACGGTTACTAGCGTTCAATAGTACTCTTGAACTCTCATCTGTCTATGGCCAATGAGATCAGGTAATACATCACACAACACAGGCCAAGGTGTTGACCTCCAGAACACTCTTTGGAAGCCTGATCTATTGCAGTGTCTTTGACATTTAGAATGCAGGGTTTTTGTTTTTCAGTGGATTGTACTGAATTTCATATGTTTTCCTGTTGTTCCACCCACCTAATTTGATAACTGGCTCTGACAAACAAGTTTCTAATTTGGAGTCCTTACAGGGATATTCATCAAGTCTGAGAGCACTGCCTATTGGAATCCTTGTTTTGTCATACAATGGATACCAAACATTCACCTTCAAAAACTGAGAACCTATACATCTCCTTTGAAATAAGTTGTTTGCACTGACAAAAAAAGAACCATAGTGTATACTCCTTTAATTTATAACCCCACTCCTAGCTCAATGTCTAAACAAAATGCATACAGATACTCAACAAAAGACATTGGCAATAATGTTACAGCAGGACTATTTGTCATAGTCCACAATGGAATCAAGCTACATAGAGTGGGCATATAAAATGTTTGTGTGCCGTGGTTTAATGAGAAATGGCCTCTATAGGCTTCTGTAGACTTTGAAGACTTGGTCCCTGGTTGGTGGTGCTGTTTGCAGAAGTTATGGAATTTTTAGGAAGTGCAGCCTTTGGGCTTACAGTATGTGACTGGGGTGGGGCTTTGACGATTGATAGCTATACTGGCCAGTTTTATGTCAGCCTGACCCACACTATAGTCATCTGAGAGGAATTAAGAAAATGCTTCCACAAAATTGGGCTGTAGGTAAACCTGTGAAGCAGGTTCTTGGCTAATGATTGATGGAGTAGAGTCCAGTCGTTTGTGGGTAGTGCCACCCTGAGCTGGTGGTCTTAGATTCTGTAAGAAATCACTTCTCCATGGCATCTGTACAGTTCCTGCCTTCTGGTCTTTGCCCTAGTTTCTTTTGATGATGGATTGTGACATGGAAAAAAAATAAGCGAAATAACCCTTCCCCCCCAAATTGCTTTTGCTCATATTGCTTCATTGTAGCAATAAAACCCTGACTAATACAATATTCCTCACCAAACTTCCTGCTTCTGATTTTAAGATTTTTTTAAAAAAATATTCTTTCTGAATTTATCCACTCAATTAATTAAAAATACGCTTCTTGAGTTTATGATGTCGTGTAGTAATTACACCCATTAACAGTAATTTCACTTTTTCAAAGTTTAGCTATATTAATATCAATCTTTTGAGTGAGTCTTATGGAAATTATTTAATAATACTATGTTGACAGATTCAACTTCATTCCCTCTCAAAAATGTCGAACAATTTCAAAGTCTGAAAGCATTTTAAAAATTTAAATTTATTGGAGTATATGTCTGGACAGTATTTGTTGCTATAGCACCTTTCAAAGGTAGAGCCCAGGTGTCCTCCTGAGTCAGGAGTTTCTGGCCTGGTCTTGTAATGATCCTACATCCCCCATATAATGAATAACCTTCACATAATAGAGTCATCAGACCCCGAGAGACCCTGACATCTGCAGCTGCATACACATCTGTAAGTCATTGCTGCCTCTGCCCAGCAGACACACATTGAGAGTCTCACCTCCCGCACAAAACACAAAATTCCACTTTGCTTCCAGTGTGATCTTTGCTTTGAACTCCCTTGCTTTAATTAGCTTGAGGGAACTTAAGGAGCTTTTCAAACAGCACCCTTTTCCTCCCTCCTCTCTATATCTGCAAAGATACTTTGTTGTTGTTGTTGTTGTTGTTACAATTGTTGCTATTTTGTTTGGAGCTTCTTATAGTTCTAATACAAGCATTAAAAGATACGATGTTCTTCTTACCTACACCACTATAAAAATCCCTCTAAGCTAATGCTTTCTGGCCCCTTGTAAGCTTTCATGTTGTGAAACATAATTCTCATATTGATGTCTCAAGAGAACCCTCTTCTGCAACCCAGCTTTGCCACCAACATTTGCCTGTTCTCACATGCCACAGCTGGAGAAGACCAGGGACCCTCCATTCTGTTCTTTCTCCTCTCCAACATCTTGGTTGGCCCTCTCCTCCTCCTTCCTCAATTTGCATGCCTGGCCAGGTTGGCAACTTCAAATAACCCCAAAACTCCAGAGAAAAGTCAGAATATCCACAGCAAATTTCTATGCTCTGAGATGATTACATTTCACAGACAGAGGCTGGAGATTACGACCAAGGCACAGGAAAGCAGCATTTGCTGAGGGCGAACCTGCGTTTCCTACGTCCTACTCAGACCTAAAGCAGACCTGCAGATTTGATATTTTAAAAAACAAGAATAATGATTAAAAGTCACTACTTTCTTAGTAACTATAAAATTATCAATAAGTATCTTGTAACTACTCCAACTGATTTTCCCCCAAATCAATTTGAACATGATTTAATTACAGGGTCAATACTGAGGGGGGGGTGTCTGTCCCAGAACAGAATTTATTGCCACTTAGCTCCCTAACGGGCTTACTACTCCTGGATTAGAATTTCAATAATACTAACATTACCTTCTATATTTTTTTCCTGTTTGGATTGCTGGCAGCTACAGCTGAGAGTATGATCTCTGTGACATGTCTTTAACGTTTCCCAGTAGATGGGGGCCTGCCTTAAGGAAAGGAATGGAGCTAGGCCTTATTTTAGGTGACCCTTCCCTGCTTCAGGGGCATGTATTTATTCTAAAATGTGAAGATCAAGATATCTAATTGTAGAAACTCTACTACTCAAAAGTCACATTATCCCGAGGAGTTATGTCAGTCTAGTGAAATGCGACACTCACTCCTCGGCAGAGATGGTTCCCGTTATACCAACGGAAAACAAAACAGAAAAGCAAAATTGGATACAGCACAGAGATCAACAGACGGTGCGGAACCCAGCCCCAGCTGGGTACATCTATAGCACAAGTCTACACCTAAGGATCGGGGAACATCTCAGAAGAAGAGACAGGAAGACTGCAAGAGCCAGAGGATGTCTGCTGTGAGACCACGCCTGTTTGAAATGGTTGAGACTTGAACAAGCCAACATCAATAGACATGATAATCATGCAGAAAACCAACAATCATGGAGAGAGAGAGGGGGAAAATTAGCCTCTCCCTGGGATAAGCCCTTTAACTGGTTATCCAACTGAAAGCAGTCAGCTTGGAAACCATATACACATAAACCATAAAAACAGATTCAGCAGGCTCTATGTATTTGCACATACATATGGAATATATATTTATATACACGTAACACTGTCAATCAAAGAAGAAATATGTGCAACTATGATAATCAAAGAAAAGGAGGCCATAAACTGGAGAGGTTCAGAAGAGGGGAACACACAGGAGGGGAAAGATGGAGGAACAGGAAGAAAGAAAATGATAGAACTATATTTTAATTTTAAAATATATTTTAAAAATAAAAAAGTAGCATTACCCATTTCTAGTGTTTTGTATTTCAGTGAATTTCAGTGGTTATTTGAATATAGTTACTTGTAAAATTTCTCATTATTGTAATTAAGATATGCGTGCTTGTCAGACTACCAATATAAAGGAAATGTGCAGGGAGTAGTTTCTAACTATTCAGCTGGAGCTAATAATTCAAAAGTCTACTTAATACAATTTAGCTTAAAATAAACTGAATAGTCATACTGAGTCACACTGAGTAAACACTGGATTGAGATTTTACCCGATGTGGCATGACAGCTACACTTATCTGTGGGTATAAGGATAAATATTTAGACTGTGCCAGTTTAGTAAGGTAGTTGTTGTGGGTTCTTCTCCAAGATCCATGACTTTTGCTAGTCTTAGGTAGTTGGCCAGGTTTCCACTACCAGGCTGTATTTCCCTTTTCTTGAGTGGGCCTTATATTTGATTAGAGAGTTCTTAGTTACCACCAAGGTGTGTGTGCCATGACTCCACCCTTAGGGTTGTCCTGCCGAACTGGCCGTTGTTGTGGTTCACGGGCGTCAGAGCTGGGTAGGACTGTTGGTTGGTGCCCTTTTTTGGAAGCTTCACAAGAGATGGATGTCGTCATAGAAACCCACAACCATCAAAAGCAGATCTGTGGAGCCCAGGCTTAAGCAATACATCCACAACACAACTTCTGCACCTAAGGCTCAGGGAACATTACAGAAGATGGGGTAGAAAACATCTAAGGGGCAGAGGATCATGGAGTTTGGCTGTGATATCGTTTTTCTTAGAAATGTCAGAAGCTAGACCAATGAAGTTTCATCAAATGATAAACATGAGCTAAGTAACAAAACTACCAGGAGCCACGCCTAAGTGTATGGGGGAAAGGCCATGAGGCACCAACCCAGACCAGAAAGGCAGGAAACTAAGAAATGATGATACTGGAAGAAAGAGTGCTCTCCAACTGGGAGCATACCAGTTAGTTATGCAATACTAAGCAGTTTGTACTTACACATTTAGGAACATATGTGTGTATATGTATGTGTATGTGTATATGATGTATAAGATGAATATGTATATGTATACATATACATATATGTATGTATGTGTACCAGGCAGGCAAATATAGCCATGGGTTGTAGAGTTTGTATAGATTATAGCCTTTTTTTTATGGATTGGAAGCTAAGGCTGAGTTTAGCATCTTAAACAGTTGCCATAGAAGAGGGAAAATGGGAGCTATGGCAGAGAGTGCACATGGATACAACCCTGACCATCTTCATTGTGTGTGTGTGTGTGTGTGTGTGTGTGTATAAAACAATAATTAAAGAAAAAGAATGTATTTTTAAAAGAGCAAGGGTAGGGAGTATTTGAGAATTCCCCTTTGAGAAAGGAAGCAGAAGGGAGAAAGAATGCAATTATAATTTCAAAAAATAAAAAGAATATCAAAATGATTTCATCTGACCACTTATAAGTGTTTTATCTAAGGCTAAATGTAAAGATTCTGCTTGGACATAGAAACTAACCTTTGAGCTTTGGTCATTTTATATATTTGTAAGACAGAGCCTGTGATTATAGCTAGGAAGTTGAAACCGGGTAAGCAAACTATAGCCATGGGTTGGAAAGTTTGTATAGATTGTAGCCTTTTTTTCCCCCCCAGACAGGATTTCTCTGTATAGCCCTGGCTGTCCTGGAACTCACTCTGTACACCAGGCTGGCCTCAAACTCAGAAATCTGCCTGTCTCTGCCTCCCAAGTGCTGGGATTACAGGCACGTGCCACTGAAGGGTTAAAATTTAACTGTCCAGGATCTATAGTCAGGCAGACAGACTAAGAGGAAGAGATCAAGGACAGGCCTGTGTATGTCCAAGCAGGCCTGGGCCAAAAATTAAATCAAGGCTGCCAAATCATCAAAGAAGCTTTGATGCTTTGCTGGCCATGGCAGATAGACAATCTCCACAAGGCCATGGACCATCTGGAATAGCCTACACCCCCCTTTTTCCTTTTCCTTCAAGGTTAACCTCATTACTGAAATGTAAACTAACACGTATTACATGGTGATGTAATTTCGCGCCGAAAGTAGCCCGCCACTATATGAACTAACCTATCATGTATAGCCACGCCAACCCCCCTACTTTTCCTATATAAACCCCTATCTTCTGAGCCTTGGGTCGACTCCTCTGTCTCCTGCATGAGATACAAGTCTTCCCGGAGCTCCGATATTAAAACTGCCTCATGCAATTGCATCAAGCTGGTCTCTCGAGTTTCTTGGGGAAGCGCCATCCCGAGATTAGAGTAGGGGTCCCCAAAAGGGGGTCCAACACCACCACCACCCAGCTTGAGTTTAGCATCTTAAACAACTGTCACAAAAGAGGGAAAACGGGAGCTAAGGCAGAGAGTACACATGAATACAACCCTGACCATCTTCATTGTCTAGCCTTTCAGAGGAAATTTTGTTGATTTCTGAGCTTGTGAATGACCTACTAGGTATTCCTGGGATATTCAAGCCTTCTTTGACTGTCTGCCCAGCAATGTAACCACACCCTGAATCCCCACCCCTCCTTCTTCGTTTCCTAGATCCTTGTCTGTTACCTTCCTCTTCCAGACGTTTCCTTTTATGTATTCAAAGAGTATTTGAATGCCTTCTCGACTCTGACTCTCATTTCCTATCACACTGCTAATGGGTTCATCCATGGGGATAGTTCAGGCCGTTCCAACCTTTTTTTTTTTTTTTTTTTTTTGCTGTTCTGTGTCCACATCTCCCCATCCCCAGGTAGGCAGACCCATCTTGTGAGGGTGTGCTAGAGTGTTTTGCAAGTATTCACTGTGTGACTTGTAACTTTGTAACTATGTTCTCCCAGGTAACAACTTCCTGTTGTTGTTGTTTTACTATGAAAGCTTACTTCCAATGTAAAGACTGACAGGGGGATGGATTTTTAGCAGGCAATGTTATTTTAAAGAAATATTTCCCTGCTCACATCTAAAATATATTCTCTTTAGTTTCTACTATGAATTCTTGAATGCTGTGCTCGATGCCAGATGCGCTTTTCCCTCCTCGCCTAGTTTTTGCTTTGGTATATATTTTACTGAGAGGTGCGGTTTTGTTTTTTACTGGATGTAGACAGCTTCAGTTCTCCACCTGAATGGCAGCGTCTTTCATCAGATCACAGGATCTCAGGTAGGTCTCCTGTGCTTGCTGCTGGTTCGCCCTGCCTCTTTAAGCCACACAGCACAGATTACTACAGTTACATAAGTTGCGGATCATAATAAGCGTGGCCCTCCGTTCCCCTTCAGAAGCACTAGGTTTATATCAGCCAACTTCAATTCCACAGGTATCTTAAAATTCTCTTATCAAGTCCCTTTGCGTTTTGCTTAGAATTAAAGTAAAAATCTATCTGACTCTGGGGAGGTGGAGTGTTTTGCAAATATTCAGTTCTTTGGTGCTTTAAATAATACAAAATAGTTCTTCATCTATTAAATTCTTAAATCAATTTATACTGTTATGAAATTTTTCCTGTGGCAGGCTTGTATTTTGTTCTATTTACTTGAATTGACTCAACACTAATTGACAATATCATAAGCTATATTTTTCTTCAAATATATATGTATACACACATATATATTTGGTTCTGATTATAGAAATGTGGCTGACTTTTGGAATTCTTTAGCCTCCAAAGCTTGCTTAATTTTTTTGCTATGCCTTTTAATAGTAGCAAAACCTTCTAGATTTTCATAGAAAAATAATGAGAAACAATGACATATTTGCTTCATCTTTTCATATACTAATTTTTCCTCTTTATTTTTATTTTCATATGTAATCTAAGAGCTCTAATACAGTGTTAGCTAAAAGTAGTAAGGTGAACACCCTTATATCATTAATTAGTTTTAAAACAATGTTTCTAGTTTCATCGAAGGGTTTTTAAATAGGTATTTTACTAGATTTCATATTTTTCCTCTTCAAATTTAATAGGAGTACAATGAATAACTTTTGACATTTAATATAACTCACGTCTTTATTAAAATGGCCCAATGAATTTTCAATTTTAATCTTTCAATATGGCAAATTAAAATTTTGAACATTTTTTATATTAAACTTTGTGTCATTTATCTCAAAGCAACTCATGTTAATAATAGCATATTACATATTATATAAAGGTGTAAATTTGATTTGAGAATATTTTATAGTTGTATTCTTGAGTGAAACAGACATTTACAATATTCTTTCTTCTTAATGTCTCCTTCTGGTATTGATACCTCATTATACTGGCCTCCTACAATGTACTGACAGATGCTTCTATTTTTCCACTGCCGAGGGCAGTATACATAAAATTGTTATAAAATCTCTCTTGAGACTTTTGGAGACATTTCCTTCCAAAGCACTTTAGAGCACCTCTGGAATACCTTAGTGTTTGGTTGGATTTTTGTTTTAGGTCAATTTTTCCTTCAAATAATGTAAGAGGTATAAGATCATTTGACATATCTCCCTGCACTAGTTACACATAAAAACATGTTTTCTATTTATACGTTGTCTGCTTTTAGCATTCTCAACACATGCTGTACAGTGATTCCCTCCATAATAAAACATGCCCTCCTGCATGGAAGGAGAAGATGCAGATGACTCAGAGAGTGCGAGGATCATACCAGGTGGCCAAGATCTTACAGAAACTGAGCTGGAGTTCAGAGATTCTATGGATGCTTCCTGAGGGTTTAGAAACAGGGAGTACTGCTGAGGAGAGGAACCTGACCAGCCAAGGCAGGTGCCCCAGAGACACAGCTCTCCTTTCCCATCAGCATGCCGGGGCAGCTACCCTTGGGTCAGCCACACGCCTTTAACCAACACCAATAAACTCATGGGTTTACCAAGCCAGACTAAGGTGAAATCATTTTGTTGGTCTGCCACTGGGACCTTATCTGGAGTGAAAGATGTTTGTCATGTCTTCCCAGGAAGAGTCACACATTCACTCAAGTGTTCTCTCTTGTGTGTTCAGTCGATACCTTTGATGTGTCTCCTCTGGCTGTCATACAGTCTTCTGTTTCTGTTAATTATCCTGTCTTATTGCTTTTAATCTTAATGAACTCATGGCTTTGCTTACCTTTTATGTTGATTTTGTTGAATCAATACTCATTTGTTATTTTAATTCATTTCTTGTTACCTTCTTTGAGATTAATTTTTAGTGTATTTTAAGTCCTTAAGTAGAATTTTTCATTTCAGCCACTGCTCTTCCAATAACATAAATAAAACCTATATAAATATAGTTCTTATATAACTATAAGTATGAATAGATATTTTTCTTATTTTTGTTATTTTTCCCTTTTATATTAATTATTTTTATACACTCCATATTTTATTCCCCACCCCACCAACCCCTGTCCACCCTCTGAGTGTTCCACATTCCACACCTCCTCCTCATCCCCCTGTCTCCATGTGACCTCTGAATCCCTGGGGCCTCCAGTCTCTTGAGGGTTAGGTACATCTTCTCTGATTGAACACAGACCCGCCAGTCCTCTACTGTATGTGCGTTGGGGGCCTCATATCAGCTGGTGTATGCTGCTGGTACAGTGTTTGAGAGATCTCGGGGGTCCAGGTTAATTGAGACTGCAGGTCCTCCTACAGGGTTGCCCTTCTCCTCAGCTTCTTTCAGCCTTCCCTAATTCAACAACAGGGGTCAGCCACTTCTGTCCATTGGATGGGTGCAAATATCTGCATCTGACTCTTTCAGCTGCTTGATGAGTGTGGTCATGCTAGGTCCCTTCTTGTGAGCGCTCCATAGTGTCAGTAACAGTGTCAGGCCTTGGGACCTCCCCTTGAGCTGGATCCCTCTTTGGACCTGTCACTGGACCTTCTATCCTTGGGCTCCTCTCCATTTTTAATTTATGTGGTTTCCCATCATGCTGTAACTTTTATCATTAAAATTTTGTATTTAAATTTTTTCTTACATAGTTTAGTGTCAGGGTAGTGTTTTCAAATGTGCAGGCATTATTAGTTCACTTTGAGCCATTAATTTCCAATTAAATTGCTTAGTGATCAGGAAGATCATGGTTTGCATAGCATCCGTGATTGCATGTATATGTAATGTATTTATGCTTTCCTTTTGTCTTATTTTTTAATTGTTTTTAACCAAGCATGTTACATTTAACCAATGGTTAAAGGAAAATGTGCATTGCAACCTTCCTATTTATGGAGAGAAATTATATTTTTATCATGCCTCTATGGGAGCATGCATATGAAAATTTGCTGTTCCTCATAAGTTCCTTGGTAAATACAAGTTCTATTAGTAAACACCTTGAGAACCTCAGCATTATCTATCTGATACTCAGAAAGAAGCTGTTGAGGGAAATAGTAAAAAACAATCCCGCCAACTCTCCTGCCCCACCCGGGCCTCAGCCCCAGGTCCCTGCGGGGCCCCACTTGTTCTCACTGCAAAGCTATTCTCTCTCAGCTAGCTCCCACCGCATCCCCTCTGCCGCCATCAGCGGGCCCACGCTCCAGTAACCAAGTAAATCAAAACTCTAAAAGCTTAATTAATCAATCAGATTTATGTATCAGTAATATCACAATTTACAGGATGCCATAGAGTAATTTAAGAGCTAGTTAATAATGAAAAAAGCTTTATCCAAATATTTCTACCCTTATAAAAACGTAGCTATTTTGGCTAGTAGATGCCACACAGGTCCGCATCCGAAGCCATCGGGTTACTTTCTCTTCTGCCAGCTGAGACTCCCCAACTCTTAGCTCCGCCTCCCCGTAGCTATCCACCCACAGGCCTCCCACTGCCCTAACGTGACTGAACATGGAAACTCCAGCAACAAGAAGCATGTCTCACGTGATGTGCACTTGGGTCTTTTGCTTCCAATTGGTGTGCTTTTTATTTTTTTTAATCCTCTTTGGAGGAAAATTTGGTTCTGCTTATTAGCCAGTGGTTCACTTCATCTTTTTCCCTGTTACATTTTAGATATTGAAATTACAACATCACATGTAACGATTATTAAAATTACAGTGGTAGTTGAAACAGATTTTCATCTATTTTGTTATAACACCGTACCTCTATATAGTTACTTAATTTTTCATAGTTTTAAACTGTTTTCTAAATTGGCGCCTACACCAAACCTTGCAGAAAGAGCACCTGGTGCCCTGGCACACACCCCTACTCCTGACCTTCCCTGGCTATGACCTGAGCTAACAAGATCACTTTTTTTTTCTGGTCAGGGTGCCTAATAATTAAATCACATATATCTTTGACTATCTCTTTTATTGGTCTCTTCCACTTAATGATTTCACCCAAAATTAACTATCGGGTGAAGAACCGTTTAGAAAGCCTTGGAGGCTTTGATGGCTGATACTAATTTTCATGATGTCAAATTTGAGTTGCAGTTTGGTCGACACAAAGTTATCGTATCTTTAATACTTTAACAACTTTATCCATTTATCTTTCTGCATCCCTTGCTGCTAATAAAGACAATGCAAAACTGGTTTGTGTTCTTCTTTTATGGTTGACATGTCCTTAATTCTAGGAATTTCCTCTTTGTCTTGGATATTCTAAAAATCTTGTGGAATCCTGGGAAGAGGAATTGAAGACATATTGCCTCAAAATAAAAGTGAATGAAGGCCGGGAAGTGGTGGAGCACGCCTTAAATCCCAGCACTTGGGAGGCAGAGGCAGGCGGATTTCTGAGTTTGAGGCCAGCCTGGTCTACAGAGTGAGTTTCAGGACAGCCAGAGGTACACAGAGAAACCCTGTCTCAAAAAACCAAATAAATAAATAATAAAAAAAAATAAAAATGAATGATGTTCTTTTTTTCTCTGCAGGTGAATGGAGACTGATTCTGGATAGTCTCACACACACACACACACACACACACACACACACGTATATATGTATAAAACATTCATTCATCATGTTCTACATACATATATAAAATGTTCTACATACATATGTATTATTTCATACTCTATGCATACGTGTGTTTATCTCCTGCTGAACTCATTTGGGGTTATTGATATGTGTACATGTCTTTAAGGCTGACTACTTGGGATTAGATTATCTAAGAGCTGCTCATTCCTAGAGAAGCCATGAATTGCAGGCGGCTTTCCACACAGTGGAGTCTTCTGGTAAGCTTTCCTCCATCCACGTGGTTGCTGAAAAGGCAGAGAAAAGACTGATGGAGCCAGCCCTCATTGATGCACCTACACCTACAACCCAACCCCTGCTGCAGGGAATGTTTTAAAGTGCAATCCATGCTATGTGGGTTCGACATGGTGGGCTGGCCAGCCTATTCTCATCTCATGGAGACTGACTCAGAGCTTGGAAGTCTCTCCACCCAGCTCGCTAAGTTCCCACTGGTGGGTTGATACCATGCCAACCCCACAGCCTTTTGGGGTGCACTTCTTGCAAACCCATGCTTTGCCTCCATACCTTTCTCTCTGGAATCCACTTGAACCACCACGTGAAGGAAAACACCACACAAACTTAGTTCAGAATCCAGGTTAACTCAATGGCTGGGCACATCAACTAGAATCCTGATCTTGTAAGCCATATTAAATCTAAATCCTCCGGACTTGCCATCTAAACCAAGGATCACTAGTAGCTATATCTTGTCCTCCCAATGTTCCTATCCAAAAATACCTGTTTCTCTCTTCTTCTCTCCTCTTCCTCTCCCCAACCTGCAAGTCCTGCCTACTTGCCCAGTGATTGGTCTCCTTATTCATTAGAAGAAGATTCACAAGAAATCACCTGAATACAGGGTTCATTCCTCATTCCAGACAGCCCCTCTTGGAAAAGTGGAATTAATATCAAAATACTAACAGCACCAGGGCCATCCACAACACACCTCTACACCTAAGGCTCAGTGAACATCTTGGAAGAGCACGAAGAGGTGATATTATACAAGGCAGAGGATCAGGACATCAACCTTGAGATAGGATCATCTCTACATAACAGAGAAGGTATACCCTGAGAACCTCAACAATATGGCTACCTATAAACATAACCTAATGGCCACAATATGTAATTTTGTTAAATATTTTAAAAATTACAATATTGTTCTGAACATATGTATATGTGTAGCCATATATGTCTCACACAATTCAATAAACTGCAAGTTAAGCTGTAAATGAAATCTAAGTATTGAAAGGACTTTATATTTCTCTAGGAAAGAATAAAGGTTCTTTTAATTTTAAGCATTAATCTTTATGATAAACAATGTTAGGATGATAAAATAAAATATGATTTGTACTTTAATGCACAGAGAAAATAGCATAATAAAATGCAACACAACACAAAAAAAGGAGAGCTGAGAACTTCCAAGAAGCACAGCAAATAGAATATGCTTTAAAAATGATAGATTTCAGCTCAAATAGAACAGCAATTATGTTACATAAAACAAATGCTTCAACTGTAAGAAAAATGTGATCTAACTGGATAAAGAAAAGAGAGCACTGTGCAATTACAGGAGACGTCGAAAACATAAAATTATAGAAAATGTGATAATAGTACTCCCAAAACCCTAATCAGAAGAAAACTGATAAAGCTAGATCAATATAAGATTAAACAGGCTATTAAAAGATACCATTATGCAGGAGACATTTCAAAAGGCTAAGCTTAATTCTTATGGGAATTACATATATTTACTAAAATCATTTCTTCAAAACATGCAAAGCAAGAATTAACCCAGGTAATGGGACACTAAGCTGAGCACGTGGAGGGAGGAAACAATCTGTCATCCCAAATGACCAAGTGCTCAGTGCTGCAACACCCCACCCCGGGGCCTGTCCTGGTAATTTAAGGAGTCAATACAATTATAGCCAGGTGTGTTGGGAAGTGACACAAACAGATTCCCAGTGAAGGGCTTCTGTTCTCCTGGTCCCATTTTATTTATGACTCTTTGTCTCCACCAGTCTGAGCTCACAGAACACCAGGGGGATTTCAGACCAGAGGAGTGGCTTGCCTATACACAGCTGTCCTTAAAACTGCGGTTCTTAGCAAAACTTCCCTTCAAGCTGCTTTCCATAGTGAACATACAATGCTTTAAAAAATACTCTCGTATCTTTAGGTTTTCTGGGTTCCCTTTTCCATCCTGTTGTGGTTGTAAATTTCACTGGTTGTTTTTTGTGTACGGTGTGATAACTCTATGGCCTTGTAGTTCTCAACTCAAACCAGCTTACTCCTAGCCTATTATCAAGTTTATGCATTCCTTGACTTGATAACATTTTGATAAAAAGGTTTGCACCTATGTTTATGATAAAGATTGACTCATAATTTTCCTTCTGTGCTCCTGTCCAGGGTTGGTATGAACCTAGACTGCTCTGTGAACTGTTTCTTAGCCCCTGTAAATTTTGAGATTGGTCTTATTTCTTAAATGCTTATAGAAGGAAAGCATGATAAAATCCTTCCATGAATTTGACCTTGTCTACTTTTTCCTTTCAATTCTGATTTTTTTTCTTTATACAGTATCCTGTTTTGGAAAGCTTCCTGGTAAAATATATATCATACCAACATATCCTATATCTCTTTCATAATGCTTCTTACCTTTTAACCTTGCTGTATCTAATTTCCTGTTGTCATTTGCAATATGTCTTTTTTATAGTAAAGTTCTTTTGACAAAAAGTGTTTTAATATATTCGATTGTACTTTTCCCCCCTCCCCTAACTCTTCCCTACTCACTCAACTCCAAGCACTGCCTTTTTCTCTTTAAAAATAATAAATAAATAAAACTTAAAAGACTAAGGAACTAACTCTATCTCTCTGTCTCTATCTCTCTGTTCTCTGTCTCTCTCTTTCTGTCTCTGTCTCTCTCTGTCTCTCTGTCTCTGTCTCTCTCTCTCACACACACACATACACACACACACACACACACACACACACACACACACACAAGGTTGTTTAAAAAGCCACAAAATTGGAAAGGAAAATATAAAAGCAGACTACTAAGTTGAAAACTATGCCCAAACAAAGCAATGAGAGACAAAGCCGACAAAAACACCAGTGACTCATTTATTTTGCCTTGGCCACCTAATCCTGGGCATGGGGCCTACTCTTCAGAGTAGTTTGTTTCCCCTATGAGACTTCCTCAGAGAAAACTACTTTTTCCATTGCAAGCAGTTATCAATTGGAGATTGCTTCTGGGTTAGGGGTGGGAGCGGTATCCCAGAGCTAAAGCTCTGGGACACCATCTGGTACAGCCCTGTGCAGACATAAGTAGGCCATGTGAATGCTGCCTCAGTCTCTGTGAGTTCATGTGTGTGTGTGTGTGTGTGTGTGTGTGTGTGTGTGTGTGTGTTGAGCTGTTTCCCTGATGTCATCCAAACCCTCTAGATCTTACTATTTTCCAGCCCCTAGAGGCCCCCTAGGCTTCTGGTTCACCCAACCTTTTTCTTACCCTCTGTAACAAACCTTGCTCTGCATGGTAAATCTAAAGAAACCTCCCCATCTCCAGTTCCTCTCTGGCTAACTTGTGCAAAATTCATTCTGCCAACAAAATGTGTTAGGACATCTTTAGACATTTTATTGCCATCTAGTAGTAGGTAGAATCCCAGGATGGTGGTAAGAATCCTCTTACCACCAAAAGGAAAAGCCCTGACACAAAGGAGTTGTGTCCGGGAAGCTGCTTCAGAGTGCTATGTCATACAGCATGAGATTGTTAATGGAATAATATGCTATCCAGTTTTCTCTATTACAATAACCCCAGATAAGGCATTATTTATGGCACACGGGGCACATTTTTGAAGTTTTCTATATACAAGATCGCATGGAATAACTGCTACAGATTTTAAGTGAGTTTACTTCATAACTGCTATGAGGCGGCAGGCCGGTGAAGCAAACCCCTGAGCATATGATTCTATGGTTAGGATTGAAAATTGGGTCACACTTGTGAGGAACTGTGTAGTTTATGGTTAGCCGCTGAGAATGTCTGAAAGGGATGGTCTCAATTGACTTAATTGAACTGAGAAGACTCATATTAATTGTAAGAAGGGCCCTTGTCTGGTGGACTGTGTAAATGGGAGGTTGGCCTGAGTGTCTGTGCATTGTCCCAATGTCCAGTCTCCCCACTGTGCACACGCGACAGCCAACTGCTCCAAGCTTCTGCTGCCCTCGCCTCCCCTGCCATGACAGACAGGTCCACAGACCATGAGCAGGAATAAGCCCCGCCCCCCAACGCTGCACTTGTAAGTGTTTTGTCCCATCAACACAAACTAAGACAGTGATTAACTCTTGGAATCATTCATATTCAATAATCACGAGAGGCTTAATTTTGAATTAATTCAATGTATGAGAGTCAGAAGGAATCACACTCAAGTAGAAAAAGGCTCCAGGTTCAATTGTGCTGTGATATTTAGAACTCTTCAATATGAAGCAAAATTGGGAGAAAGGTTTGGACTTTGAGACTAACTCTCACGAGGAAGAAAATTAGGTTTCGAAGTTCAATTCCTTTGGATTTGAATTATTTTGGACGCAAATTTGCAAGGAAATTTAATCTCCGATCCTTTCTCACTGGAAATGTGATAATAGCAATGAGTTTATATTCAATTTTGGAGCCTCTCTATGCCGACATCTCATTATTAGAGTGTCTTCGGGTTGTTATTTAATGTCATTGTGGAATCTATGATGTGCTATTTTAGGTAACATTGTTGTATATAAACTGGGAGCCAATATAAAGAAGAAAATGTTTTTGATTTTTAGCAGTGGGGACAGGGATAGATTTGGTTAAATTAATGCTTCTCCCCAAGAAATTTTAGAACATGCACAGTGGTCAGTGTTTGGAGAATGGCCTTGTGAAACAAAGGGTAATACTTTGCCTTGGTAAACTCTTCTCTGAAAGTAAAAGAGAGCCTAGACCCTAGTTGCCCATAAGCTTAGTGTGTACACTCAGTGGCTAAGAGGATAAAAATCAGTGGTAACAGTGAACATCTGTCATCTCAAATCCTCACTTTTTTCATAAAGAATTAAGTCAAATACTATTAGTTCAGATCTTTAACTCATTCAAGCCCATAGGAGAAAGCAAAGTGATTCTTGCAGCGCAGTTACAGATTCTCTGCCTATCGTGTGATTTGGGAATTTCCCCAAAACGTTAATTTGTGTTTTCATTCTCCTACTGGTATCTCTCAAAGAGGGAAAAAGTGATAATTTTGATGAAATTTCAAACATTAAACCTTTCCCCTGGGTCAGTCAGTTTTTCCTAAAGAGCCTATGGGTGTGTGCCTTTGGCTCTTCCCCTGATACTATGAGAAAACACCTGACAAACGCAACTTACGGGAGAAGGGTTCATTCCAGCTCACAGCTGGAAGGGACAGCCATCATGGCAGGGAACAGAGCAGAAGGAACCGGAAGCTACTGCTCACCTGCAGCCGTAGTCAGCGGAAGGTGGTACACTGGTACTCAGCTCACTTTTCCTCTTCAATGTAGTCCAGGCAGCAGGGCTGCCCACCTTCACGGGGACTGTTAAACAGCAAGTAAACTAGCTGACATAATGCATCATGGGCAGGGCATGAATTCCTCACAGACAGAGACTAAAAGTGCTTCCTAAGTGCTTGTAGGTTTGTCTCCAACGTGAGCCCAGACTCTGTTATAATGACAATATTAATCATCACAGGGCTTTTCCTCAAATTCTAGGTCATGGGCATGTCTCCCATGTGCTCTCAAGCTTTGCAGTTTTAAACACTGTGTGGTCATTTATCTGCATTGTCAGCTTGACTGGATTTGGAGCCGCCACAGAAGCATACCTGTGGGAATGTCTTAAGCATGTTTCTAGAAGGTTACCCAGGCAGAGAAGACCTACCTGGAGTGTGAGCTGCCCCGCCCCGAGGTGCAGCATTTGAAGTGGGTCAACAGGAGAAAGTGAGTTGAGCAGCAGCTTTCCTCTCCCTCTGTGTGGTGACTACAGAAGTCATGTGGCCTGCTGCCTGAAGTTCCTGCCACCATGACTCCATTCTACCACAGCAGCATTCTACCTTCAAACCGTGAGCCAACCAATCCTTTCCTTCTGTAAACTGCCTTTGTCAGATATTGTTTACAGAATGAGAAAAGGAACCAATACAGCTGAAGTAGTATTAGGGGGTAGGGTGGAGGGATGGGCATTGTGATAAGCAGGACCATGCATCTCTTAGGCCTTTGGATTTGTTTTGCAGGTAGAATGGGAAAGATGTAGGAACTCTGGGGTAGAAAAGCCATAGAGCTGTGTAAGCAGAGTACCACAGTGTAAGCAGACTGTTCTGGTTAGACCGGGGACGTCAAGAACGCGGGGAGGAATGAGAGCAGTGAGAGTAGAGCTCACGAGATGGCGGAAGGAATCGGGTGGCTGCTGGGAACTGAGCTGGAGCCTGCTCATGCACATCCTCACACACAAGCTGGCGTCGTGCTGCTCATGTCCCAGGACCTTCAGGGAGGCGGAATGTAAAAGCAATGGACTGATTTGTCCAGGAAATTTCGAGGTAGGACGGCACGTGAGCAGTGGGACTGCTTCCTGCAGTTATTGGGGTCTACAGAGAGAGCAAACGGAGCAGAAGCATGGGAAAGAAACCCAACAGGCAAAGGAAACAGACAAGCTGGAGTGCTATGAAGAAAAAACACAAGAAACACACACACACACACACACACACACACACACACAATTGCACACACAGAAAACACCGATAAAAAACATATCAGCAGAAACCATAATATCCGACCAAACAACAGGAGAAAAACATAACCAAAATCACTATGAGACAAAAATTCTACAAAAATACCACAGAGTTCATCTTCTATTGGCTATCTACCACTGGGCATGAGGCTACCATTAAGTAGAGCTCATAGATAAAGCAAGAGTCCATTGGAGAGAACTAAGTTTTCCTTTACAAGCAGATATTAATTGGGGATAGCTTCCTGATTAGGGGTGGGGCCAATATCCACTTCCCCGTTCTCAGGGTTGACACCCCTCTGGCTTGAACCTGTGCGAGCCCTTTGCACACTGCCACCATCTCACTGGGTTTATATGGGTCATTCCTGTCCTGTCTGAGAGGCACTGCTTCTCTGATGTCATCCATCCACTCTGCTCTTGTTCTTACAATCTTTCTAATTCCTTTTCCTCAGAGCTTTTTAAGCCCTGAGACTCAGGTTTGAAGAAGCCATCTCATTTATGAGTGAATGTTCCAAGGTCTCTCGCCCTCTGCATATTGTCCAGTTGTGGGTATCCATGCTAGTTTCAATCTACTATTGCAAGAGGAAGAGTCTCTGATGAGGGCTAACTGAGGCGCTGATCTGTGGGTAGAGCAGATTATCGTTAGGAATCATTTTATTGCTATGTTATCAGAACACAGCCCAGCAATGGAATCATGGGAGAAGAATTATGAGCACTTGAGAGAACACTCCAAGAAAACACAACTATCAAAGTAAAAGTTGTCTGCTGCTCTGAATAAGGTTGCCTATTGCGTAAGACTCAAGTCCACCCCACTCACTGGCTCTGTTCTCCCAGATTCCTTTACTTCCAGGGTAGGACACTACGTCTTTTAGCAAACAGTAGTGAATACAAGTTCTTATTATAGCGTTTCCTCACTATTGCACTTCCATGCCTGTAAAACCAGTAATAAGGTTGTGATGGCATCTTCTACTACCAGCCAGAGACGTAGCATGGCCCCCTCATGTGACGATGTTAGTTATGCTGACCCTGAGGAAACCGTTCCCTTCTCCTTGTGGTACCTCTCCTGCTACCCCAGTGCAGAGTAGGAGGTTTATTTGTAATAGAGCTAATCTACTTAACAATTATTAGCGATGCTGAGGAGGACATGAACAGACAAGGAAGTCAATGGACAGCCATAGGAAAAAGTTACCAAAGTGTATCCTGGCAAACCAGGGAGTTCACCTACAGGACTGTGGGTGAGAAGCAAAAGCATGTGCAACTGCAAAATGTCGCCAAATATGGCCAACTGTCCTATAGACTTACCCTTCACCCCCACTGAAGAACCTTTAAATAAGTGTTTAAGATATTCCAGCATCAGATACCTGCAGGAGCCATGCACTTCAGCTGACCCTGCTGTGCTGAAGTAGCAAGATCTACTCTCCGCTTAATCTCATGTCGGCTCCAGGCTGAGGTTGGGTTCAAGCCTGGGCCATATGTGTTTTGTCCAGGTGCTTGAGACAAATGCGCAGAAGCAGTCTTGGATATCTTGTCTCGTGAAGGACAGCTAGAGTTCAAGGATCAAACCAGACCACACAAGCACCATGCAGGCATTTCCAGCATGATCTCCATTCACAGTCTAGCAGCTAAAGACATGTGACCAAGCTAACCCCCATGGAGGGAGGAGCCCTTCTCAGAGTCAGGATTCCATTAGAGAAATGGACAGCTGCAATGGTAAGCTGTTCATAGCAAATGGATACACATGTGCACATGATACGTCTATTAAATGTGATATCACCTTACATCCTTGGCAGTCAGGAGTTGTATCCTAATTTGCTTTTTATGTTTGTGATAAAGGAGCATTCTGGTCAAAAGCAGCTTGCGGTGGAAAGGGTTTGCTTCCGTTTACAGATCTCAACCTGTCATCTTGGGAAGCCAGGACAGGAGCTCAAGGCATGACCCTGAGGGCAGAAGCTGAAGCAGAGACAGACAGTCGAGGAACGCTGCTTACCGGCTTGCTCTCTGTGAACTGCACAGCTCGCCCTTCTATACGAGCCAGGACTGCCTACGTACCCAGGCGCTGCACCACCTTCAGTGCCCGGGCCCTACCCTATCAATCATCAATCAAGAAAATGCCTCCCATACAGCTGTCGACACGCCATCTGCCGAAGGCATTTGCTCAGGGAGGAGCCCCTTCCTCAGATGACCACAGCTTATGGGAAGTTGACCAATAAAATCCTAACTGGCGCAAGTGGGAAGCAATGAACTAGGACCTGTGAGACTGAGCTGGGAACTCTGGCAGTGTGCTAAGCGGTAGAACTGTTCTTCACCACCAAGCCATTCATTAACTTCTCTAGAAGGTGTATCTGGGAGGAAAACATGGCGCCCGCTAAGAAGCTAAGCATGTACTTAGCCGAGAAGTCTGAAGCCAAGCGCACATGAAAGGAGTGAAAGGCTAATGGTCTAACCTTTGTCCACACTAAAACTGGCTGAACCAGCCGGGTAAGCACCAGGGTGGATGCCCATCTGCTGATCTTTTGCTTTTTGGAATGGGTTGTTCTCCTCAGAGCCTCCAGAAGAAACCGGCTGGTAAGGTCCATGTCCGACTTCTGACCTCCTAAACTACAACAAAATAAGGTAGGGTTGTTTTCAGCTAGTGAGTTCCTGGTAACTTTAACACCAGCTGTAGGGCAGAAATACAAGTAGAGGCTGGCTTCACCTGGCTGTGGAGCTGAAACTGGGATCCTTTGCTCCTCACCCAATCAGCGCCTGTATACAGGCATGTTCCACCCTATGCAGTGTGGTACTGGGTGTGCAAGCCCACCAACCAAACTACAGTCCTTTAAATAGTATCCTGTGTTATGTGGTAAAGCAGTGGAAAAGGAGAATGGTAAAATAATTTTTGCACGCACAGATAAACAAATATATACTAACAGAAATTATTATTGTGCTATACTTCTTTTTCTCCCCACAAAAGATTATGCATTCATACCAAATTTAAAGTTACCTTCCACTACTTATCCTCCATTTGTTTTTTATTAATTATTATTTATTATTATTAACTATTATTACCTCAACAAGCACTCCATGTGTCTGTTCCTTGCCTGGTGAGAGGGCTTATCATTCGTTTCTAAGGTCTAAGGTGCTAGGGCAGTCCTGCCTATGTTTATTTACCTAGTTTTTCACTGATCTAAAGTCGAGGTTGTGGGAGTATTTAGCCCCACCCCAGGTGGTCCTGCCTCCTCCTTCTACATAGCAGAGCAGCTGCACAGTTTCGTCTCCATGGTCAGAATTAGTCAGCCCAACCATCGCTCCAACTGTGCCTTTGTTTGAGTCTTAGCATAAGGAGTTCAGTGTCTATGTATGATCTCAACTTCGCATTTAATAGAACCATGGTTGTGCCCTCTGTATTGTATTCTGGTTTTATGAAACAGCACCTTTGTCTAGCCTTGGCTGTTCTAGAACTTGCACCATAGACAAGGCTGACCTCCAACTCACACATCTGCTTGTGAGTGCTGGGTTATGCCACTTAGAAACGCTTCTCTTCCAAGGACTAAAACTTTCACACCAGTAGGCCTAAGCATGCAGGAGTAGAGAGTGGAATTGCACTCATGAGCAGTAGGAGTTACTGTGAGAGAGACCCTGCCTTTTCCAGCCCGTGATGTCTAGTTTCATGCACGCTGACATAAGGAAACAGAACAGAAGGGCAGCAGACCCATGCGTACATGCAAGGTGCAATGCATCACAAGGCGAGTCCTGGCAGTCCTGAAGGGTGCTGCCAACCAGGCTATACTGTAACTCAGTCTTCAAAGGAGGGTTCTGTCGCTCCATCAGGCCCGCTGCATGGGCATGAGCAAGAACATGGTCAAACATATGCACTTCCTCAGCCTCAGTTTATTGGCATAATTAATTTTCTGTGAGAGGGGTTCCCTTGTCAGAGGCAATATTTGGTAGAAGACCGTCTGTAGCTGCTCCATAAAATGACTCTCGGTGAGTGACATCCCTGTCCCATCCTTCCATCAGCATAAACATGTTCTGTGGCCAACGGAGTGTGTAGACGATAAGAGATCCCTCATTTATGACCATACCTCACTATAAGACGTTTCTTCCTAAAAGACCCCGAGAATTAAGGAGCCATGTTTCGAACTTCCTATGGAGATATTTCCCATGAGAAGAAACATTATATGGCCTCAAGGAATCAAGGCACTCTCCAAATGATAGCCGATTAGAAGCTGTCCGCAGTTACACACGCTTGCCTTGCCGACTTCTCAATGATAGCATAGCCATCGGACTCCTCCCTGCCTTGCTGATAGCAGACAGCTGGGTTGAGCAATGCTCGTACTCCTGACCCACAGAAACTGAAATATCAAACCTGTGCTGTTTTAAGTCAATACCTTGATGATGATTTATCACACAGCAGTGAAAACCCACATGTGATGACAGATGCAAGCCAGGCCTCGAGACTACAAATGGAGGTTTGCGCAAGGAAAATGAACCGGTCTCTATCCCGGTGAGAGCAAAGGTCCTCTCCCTCCACGACAGAAGTAATCTGGGTAAGCTCCTAACTGATACCCTGCAGGACAGGAAGTGTCGGGATGATGCTAAAAGATGAAGCCCTTAGCAGCAGCTGCAACCCAAACCATCTTGAGTGAGTAGATACCTACACTGCTGGGTCTGCGAGGTGCATCGAAGTATAACTAAAGCATATTTTGGATGTGTGGCCATTAGACAAGAACAATTGACGATGGAGGAGATCCCTCTGATGACCCCCTAAGTTAAAGTAGAAATAGTCATTTCATTGTTTCTTATTCTGTTTTCTTGTCAGGGATTCGAAGAAACCTGGGTTGGGTGATTGTTATTTAATGCCTTTCCTCTTATAGTCACCCCGGGCTCTGGGCTCTGCTTACCTGAATGCTTGCCCAGAGCTGCAGGGACCCTGTCAGAGGTGATTCACTTGACAGGCAAGGCCGAGACTCAGCTACAACCCTTAGGAAATGTATTATTTGAGGAAGTTGCTCAAATTCTGTAAGCTGCAGCCTGCTTGGCTATAAACTAAAGATAATGGTGTTGATTCTCATTCGGCAAGCTGACTGGAGGGTTGGTGAGCACAGGTCCTCAAAGGAAGCCATTCCTGTCTATAGCCATTGTGTCTATCATGGAGAAGAGGAATGGAAACTGGAGCTAAGACTGGCACAGGTTTGCCTCTTACCAGACCGAGACTGTGCTGGATAAAGCCTTGAACCTAAAAGGCTTATACTCTCAGGAAGAGACCTCTCTACTCCCTACCTCTCGCACTCCCTACTAGTCTGACAGTCCTCTTTCCTACAGCGTAGCGTAACAGTCCAGCAGGAAGAGCCCAGAGCCATCACATCCCGATGGGCTGGTCCGTTTTCTTCCCAAAGATGAACAAGGTTTTGTCCTGCTCTTCTTTTTATGTCTGCAAACAGAATCATGCCCTACTGACTCTTCTGGTAGCACTGATAAACTCATTGTTCCTTTGTTCACAGAATCCTGCCCTCTATCTTGAAGCCGACTAAAATTTGCTGCAAGAGACTCTATCTACATTCCATGTAAAATGTCACTTTCTCTCTAGTTTCCTTTCACAGATTTTTCTTTTCTTGGAAGTTTCATAGTAGAATGTATTTGACTCACTGTAAACCATGTCTCCTATGGGTCTGAAATCCACTTGGTGGTGGTATATGGTCCTTAATATACTCCACAGTGCTATCATGAATTGTTCCTCTTAATAACTATTCAAAAACTCCAGCAAGATTTTACTTCAAGGGGTTCTTGTGAAAATCACAATAATAGCTAGTATTTAATCCCTGTAAGAAGTAAATGTTAAATGGAAATGAATCGTTCTCTCTCTGTCTCTCTCTCTCTCTCCCTGTCCCCTCCCTCCCTCCCTATCCATCCTTCTCTATTTTCTGTGAAAAATTTATTTCCTGTTTGTGTCAGAATACAAAACATACTTTTAGTTTTCCTCACACTAATTATATTGTAATAAAAACACAAGATTGCCAAAACGAATGTTTAACTGTCAAACAAGCTGTTCACTTATTTGTAAATAAGATTCCTAAGAAACACACACATATATACATATGCACATGTGCGCATGCACACACACACACACACACACACACACACACACACACACACAGAAAGAGAGGGGGGAGAGGGAGAGGGAAAAAGAGACTGCAGCAGTAACATTTTTCCTTTAGAAAAGGTGGCTGGTCTCTAGTTAATAGACAGCCTCATTTCTTCCATAACCATTTCTAGAAGGTAAATCTTGATATTTCCCCTCCTCTCTTCTTTATGATGATTTTAATTTAGCAATTGTCCTCGAGATCAATAAGGAATGGGATTCTCTTTGCATCCTTTAAGAGTTCCCTAGTCTGCCACTTCTGCCTTATGATCAGCTCCAGCTACTATGTAGTGGTTTTCATTCCAGCGGGGGCGGGATCACTTTATAGAACAGTAATTGAGGTGAAACGAATTATTAGAATGTGAAGACTTGGGGCCCTGAGGATTTCCAATCTGTCCTTCTGACTACAGGTATGAACATGCAATCCATCACAGTGGAGTTTCCCCGTTTCCAAAGTCTACGGGAAAGACGACCCGCTTCTTGTGTTACTGACTTCTAAGTTCTCTGTTCACAGGGCAGAGGTAGTACTAGGGCTTTACCTGGCTGGGCCATTAGAGGTGTTTGTTCTCTAGCAATCTCATCTTAAACTGATCTCTAACAAGCCCAGCAGTTAAGCGCACTGGCTGTTCTTTAAGAGGACTCTAGTCCAGTGCCCAGCATCTTCCCAGGCAGCTCACAAGTACCTGAAACTCTAGGAAATCTAATGCCATCTTCTGACCTCTGAAAGCACCTGCACACATGTGACACACATGCACACACACACACACACACACACGCACGCACGTGTGTGCACACAAATAAAAATAAAAATAAGTCTTTGAAACTATTAACACCTACTCAGCTATCAGCATTTACTTCCTGACCAAGTTCCTTGGAAGTTGCTCAGAAATCGTGTTTATCTCTAATCATTTACTTGATGCCTTTTGATCTTTCTATGCAGAATCTCTAAGTTCTTTGAATAGCACAAGCCTAACCTGGGTGGTTCTAGTCAGTCAGTATGTACCTAATGGTGAATTTGCTGCTGTGCTTTGGCCATTCACAGTAATTCCAGTTTCACACTTTTGTCCCATTTGTACGACATGTTCGTGTTGTCATCCAGACTTGCCAAACTGGTCAAATTTCAAATTAGAGGTGTCTGTCTCAGCCGTTCAGAACACTATGGCTTATTTAGAGGACTAGAGTTGGGTTCCCAACTCCCACAACAGATAGCCACAAACACCTATAATTCTAACTCCCAGACACCAGTGTTCCCCTTCTAATGTCTGTGGGCACGTATACACATATGTGTGCACACAACACACAACAACAACAACAATAACACAAACATAAATAAATTAAATCTTTAATAAATGTTCAGACAGGACCAAAGAGCTACCCAGCAGAAGTGCTTGCTGCTTTTGCCGAGGACTCAGGTTTAGTTCCCAGCACCCACATGTCTGGAACTCCAGTTCCAAAGTATACAGAGTCTCCCATGGCCTCCATGGACACCCACAATCATGTGTGCGTGCACACTAATACAGGAATACACATCATTAAACTTTAAATTAATCTTTTAAAACTAAAAACAACCTAATTAAAGTCAATAGTGATACTAAGTAAATAAATTGTTCTCTTTTCTGCACCCTGAGTATGTTTTATGTCAGTTAGATAACATGTATTTTTTTTTCAAGACAGGGTTTCTTTGTATAGCCCTGGCTGTCCTAGAACTCACTCTGTAGACCAGGCTAGCCTTGAACTCAGAAATCCGCCTGCCTCTGCCTCCCAGAGTGCTGGGATTACAGGCGTGCGCCACCACCGCCCGGCGATAACATGTATTTTTATTTTACACACAACATACTTATTTTTCATACTTATTAAAAGGTAGATCTTGGGGTCTTGGGAATTACTCAGTCTGTATGAAGTCCTAAGTTCAGGTCTGCAGGATCCATGCAAAAGCCAAGGTGATGTTGCACATCTGAATGCCCTAGTGCTGAGAGAGAGGAGGCAGGGGGATTCCTGTCTGTCGTCCCATTGCCAGCAGGTCCTGACTATTGCTGAGTTCTAGCTTCCGTGCAGAACCTTGTTGGAACATAATAGGGAATGATTAACGAAGGCACTCAGTGCCAGTCTCCAGTATCCACACACGCTAGAGCTCAAGAGCAAGCAAATCCGTATGCATGCACGTAAAACATGCATGTGCACACAAATAGAGTCAGTCAGACAGACAGACACACACACACACACAGAGACAGTTAAGACTAGAAACTAAGAGGGAAGATAAGAATGTCTCAGTGGATAAAGTACTTACAACACAAGCATGAAGACCTAGTTTGGGTCCCTGGCACCCAAGTAAAGGCTCTGGCAGAGTCTGTAACCCAGAGATGGATATGGGAAGGGGAAACATAGGCAAATTCTGGGGCTTCCCTGCCTGGTCCAGCTGAATTGGTGAGCTGCAGATTCAGCAAGAGAGCTTGTCTCTAAAAGGTAAGTCAGAGCAATGGCGTAAACTCCGAGCAGTAGAGGAGGTCATCTGACTTTTCGCCTCTTCACGTGGGCTCAGACGTTCAAGAGCCTGAGAGAGGAAAGAGACTGGGGAGTGAGGGGTGGAGAGGGAAAGAGATGCAGAGAGGAAGATACCTGTTTAAACACAGTAAATGGTGTGAACGGGCAGAAGAAGAGAAGAAGAGAAATTACTTTCTATTTGGAGATCTCAGGAATTTTAAAATTCAACCTTAGTCTATAAATTAGAGAATTAAGGGGGACAAGGTCATATGCACGCAGGAAGCGTGGCTTGTACATTTATGAAACCTGTGGGCGCCAAGCTCCTCTTCTCCCCTCAGCTGGGTAAAAGCTTCAGAGTTGCCTTTCTGTTCACCACCCTGGAGCCTGGAGCAGTTCAGGACAGGCGCTGCCTGTGACAGCCCTTCTGCCGCCATTTTGACCCTGCAAATGAATGAAGTCCACAGAGGCAGATGAGCTCAGGACCACGGGTAATTTGGACATTTTCAACCCCCCTGAATCCCGGGACCCCTAATCAATAAATCCCATATAGCAAATGGTTTTGCTTCTCCTAAGCTTTGTGCGTTCTGTCCTTCTTAAGAAAGGTCATGTAGTGCTTGAATTGAAGCAAAGATCTTCTGTTTCTCGGGTGTGTTCTTCTCGCCTCTGGATTCCTGTCCTGCTCTCTTCTTTCCTTTTTCTTGGGAGCCCAGAGAACAAATCCCTGGAGCTGGTTACCCAAGGCCAGGAGGCTTTGGCCCTTCAGGAGAGCCAGGTTCTCTCTGCATGAGCACGAATCTGCTTAACGGAGGAGTAGCCTCCTGTCCCTCCACGGCTGCACCCCTGTTGGTCTGTTCCCAAAGCCTGCTCTCCACTTGAAAAATAAAGGCAGCACCCCAGTGTCCGGGAGCTTTCAGTATCATACAAATATGATCCAGTTTCGATTTATTCAGAACTTTGAGAACCAGAGCCCTCAAGGCCGGTGCATACATATGTATGACCTTATCAGTGTGGAAGCAGAAATTCCATGCATTCAGAAAGCCCCGAGTCAGAGGTGGCTGCTAGCTGGAATTGATTTCTCCGTGCTGTTAAGGTGACTTGTATGACCTTACGGTTGTAGCAGACAGGGTTATATTTGCTCAAGAACTGATCTATTGGCTGTGGGCAACACATCTCAGACTCCAGTCTTTCCTGACAAGGTAGCTAATAGCTAAGTGAAACCCGGGGAAATTCTACATCTGGAAATCAGCAAGGTACTCTGACCAATAGCTGATATTTCAAAAGTCAAATACAATTAGGTGTGCTACGGTTTCTTTCCCGGCCTGGGTGCAACATGTAATCAGGAACAGCCAGAGATACAAGAATCAATTTATGTTATCAAATTTTAAGATCAGAAAGATGTTATGTATTGAGGTGTAGACATTAATATATTTATCCCCACATTTAGAGGCAACTGAATAAAGGGCATCCCCAATGAACTTATAAGCAGCTACTAAAATTAAGAAGGTAAGCTCTATCTTCTGAGAAAATTATCTCTATTAGATCATTTTAAGTGAGAAGAGATGTAGAGCAGCTGTTCATATTGAAAGAGTGATATTGAGGGCAATGTGAACATGCGTGTGCACACACAGAGACTCACATGAGAGCAGAAGCTTTGGCATGCGTGGAATATCTGGGAAAACCCACAAGAAATTGGCATCAGAGGCTGCCTCCGGGCAGCGGGCTGGGGCGCTGGTGAAAGGGATAGGAGAGGGTCTAGCCCCCTCTGCCCTACTCCCTTTGTGCCATTTGAATCTTTGTTTCTCTTCCTCTGCAGCGCCTATTAAAAATACAAATAAAAAACAGTACTCCAAAGTCTGACTTTGATTTAGAGCTTAGAAATGAGGACATTAAGATTTCATATCTCCTTTCTCCTCTCAGGCAGAAGCGGGCCTCTGCCATCATTGTTACTTGCTTTTGGATGAATAGTATTTTTAGATTTTTCTCCCCCCTTCCCCTCCCCCCACCCCCCAGAGCCCAAATCTCACTGCATTAAAGGAACCAGGGAAAAACAGAGCTCAAGTTCTGTATCCTAAATGGCTTTTGGTCATGGAGAAACTGCTTTCTCCCCAACACTGCTGTTTATAGCAGCAGGAGCGTTACACTAAGGTAATTTCTTCTTTTCTTCCTGCTAGATTAAAGAAAAGGCTTAATCTTTTTTTTTCCTTTCCTGTCCCTCTCCAAGAAGGTTCTGTTGTCCTTTCCTCAAAGTGAGCCCGTCTCCGACAACAGCGCCAGTGCATTTCTGCTGGAAGAAGCAAGAAGCTATTAACAGAGGCACTTGAGGCCTCCGAGCAAGTCCATTACCCCAGAAATAGATTAAAGCAAGTTAGCAGATACATGTTTGCCCGACATCCCATTCTTACCTGGGAGAGCAAGGCTCTCTTAGTGCGAGACAGATGTTCTTATCTCGTTCCGCTGACAAACTAAAGCAAAATAAATAAAGACAAATAAAAAGGCTGCCTTCTGGGGGTTTGCCTTGTTTCTTTCATCCGGAGTCACATATTTCGGATGGGTTCTGGGCTCTTTGGGCCGCTCGCTGGCTGGCGGTCCACATCCCCAACACTCTTAATAGAGCTGCCTAGGACTGTGGCTCTGAAATAGATGCTTCATTTGATTTCAGACAGGACCTCGCCCTGGGTCACCTGTGAGGATGTTTGCATAAAACTAGGTACTCGCCTCACGGCTCTTCTGTATAACTTAGCCAGGGCCAGTACGAATGAACAAGTAAAACAACTAACCACCCAGGAGGAGACCTGCCTGTGCTGTTTCTCTCCAACCCTCTTTTCTCCCTTTTACAGGGAACTTAGGGTTCCAAAGAGCAGAGAGTGACTTTCAGTGGTGCCCCAATTAATGTTCAAAGAGAGGGGCTTGCAAAGATTAAACATAGTTCTCCAAAACTCATTTACTTTCTAATTGCTTTTATTATTTCGTGGGGAGGAGGATGGGGGGAGCCAGGCACGGAGGTGAGTGGACAGCTTTATGGGGCAGGTTACCTCTTTCCACTTTTATGTGGGTCCCAGAGATCTCAGTGCCAAGAGTTTTTTACCCACTGAGCCAAGCCACTGGGTCAGAAAGTGTATTTGGAACAGTGGTATCTGGGATTTCTTCCATTTAATATATGAGTCAAGAAGATGTATTTGTCAAGTCGAACAAGAAGATTCCTGCAGGACAGCCTCCTCCAGACTCCACCATCCCTTACCAGATACCCAAGGCATCCCATGTGAGTGGGAACGCCCTGCCGTGGAAAACAGATGTTAGCTTTTGGGATCACAGCAAAGGCAATAGTTCCCTGGCATTAAATCGGTGCCTCTCGAGCCTGGCTGCACCAGCATTCTTGACCCTGGGGATGGGGTCAAGCCCCAAGCACGGGCATCGCTAAAGTGCCCTCCATGTGTCCGAGCTGAATCCTGCACACTGCGGCTGCAAGTCCATCGCTGTTGAGACTAGCTCTGCACCACCTGCCTAGCACACAGGACCGGTCAGACAGACCAGATCATTTATCACCCCCTCTCTCTCGATACCATGTTTCACTTCCCAGAGTGCAAGGCTCTCTCGCATCACAGCCCTGCAGAGCAAGTAAGACGGGATATCTATTTCCATTTTACAGATGAGAAAAACCGACAAGGCAAGAGATTTGCCAGAGGTCAGCTGTGCAGGAAGCCAGATGAAGACCCGGAACCTCCTGGAAACATTGTAGCCGCTGTGGCTCTCGCTGTAACGCCTTCCCCCGGGCTTGATGGTCAAGATGGTCAGCCACAGGAATCATTTTACTTCCCAGAGTTAGAGGGAAAGACTGGAACCCACATGTTGTGTGACAGAGTTGCCCTTGGGAAATGGAACACACACTTGTCTATTCACTCCAGAGAAGAAACCCAGGACAGGGGCTGGTGAGATGGCTCAGTGGTTAGGAGCACTGACTGCTCTTCCAAAGGTCCTGAGTTCAATTCCCAGCAATCACGTGGTGGCTCACAACCATCTGTAATGGGATCTGATGCCCTCTTCTGGTGTGTCTGAAGACAGCCACAGTGTATTCATATACATAAAATAAATAGATAAATCTTTGAAAGAAAGAGAGGGGGAAGAAGAAAGGAAGGAAGGAAGGAAGGAAGGAAGGAGGGAAGGAAGGAAGCTTTATTGTTTGAATGATCTATAATTCTTCATCCCTATGTATCCAAACACTAAATAAACAACAAAAATATTTACCTTTCAGTCTATAGAAGAACTCACTGAGTCTAAACTCTTATTTTTAGTGTCTCAATAATGTTGAGTTAATTACTTAATAATTGCCTTTTATTCAATTACCATTTGTTCTTACCCTATAATAGGCTAGCTGTGTATATCATACATAAGAAACATAATGCAGATTTAGTAAAAATTTTATCATATTTTTATATTTGCATAAGATGTAATCCCAGTGAGCACCTTTACTGCAAGTAACGGAAGCATGGGTGAGGGGTTACGTACAGAGAGCAGGGACCACTCAAAAGCCATTTTGTCACTGAAAAGCCAACCCTGGCATTGAAGAGTCACAGAGGCTGCAGCGCTGGGCCTCTGCACAGCTTGCAGGTAGAGCACAGACAGAGCATGTCTTCTCTCCGCATCCGGGCTGCTGCCAGTCTCCTCCCGCCACCCCCCACCCCCCACCGCCGTCCACCTCCTTTGATACTGGTTGGGGAAGGGGGTCAAGACTCTTTCAAGTTTCTATTCTCTTAGACTGTGGCGGGTTGTCTAACATCCCGGTCGATGCTAAGTGCCTCTCAGTCGCTCCTGGAGGGGGTATTCCAATTTAGAGGGAACCGTCAGACAACACCAGATAACTGGCAACTACAAATTACTCCTTAGTTCTTGAAACTAAGTGGCATGTGTGTGTATGTGTGTGTGTGTATGTGTGTGTGTGGAGAGACTGTGTGTGATTGTGTGTGTGTGTGTGACTGTGTGTGATTGTGTGTGAGTGTGTGTGTGTGTGTGTGAGAGACTGTGTGTGATTGTGTGTGTGTGTGTGTGTGACTGTGTGTGATTGTGTGTGAGTGTGTGTGTGTGTGAGATTGTGTGTGATTGTGTGTGAGTGTGTGTGTGTGTGAATGTGTGTGTGAGTGTGTGTGTGTGTGAGACTGTGTGTGATTGTGTATGAGTGTGTGTGTGTGAGTGTGTGTGAGTGTGAGTGTGTGTGTGTGTGTGTGTGAATGTGTGTGTGCATGCTTGTGAGTGTATATGTGTGTGCGAGGGCGACAAAGCTATTGGAAGAGATGAGAAGTAAACAAGAGTGAAGCATAATGGCCACAGAGAAAACGGGCAAGACGTCCGGGGAAATGTGTGTCTCTGTTTGGGATTTCAGACGCAGGCGATGCGGTCATTACAAGCGAGCTGCTGTGCATCTGGAAGACTGCCCACCACACTGGGAAACCAACCATGGCCGGGGCAGCCACATGAATCAGCGAGGTCACCTTGGACAGTCTTTATGAGTGTACCAAGCAGTCCGTGCCCACTTTTATGAGTGTGTTTGTGTGTGTATGTGCTCGTTGGCTGCTAACCGGATGTTCAAGCCAACAAGAGCCTGTGTGCATTTGGTACAAGTGGAAGAAAAGAGAAACACCCTGGGAAGCATTAGAGTAATTATACAGCCAGCCTGTCTCATGCCTGGAGGCAAATACAGGCTACGCAATCCCTGTCAGTCGTGACAATCACTCAGATACAGAAATGCAATACTCAGGGGGAGAGTCTTCCTCCCTCCTTTTATTTAATCTCCCTAGCCCTCTAGCATAGCTGAAGGTTCACCTAATGTAAACCCTTCAAGACTAGAATGAAACTTCAAATCCATGTTAGAGCCTGCTGGAAAGAATGATGTATAAACTTGGAGCAGAACACTGGTGTGAACAAGATAACACACATTAATGCCCGAGCAAGGCAATTAGCACTCAGCTATTCTGAACCGCACTGGCCTTGATGCTTGAGGAGCTGAACACAATACTACCTATAGCTTACAAGAGAGCACCATCTCCTCCCCTGGAAAGAGCTGTTCTTGGTATTCAAAGGCTCACGGAGCACTCTTCCTCATAAAGGCACACACAGCAAAAATTATCTCAATGCAACATTCCTGTTCAAGGACTCATGTCTTCTTGCCTTTGAGCCAAAGACACTTTGAAGAATCTCACCTTTGATCTAAATTTCTAAGGAATCTAAGTATTATGTCACCTTCCAGAGGCATCTTGAACTTCAAGATCCTGGGTTGCTTTAAAAACCTCAAAATGCAGAATCACACACATTGCTTTGAATATTTCTTCAATCACTAACTCAAACACAAGAGTTTATCTGTGATTACCATGCTCATTAGCATGTTTATCTGCCTTTTCCTTCTCTGTGTACAGAAAAATATTCAACCCACGCTTCTAAAAGTGAAAGTGAAGATAGTTTCTCCAAAGTCAAAGTGACCCATGAAAGCCCCTTCTCAAGCTTTTTCAGCCTACCATGCAAATGAATCCTTTGCAAGGGCCATCTTGATTCAGCGGGGCTTGAATGGATTCGGAGATTCTGCACTTCTTATAAGTCTGGATGCTACTGATACTACGGATCTGGAAACAGCACCACTGAGTACTTTCTGGAAACAGCACCACTGAGTACTTACTACGGCAGATAGCCTGCCCGTGAAAAACAAGACCTTGCAAAAGGAGTCCCTGTGGCTCCTCCAACACGAGCCTCTGAATACTCAGCATCTCCTATTTTGAGGCAAATGATTGGGGGGATTTGTTTGTTTCTTGTTTGTGATTTGTTCTCAAGGGTCGTCGTTGTTCAAAGTAGGATAATTTGATAGAAACAAACCAAACTCGTATGGGACGAGTTTTTGCTTCTATTGGGCTATCAACTGGTAAAGGAAAATACTACAGGAAATATAAAAATATTCTACCCTGTAGTGTTCCTGGCAGCAACTGGCTAGTCTACTGGGTGCGGACTAAGGTAGATTCTATGTTAGGCAGAGCCTGGGATGTTAGATACTGGAAAGAAAGTCCATTATTGAAGTTTAAAAAAAGTGTGGGAGTGTCTTCTTTCAATATTGTTTACATCACACTCTCTGGTTCTTGCCCTTACCCAACACACACACACACACACACACACACACACACACACGGTTTTGTGCGCCAACACCCACAGACACATACCACATTTCCTAGGCAATTTCCCTGGGCTCATTTCGAAGGCTCTGTCCTACCATCTGCTCCTGTCATCCATTCCCCGCTCCTTCTCAAGGCTCCTGAGCAATAACATTATAGCAACAACAATAGCCCTGCTTGTCTCCTCACCCTTGCCACAATGCCTTGATATATCACTACTCTCTTTGTGGACAGAGATTCTAGGGCAAAGAAAGGACAAGAAATTGGCACTAACTAAATGACACGTGGCACAGCTCTTAAACAAGATAGAAATATACACAATCTGGCACCAAAGTTCATGATGTTCTACTACATCTATTCTTCCATTCCTTTATTCGCTTTATGCCGAGGAGAGAGAGAGAGAGAGAGAGAGAGAGAGAGAGAGAGAGAAGAGACTTTATTATCCTCTTTATCTTTTATACTGGATGGCTCATTAAAACTAGAGCCAAAATAATTAGCAACCAAATAAATTAGTTTCCTTTCCAGGAGAGTGTTTTCAAACACTCCCCTGAGGTGAGGGAAAATATTTGCATTCTGTCCCTGTAGGTGTGGTGAATGCAATGAAGTATGTTCGCCTGGGATGGGCTGGATCCTGGTAAGAGTGCAAATAAAAAGCAGAGCTGTAGTCATCACAGCAAAACATGTCGGTGTTCCCTTACATTTATACACGCCCGGAGCTCTCTTTGGATCCATGCCTGTGCTCTCCGAAGCCATCTTTACTATCCTAGGTCCCAACGTTACCCATTTTCTGGATAACCATAAGGAATGATGGCAAGTTCTTTGCATACCAATTGTGTCCATGAATTGTGAGTCTGCCTGTGCTTCTCCCATTCTAAGTAATTTGTAAATACCTATTCCCAGAACAGTGTATAATATATTTGACCCTTTCCATGCACTTACTGTGGGCAAGCTTCCTCTCACAAACATCGCCTCTGCCTTTCTTGATCAGGTTGACAGGAGTGCCTTAATTTTGTTTCCTGGAACTGTTAAAAAAAAAAAAAAAAAAAACAACCTTGAACCAAAGCAGTGTAAGGGAGAAAGGGCTTGTTTGGCTCACAACTCAGGGTGAGGGTCCATTGTCACGGAGGAACTGAAGGTTTCAGGACTGGAGGACTAGTTGTGTTAAGATCACAGTCAAGAGCAGAGAGCAATGACTTTATGTGTGCACAATAGTCCTCGGCTATAAAGAAGACTTGTTGCCCCAAGTCTTCATGTTGGGGTGGGTGGTTTGGTTAGTATGTTGTCATTTTAGGGGATAATTTACAAATAATTATGGTCTTGGACAGGGAGAAAATAAAATAAGAAGCTTAGATTCAGGGATTTCTATGTTTACTTTCCTGTTGAGGTTTGGTCTTTTGCTTATGTTGTAATGCTAAATACTGGCCCCCAAGGCCTGGTTGCCCCCAGAGACATGGTTGTACCCAAGTGACATGTCTAGTGACACTGCCCCTCTCCCCAAGTTATCCCTGATTGGAGAAAACACACACACACACACACACACACACACACACACACACACCACACACACACACACACACACACACACTCACTCACACACACATATATACTCACACACATACACACTCACATACACACACCACACACACCACACACATATGCACACATACCATACACACACTCACACACAACACACACATATTCACACAGACACCACACACACTCACACACATACACACTCACACACAACACACACATATTCACACAGACACCACACACACTCACACACATACACATTCACACACATACACACACTCACATACACATATACACTCATACATATACACACACTCACACACACACACACACACCACACATACCACACACATATGCACACATACCACACACACACTCACACATACCACATACACATACTCACAGACACCACACACTCACACATATACATTCACATATATACACCACACACACACACATACACTCACACACATACACCACACACACACACTCATACACCATACACATATTCACACACACATACCACACACACACACACACACACCACATACACATACACACACATACACCACATACACACACTCATACTCACACACACATACATCACACACATACACACATAAACACACACACACCACATACACACACTCACACAGACACCACACACTCACACATATACATTCACACATATACACCACACACACTCACACACACATACACTCACACACATACACCACACACACACACTCATACACCATACACATATTCACACACACATACCACACACACACACCACATACACATACTCACACATACACCACATACACACACTCATACTCACACACACATACATCACACACATACACACATAAACACACACACATATACACTCACACACACACCACACACACTCACACACACACACACACACCCCACCATCATCATCATCACCACCATCAGATCACTGTGGTCCTACCTCTCGCTTGGCAACCCTCTCCAACTTGCTTCCTTACATGAACATCCTAACTCTGAGTTACCTGTGAGTCACCTTAACAGCTTTTGATTCCCTTTTAGTGTCTGTGGTGAGATTCAGATGAGTTCATTCATATGAGAAAGATTTGTAAGTGATTTTTGGTTGGGTTTGCTTCGGTTTGCCTGCTTGCCTGCTTTTTCCTCTCTATTTTTGGCATCCACGGCAGTATGTGCCATATGGTAGGTCCTCAGTAAACATGTGTTAAACAAATAAATAAATGGAAATAGAATACATTTATTTGACACTTCAAAGTCTTCCTCTTCCTGAAGTTTAGGCAAACAACAACAATATTAAAAAAATAAAGACAAAACCCCTGAGTTTTCATCATGTAGGACAAATCTTATGTCAAGGATAAATAAATTAATTATTAATAAGTTAATCTTCAAAACAAACCTCCAAGTAGAGAACATTATCATTCTTTCATATAATTTATATAAGATAATTGATTTTATTTATATATAAGGAGATAGGACAAATGTTTAACAAGTGGCACGGTCAGAGCTTCTAGACCAGGAAGTCACACTCCACAACCAGCACTCTGTCTCTGCCAGCTGGACAGAAGAGTAGTTTGTTTGTTTGTTTGTTTGTTTTTGTTTTTTCGAGACAGGGTTTCACTGTGTAGCCCTGGCTGTCCTGGGACTCACTCTGTAGACCAGGCTGGCCGTTAACTCAGAAATCCGCCTGCCTCTGCCTCCCAAGTGCTGGGATTACAGGCGTGCGCCACCACTGCCCGGCAAGAGTAGTTTTCTTGTCCAGTAGAGTGATTCTTCCTGTCTACAAAAAACTTCTAAGCTTCACAGTGTCCTTAAGTACGTCATTCAGAACGGCTTTTCTAAGGGTCACAGGGTCACATATTCCGAAATTAGGTCTTATACATAATAAAAGGAAGTTTGAAAGTCCTGCCTAGCAAAGCAGTAGGAGTGTCTGTGTAAATCACGGGCTTTATAGATCTTCCCAAACCAACTTTGTAATAGTAGACATGATTTGTCTTTTGCCATGTGGGCCCTGGTTCCAGTGGGAGGTGGTTAGTAAGCCCCATGATAGGTATAGCCGTGCTGCATCTGTGGGTGCATTTTGCCAGTCTCGTTGGCTGAGTTGCATGTTGGTTCCACGGAAGCTAGCGGAGGGCCGTTCCGCCCCCAGCAGACCGCGTACTGCGTTCCAGCATAGGAGAGTTAGTCAGCGTGCAGGGAGCTGCAGCTCAGGGCTAGCTTGGCTTCCTGTGCACTTTGACTCAAGTGTGTGACATAATCAGGAATAAAGTCGGGTGCTGCGGGCTAACCAGCTGCAACAGCCTGTACTGTTTGGGACCTTTGCTGCCCTCCCTGGCTACCTTGTTAGGTCACATTCCACCTGAAAATGAGAACTTCTGCCCTAATCCCTTAGACAAATTGGTGATATGCAATTTTCTGTCTCTAGCCTCTGGTCCATGAACCTCATTCCGATAATATCCATCCTCAAGCCCCAGTGCCCTGCTCTCCCATCAAGCCTGTCACATACAAGACATGCACAGATGTTTGTAAGGAAGAATCTGTACAGGGCCACTGATGGTATCAGATTTCTGCTAAGGCAAATTTCGCAGGAAACATTATTTGAAGTCTATATGCTCTTTCTTTGTAATTTGTAGACCTTGGCCCCGAAAAGAATCACGAATTACAGTGTATTGCTTAAGCAAGTGGTTTGGCAGTATGAGGGTTGTATATGGGGACAGGTTTCCAATTTTGTTGTTAAAACATTTCATGTTTCTAAACTGCGAGATCACAAGAGAAGAATATTATTCTCTCTCAAGCCAAAGCCAAATCCCAATTAAGTGCAGATTTAAGACCTTTCATTTTCACTAGAAAAAAGTAAATTAAAAATTTTTTGGACTTAAAGCCACCACTGCCATAAAACTCCCAAATGAATTTCTCTTTGGGGAAAAAAAATAAATTGAAAGTGAATGAGTGATTCACTGAACAGATGTGAAATGAATTTTACAGCCCTCCCTCCCAGCCGGTGTCGGAGCCCTGTTCGTCTGGGAGCAGGACTGGTGCTCAGCGGTGTCACAGAGAGAGGAAAGGCAGCAGGCATAAATGTCTGATATCTACAGAAGCTGAAGGAGAGAATATGTCACACTCGGAAAAGAGGCAGGGCACTCAAAGAGCAATGCTGTGCAGAGGTTTCGATAATTAACTAACCCAAGGAAATAGATAATGTACTCTCTGAGGAACATTAACATGTAGGGTGGAACTGTACCTCAGAGGCAGAACACTTGTCTAGGATGTACAAATCTCAGGAATCTGTCCTGCAGTTTCTCACACACACACACACACACACACACACACACACACACACACCATGTTCATGCCTTGACTAGCCTACACCTGGTTACATGCATACCCCATTTCAACTTAACACAGCATGTAACAGGAAGGGAGGAAGATCTCTCTCTGCACTTGTGTCGGAACTCTCTCTCTCTCTCTCTCTCTCTTTCCAGGCCTTCTCAGAGATCTCCCAGATCCCTTTCTCCTTGTCCACAGGGAGCTGTCAGGGATTTCTCCACTGGAGCTCCCAGAAGCTCTACCAAGTTCCTGCTGCCATGTTTCCTGTTTCTCCTTGTGAGGATCTGTTGAAGTGTCCACGTGATAGTTACCAGACAATACCAGATTTACAAAGCTGGATTGCTTTGTAAATGCGTGTGAGTCTTTAAAATTAGATTAATAGAGCACATCATCTTCCATAAATAATTTAACTTCCAAAACTCACTAGCCAGTGAATCAAGTACAGAATCGTTTTTGGACTATGCCATGTTAATAAACAATCGCTTGTAATGAACACTACATAATCTCACTCACAAACAATATTCATATGGATAACTTGTTTCTCTCTTCACCCTTAATGACTACCATTACATATTTTTATTCTGAAGTTCAATATCCTCCATTCAGTTAATATATATTAAAACTATATAAAGCTCTGTGCTTAATTCTGTGAGAAAATATCCAGCGTTAATAGGACCTAAACTTTCTACTCAAGGGCTTATGGGTGTAGAGACTAAATCTCTTGGCTTTTAGAAGAAAGCCTTTTGAGCTTAAAGACCAACTTGGCTTGCTAACCTGGACCGAGCTTATTAATCTCACTGAGCTCTGGTTCATTTTCCTGTGAGAGAGAGATGAGGATGATGACCATGATCTCCTATCAGAAGGCAAGAGCTAGAGAAGACTGAGTGTCATGGCAGCCACCACAGAGAGAGCGGCAGGCCAGTGTGAGAGGTGAGTGATCCGGAACCCGACCATGTATGGCCCTGGATGTCTGGCATTATCTAACGGGCAACGGGGTGTCTTTCAAAGTTCTTCGTGTCCTTCAAAGAGATAACTTAAATGTACAATGTGATAGATGACTAGCTTGAAAGGGAGCTACAGGCAAAGGGGCCATTTAAAGTTTGGTCTCAAAAGCACAGGGCGCATGGAAGAATGTAAGAACTCCTGCCCTTAGAGGGACTGCGGGTGTGGCTGCTGTGTCACATGCGTGCCAGTAGGTGGCAGAGAGGAGAGAAAGGGGCTATGTCTATACCCAGGGTTCTGACCTATGAACATCTGAATAATTAGTAGCCTAAAACTCCCTGAAAAAAAAAAAGTCAGAGATGACCACCAGTCCAGCTCCAGGGGGCCTGGATAGGGAGCTAGCCTGGAATGACCACCAGTCCAGCTCCAGGGGGCCTAGATAGGGAGCTAGCCTGAGATGACCACCAGTCTAGCACAGGCCCCAACAGTATCCAAGGGCAAAGAGTAAGCCAGAGGCAAGATGAGCCTGCCTTTGTGCCATGTGGCCCAGTGGGAGTAAGTCAGAGACCAGGATGATTCCCTACATGGGTATCTCCGGCAAAGAGCAAGCCCCAAATGACCACCAGTCAACCACCATGAGGTTCTAAACAGCCTGGGATGACTATCAGTCTGGTGACATGCAGGCTTAGGGGTTTGACCATGCCTGAGATGATCCCCTGACCAGTGCCAGAATGCATGGGTAGGGCATAGCACTCCTGAGACAACTCTTAAGACGACCCCAGACACTCAGAGACCCTGAGTACCACTAAGAGGAGCAAGTGAGTGGGGGAGAAATGGAAGAGAAAGAGAAGGATGTGGACACAATGAAGACAGGCAGGACTGGAGACTGGAGGGTGGTCAAGAACAGCCTGGTGTGAGTAGTTGGCAGTGCCACCTGGACCATGGTGGGATTCTGGTCTGTGCTGCCACGAGAAACCACGTCTGGATACATGGCTCTCCGGCAGCAAGGGTCTGCCTTGCCTGAGCAGCACGGTACAGCTGGCCATGGATGTAGGGACTGAGAGTGAGCCAGCCCTGTGGGCACGGGCATGGGAGATCTGGCCCTGTCTCTTGTCTGCTGTGTGGTGGTGGTGAGGATGGAAAGAAGCCCTCCTCCTCCCTTTTGTCCTGGGGCAGGCAGGAGAGCTGGCCCTGGGGTCATGAGAGCAGGAGAACTGTCCCTGTCCCTTATCTGCTGTAGAACTTGGAAGGGCCCTACATCTCCTGGGCAGCACAACAGAGCCTACCTTGACGCTTGTCTGCCGTGCGTTAAAGCAGATGAAGGAAAGATGCCCTTTCTACTCCCTTGTCCCTTGCCATGTATGGCAGGTGGGGGAGATGGCCCCAGAGTCACAACAGTGGGAGAACTGACCCTGTCCCTGCACTCTGGAGTGCAGGTCCCACACCTCACCTGCGCAGCCCGGTAGGTAGAGCTGGCCCTGATGATGTGGCTGTGGATGAGGACATGAGAGCAGGAGAGCTGGCTCTGCCCCTTGCTGGCTGTGACACTGGATGGGCCAGCTGGGGCAGGGCAGGAGAGCTTGTCCCAATTGTGTGGGTGAGGAACAGTTGACAGGCTGACCCGCTCAGATGCCTTCTAGGCACAGATCCAGGGCTTTGAGTTGGCCCATCCCAACATCGACCCTATCAATGAACTGCTGGAGTTTGTGAAGGGGGCAGGTCCTGCAGATCCAAAATGGTAGGATTTCTATGACACAGGGCAACAATTGGATATCCTAGAGCAGCCCAAGTAAGGATCTATATATTGATGGTGTAGCAGAGGCCAGAGGCCTCATGCCAGACCAATGAGTCATTGCAATGAAGATTTGCAAGCAAAGAAGTGTGGACCAAAAGGTATACTGTGGCTCACACTGTGACTCCCTATGGCTTCCACTATGAGCTTTTTTTCCCCTCATGGTTATGGGAAAGGTTGCGAGGGTGGAAGTCAGGCATAAGGGGAGAGGGAGATGAGTGGGATTAGGGTATATGATGTGAAATTTACCAAGGGCCAATAAAAAGTTAAAAAACCGTGTAAGATCAAGAGGCAGTAGGATGAAGGTGTGGATCTCTCACTACCTGGCACTGCATGGCTGTGCTGTTCCTGAACTCACAGCAGCTTTGGTTATCACAAAGCATCTGCATAGGGTTGGGTCTACCCATGCCTTGTCATGGAAAACGCAGAGAGCCTTAGGACTCCAGTTCTTTTGGCTATAACTTTTGGTGTAACTTTGAGACTAATGCTATACATCACAGGTAAATTCTTTTATGTGCACAGGTAATGGTTAATGGGGGAGGGCAATGACTTCAGTGGTGGCGCCACTGGCAGTATGCCCACGCTCACCCATACTCTTGTAAACGACCTTAATGAAACTTGTAGGAGTACCAGAGACAACATAAAAAGTAGATAATCAAACTTAATGACAGCTAAATGCATGATGGGAACCTAGACTGGAGCCTTGAACAGATACATGCCATTCGTGGGACAATAGGTGAAATTTAAATGAAGGCTGTAGTTTTTCCAAATACTGTAGTAGTGTTTGAGAGAGTAGTATCAGTAGAGATACTAATCTCTATCTGTGTTTCACAGTTACACAGTCTGTCAACATTGGGGAAACTGCACGAAAGGCCTGTCAGAAGTATCAGCAATCCCAACCAAAATCCTCATCTCATTCTTCACAGAAATAAAAAAATAATAATATCCTAAAATTTATATTGAACCACAAAAGGCCCCATTTATCCAAAATAATCCTGAGTAAAAAGAAATAACATGGAGGAATTACAATCCCAGAGCATAAAGTATTTTACAGAGCCATAGTAATAAAAACAGTATGGTGTTTGTACAAAAACAGACATGCAGACCAATGGAGCAAAATAGAAGGCCCAAACATGAACACATGAAATTTCAGCCACTTAATACTTTACAAAGAGAGAAAACACATACACTGGGGAAAAAAACAAAGCATTTTCAACAATGGGTGCTGAAGAGGAAATTTCTGGGGTTTTGTTTTTGTTTTTTGTTTTTTTTGTTTTTTGGGTTTTTTGGGAACTCAGTTGTGTCACGTGATGTTTTTCTGGAAGCTGTCTTGAGAGAGGATGTTTTGCTGTAGCAGGTGCTTGAGAGGGCATGCGATATAAGAGTATAAGTAGAACTCCACTGTCAGTGAAGGATGCTCTTGCATGCAACTCCCTACAATGCTTAGCTTGTCTTCATTGGAATTGGTCTTTGCTGGTCTTTGCTAGTCTTTGCTGGTCTTCACTGGTCATGTAATGCAGCTGGTCTTGCTTCTCCTATCTTCTCAGGTCTTCACTTTGTAGCGATAAACTCACCAAAGAACTTCTTGGTATTCTAGCTGATCCTGGCTGCTTCTGCTGACTCATGTCAATTTGGCAGAGCCTTGTAGTTTCTGCTAGATTGAGTGGCTGCTGATTCATGTTTGTGTTTGCTATTGGACTGGACTACTGATATCCTGATGAGGAAGAGTTGAATCACCCCAAAGAACTACTTCTAAACAGGTCCACCACCCTCTTTTCCTATTAACATTCTTTCTCTCCAACCTCTAGTTGACATGTTAGAGGGAGGTTAAGGTGTTCAAGAACCCTAAATAAAGGAGGTTTAGAAGAGTCTAAGCCTACAAGGTACTGGGGAAAGTAGATTCCATTGGTAAAAGAATGAAATTAGACCCAAATCTATCACCTTCCACAAAAATTGCCAGTGAATGGATCAAAGACCTAAATGTGCAACTTGAAGCCTCGGAACTGCTGGAAGAAACCATGAGCAGTCCCCTACATTATATGTGCACAGGAAATGACTTCCTGAACAGGACTCCATTTGCCCTAGAATGATTGCCAACAATAGACAGTCAGAGCTTCATGAGACTAAAAGTTCCTGCACAGCTAAAGAAACAACCAACCCACCGAATGGGAGAGAATCTCTGTCAGATATACACCTATGACGGTTTTAATGAGAATGTCCACATATGTGTTTGCCTGATCCACACACTTAGTGGAACTATCTAGGAGGTATTAGGAGGTGTGGTCTGTTTGAAGAAGGTGTGTTACTAGGAGTGGACTTTGAGGTTTCAAAAGTCTACACCAGGACTAGTCTCTTCTCTGCCTCTTCCTCTACCTCTCCCCATTCCTCTACCCTTTTTTCTATCTCTCTGTTTTTCTCTGTGTGTCTGTGTCTGTCTGTCTGTCTTTATCTCTCCCTCCCTACCTCCTACCCAAGGATCAGGATGTATTTAAGCTCTCAGCTACTGCCTCATGCCCATGCATGTCCCCCTCCATGCCCCCTTCCACGATGATCAGAGATGAACATCTGAAACGGTAGGCAAGCCCCAGTTAAATGGTTTCTTTGAAAATTTGCCATGGTTGTAGTGTTTCATCCCAGCAATAGAATGGCAACTAAGACAACTGACAGAGGATTAATATCAGAATTTATAAAAAAACTTTTAAAAAACAAAGAAATAAAAAAAAGAAATGGCTCATAAAAAAAAAAAAATGAACCTGAAGCCAGGCAGTGGTAGTGTATGACTTTAATCCCAACCCTCAGGAGGCAGAGGCAGGTGGATCTCTGAGTGTGAGACCAGCCTGGTCCACAGAGTGAGTTCTAGGACAGCCAGGGCCTCATAGAAAAATACTGTCATAAAAAAACAAACAAAAACAAACAAACAAACAAACAAACAAAAAAACTAGAGAAAAGGGCTTCTCACCAGAGAGTGAGAGAAGAGAGAGAAATGGGGACCCGAAGAAAGACATTTTTAAACCCTTTTTAAATTAATTATTTTATTTAATTCCATCCCAAATGTTTTCCTCTCCCATTCCTCCATCCCAGAGTTCTTCATCACATCCCACTTCTTTGCCTCTGAGAGAGTGTCCCCGCCCTGGTCATCCCCCTTCTCAGGGCCATCAAGTCTCTTCAGGATTTGCCACATCCTTTCCCACTGGGGCCAGACAATAGAACTCTTAAGAGAAGTTTAAAACACAAAACTCAAAAAAAAAAAAAAAGGTCATCATTATCAGTTAAGGGAGAATGAAAGAGGTAGTAAAGGTAACAATAAAGACATCTGAAAAAGCCATAAGAAATCATACTATTAACTATTTTTACCTAAAAAAGAAAAGCCAGTAATACAAGCAATCCTATGTATAAATAAACATACATAATTTTAGTGAATTTATCACAACTGGGCTGGCAATGCTCCCTCCAAGAGCCAAGTACCCCTCAACAAAAATCCTAACACTGGACATGAGAAACCCTTATTTGAATTGTTGGGGTAGGGCTGTTCCAGAGACCCCTAAATCATCATCCAGCCTATTGCCATTATCCTTGGTTACCCTCCCTGAGAGGCAGAAGATAAGTCCTTAATGCTGAAGAGACTATGCCCTTCAGAAATAGGGCCAAGAGGCTCTTGAGCTATAATTGACCTAATTCCTCCACCCTAAAGATTAGCTTTCATAGATCAGAGGGTACCAAGGCAAGCTTCTAAAGGAGGGGGTCAGCCAATAGTCCCACTCAGATATGACACCTCTGAATCTTATCAGCCAGCATGGCATGATAATCTTAAGGTGCAGTAGTGGCATACATACCTTGGCAGTAACCAATGACTCTATAATTGGACTTAAGACCAATTGTTAATTGTCAACATTAATAAAGCTGTTGTTACTGGAGAAGAATCTACAGCCACTAATTTATGAAACCAGCATAATCTCTAACAACAATGTAGCCCTTACCATAGTAAAGGAAACTTCTCTTTGCAACAGATAGAGACCACTGCAGAAAAGAACAACCAATCAAAAGGCAGAGTTGCAGAGCCCAGTCCCAATGGATACATCTACAAAACACTCCTGCATCTAAGACTCATGGAACATCATAGAAGATGGAGCAGAAAGGTTGTAAGAGCCAGAGGATCAGGGAGTTTGCTCTGAACTCTCACAGTCTCCTGGTAACATGTGAAGCCACCCCACAAAGTCTCACTAACATGACTGCCCAAATGTGAGCTGAACAAGGATGACACCAATGAACATGCCAAAGAGGATGGGGAAAAGCGCACAAGGCCTCACCCCTACACAGAGAACAACAGGAAAATGAGGGAGGCTGGGAGCAGGAGAGACAGCCTTCCCCAGGAAACAGCACACAGATTGGTTATATAATACCAAGAGGTCAGCCCTGACAACATATATACAAATAATGTTATACATACTAAGCAGGATATATTTAGGAATAGATATGTAAATATGTGTGAAAGTATCTATGTATGTGCACATACATATGTTTATATGTGCCTGCAATGACAATTAATGAACAAACAGGCCAGGCATCTGAATGAAAGTAAGACGGTACATATGAGGGGGTTTGGAGGGAGGAAAGGGAAGAGGAAAATGTTACAATTATATTATATTCTCAAAATTAAGAACAAAAAAAGTCCTCTTTTCCACTATGTTGGCTACCTTGTTCCATCTTCTTTCCTGTTTTGCTCAAAAAATTTCCCTCTTCAGCTTTGTCTCTCATATAAGTAGACATTAGAAGTTTTCTAACATCCAACATTCCATGCCTTCTCCCTGTTCACCTGTTACCAGAATTCACATGCAGATTTGTCTGTACATCTCTTTCTAAAGAAAAGCACTGGTCAAATGTAATTTAGAGTATGTACAGCTCTGCAGCATGACCTTTGCCCTCTGTAAGGGTTGGTTGCACAGCTGCCTCTGCGCTTCAGAGGTGGCCATCAGGATGATGTGGGGCACTCCTTCTCCTTCATGCCATTGACGTCAGACTTGTGGAAAGGTGGATTTTATTAGAATAATTCATCTTTTTATGTCAAATGAACACTGTAATTGACATGATTACTTTTGAGCTAATCTATTATAGATTCAAACAAACAAAAACTAATAGAAGAAACAGAAATTAGTAATGGTGCTGTGCTGCTGTTTATTCTGTGACGATCAATTCTAACAAAAGCCTGGAACATCAATTCAGCTGTTCTGGTCATAACGTAGTCCATACATGGATTTGCATGTATGTGGCTGTATCACACACTGCATCTCGTGGCTAAAGCAGTAACAGTATGTTCAAATAATTCTGGGACAATTAAATTTTTTACTCGATAGTTTCTTCTTTTGAGAGTATTGGGATAATTAGATCTTTGAAAATTAAATGATATTTAAGACAGTAAACATATATCTAGAGAAATTCAATATTTAATGAAGATTCGCTCCTGTTATGTCACACCACACATGTCTAATGCTATGTAGATCTACCCACATGCTCATGGCATGTATACATGCACACAGACAGAATCACCTACAAAATCATACTCAGCATCTCAAATGTGGAACTGTGGACTCTGCCAGGCCTTGGGAAATCATTCAAGGTCATTCCGGACATGCTGAACGCCATTACCTTCCTCAGACAGCAAGCCTCCCAGGAGGTGGTGATGAAACTCACCCAGGCTTTGATGACTGCTGATGACTTTGAGAGGTAGAGCAGGGTAGCATAGACACCTGCAGACTAATCCAGCTTATCTTCAGTCAGAACTAATGGTGCTATTCATTCTGAGTGACCCTAAAACAGTTCTTCACATTCCGACAGTGCCTGTGCAGCCATTAAATCTACTCTCCGGGAACGAATGGGAAAACAAATCAGCGGCAGGGCAGGCTCTCCCTCGCCAGGCTCTGCCAGCTGCCGTGGGAGCCGTGGGAGCCGTGGGAGCTGCCTTTACACTTTGGAACTTCACGAGAACCCGTGAGTCCGCAGGCAGAGGTCTGGCTCAAGTTAGCCTCACTTTTCAGTATTTCCTCCACACACGTCCCTAGAAGAGTTCCAGGGGCCGTGGGACGAATCTTCCAGTCCAGAAGACAGAAGTCAGGCTCCCAGGTGCTCAGATCACAGGCTGAGTGATTTTCAGGCCAGTGTTTTCCTGCACGGCATTTCCTGTCACAGAAGTTTACTCTTACAAGTTCACGTCCCTGTACATGAAGCTCTGACTTGTGGCCTGGCAAATGGCAGCTGACAACAGTTTGTTTCTTATTCAAGAAGACAACGTCTCTGTGAACTCTGTGACAAGGCCTTAAATAACTTCCAAGTCTAGAAACCTTGTGACTTAGCAGAACAAAGGCTTGAAGAGATTAATGTCCTCAACAGGGAGAAGTGACATAGATTCTTTAATCAAAGACTGTTCTCCCAGCCATTGAGAATTCCTGATTTTTGCACCGCCATCTGTCCTTAATGCATCAGATAAAACATTCAACGAGTGTTACTTACATTAGCTATAGCTTCACACAAAAAGTCTTTTCATTATTGCAATTTGTTTACCCTGTATTCAAAAATATCTAAAAACTTCAAAGAAAAAAATTACAATTAAGCACAAGGTTTTCTGGGCACCTTTCTCCTTACAAGACACTGTTTAGATATTTAGCTATTAGGTAAATTTAAATAAGATGCCGATACAAATTCTAAGCAAAATCTAAACTATTTTGTAAGTTGTGAGGTTTTATTACTTTCAGGTCAACAATTGCTTTTCTTTCCTTTCAATACCATGCTCAGGTAAAAAAGCTTGAAAATCGTGCTCGCAAATTAAATCACCACAAAATGAAAACACGGTTATTTAAAAAGTAAATTATAATTGCAAATTATAAATTATAAATATTTTGTAATCCATAAAATTGTAAATGGCAGGAAGATACTCTGGAAAACACCTTAGTTTCTAAAAGTGAAAATGAAATTGTATAATGACACAAAATAACTAAATTTAAAAAAAAAATAAAGTGTTGAGAGGTAGATTCCTGAGTTCAGACATCTTGGGAACAGGTCGGCGTGGCTGGCAGGGTCCAAACTGAGCTCGTGTTCCCAGGCTCTGGAGCCCAACTCCTGTCCTGCTTCTCATGTGTTTCCCGTTTGTCTGTGAACCAGTAAAGGATGAAAAGAGGAGAGATGCTGTGATCTTGACATCTAAACTAAGGCACACGAGGCGTGACTGTGCTGCTTGTCCTGGCTTACTTGACTACACGCTGCCTGCCCGCTCCTTTGTCCCCTTCTCACTCTAGATTCCAGGTCAGAGTCCAGGAGGGGACCTGACTGCAAAAGCTGACTCCAGGACCCTGAAACCAGGTGACCTGGATAAGGCCACTCACCAATGTCAACTGCCTTGTTTAATCCCTTGTATCAGAATATGATCGGCTAATACAACAGCCCACCCCACGACCCCTTGCTTTCTCTTCCTATGCATGAAAATGTTGTATAGTCTCCCGTTGGGGAAAAGTTCAGATCCTGAACTGGCCATATCCCTGAGTGCTCAGAAAATAAAGCTTTCATTTTTAAGCTTTCATATTTGAAGTGAGTCTTCTCAGCTTTCACCCTGAATCCAACAAAAGGAAGAAGAAAGCAGATCAGCCGCTGATGATAAAACAAAGTCCTTTGTTTTGTATTTATTATGTATACAATGTCTCAAGCAATCACTCTTAAACAAAGACCTGGATGCCCAGTGAAGCCCACTTGTAAAATTTTCTCTGCCTTGAAGAAGGGCAGAAATTGAGAGACCCTTGCAGAACCATCTGGCTTGTTCCATTGGGTTAAATATGGTCAACTATTGATTCAAAGGTGTAATCTGGATTCTAAAATCTACCACTGTCATTATTCCAAATATATCTGATCTCAAATTACCAGAATGACAGTTATAAAAGATTTATTCTGAAGCCCCTTTGCAAATAGGATGAAAGCTACAAGTCCTTTCACCGCCTACACAAATAGACCACTTCAATACTACTTCAGGTGTGGCCATCTGCCCAACAGAGCTTAATCATTGCTGCCTCAGAGGAAGCAGACATGTGTGGTTAAAGCCTTGGGGAAGGCAAGAGAGATGAGCGCAATATTTGTTCTATGTACCTTTTTACACCTCATGAGCAGGACGGTGTTCTGACAAAGTTGACTTCTTAGCAAAGGTTGGATCAATAAAAGCATGGCTTTTTATCTCAAAAAAGGAAAAAAGGAAAAACATAGGTAGAGGACAGCATGGGAGTTCTCTCTATGACACAGAACCAAATTCCCCTTTTAAAAATACTTCCTTTACAAAGCAATGCATGAGCCCCACAGATTCTTTTAGCGCTGCTAACTTCCCTCTAGTGCCACGGGTTAACACAGTTTCATGACATCTTGATTGGCAGTCCAAAAAGCAACTGTCCTTGGGATATATGAGTTTCCTTGGCTGAGGGAATGCTGTGTCAATTTTTGGCTCACTTACAAGTAAGCACTGTTGTTTGCTAAGCAATGATATCACAATTGTTGTTGACAAACCATGCACAACTGGACTTCCCCCTTGCTCAACAGGACCATCTGGTAGGTTCTGGCATGTGTTCAAAGACAGACATTTACTAATTCACTATCTTCTGTTTTGAGAAGAAATACTTTCTGAAACAATATATTAAGTGCATAGGTTTTCATATCTAACTAATCCTTTGTGTCTATTAATAGCAACCAACTCAGACGTCCCGATCAGCAATACCCATTTCACTTACACCATGGTATTTCAAGAAAATGCCAAATATCAGAGAAGATGCAGACAGACTCTTGTTCTCAAATCTGTACTCTGCACAGCTGTGGCTGTGAAGATAAAACACAAAGATGAGCCTGGAGAACAGAAGAGAATGCTAACGTTCCCCCAGAGGCACGCTGCTACCTAAGCTTCTAGTTTTATTTCTTTTCCTGGCTCTCATTTTAACCTTGATGATCCCTTTGGCTACCAGAAGTCATGATGGCGACCCAAACTAGCAACAGGATTAAATGCAAATTAGAAGGCAATTGATCTTGATTATTGAGTTAGCACCTCTCCTATGCAAAAGTAGAAAGGGTCCTTTAAGCACATCCAAAATTATAGTGAACATATTCAAAATTGATGACCTCATAATAAAATATGAACATCATTTCATTAAGCACAAATACACTTGTATGTGCACACGCGCGCGTGCGCGCACACACACACACACATACACACATATTAGAGCCACTTAAGTTTTTCACTCTTGGTATTAGCATGCATCCAGCTGATGGCACTCACAAACCATTCAAACAGGAAATGCTTATCTTTTCCAGTCTACCGCATTCTTATTTGCCTTACTTCAAACTGTCATCAAGCTAAGAAGGAAGTCTGAGGATGAGGACATTTCCAAGCAATTGTCATTTATTCCTTTTCATTGAAGATGCAGTTTAACAGCTAGAAGCAAAAGCTGAGGATGAGGAATCGTTTTTATTCAAGTCTATAGAAACATAACAATATAAGGCAACTGCCTTCAAGAGACACAGAGATTATTTATTATAGGAAGCAACATAGAGATCACTGGGAAAAATGAAACCTGTGGGTTCCTTCAGTTTCTCAGATGGTTATGGCTTTACTATAATAATATATTCTTCCCTCCATATACATACAAACACACATGTACACAGACATACTCACTTGTGTAAATCAAAACCCCTATGTACCAAAAAGAATTGTATCTGATGGCAGCTCACAAGGGCTGGTGAGTAAATTTTACTCCCATTCATTTGAAAACAGGAGGAGGTTGGAATATAACTTCAATAAGTAAATGATCTAGATACTATAGGATAGCACACCACAACTAATTCCCGACAATGGCGGTTTTGAAGCCCTAGTGCTCCGGAGTTGCCGCCATCCAGTAGGGCCTGGCTGCAACCTTGACTTGACACTTTACACGAAGCACAGGTTTCAGGGGGCTCTACGTGCACTCCACTGTCTGTATTCACTGGTGTCCTTGACACAGCACAGAGATAATGCGACCCTGGCAAGGCTTCCTGTCTGTCTATGAAGATAGAAAAGGATTCCATCGATAAATCTCATTACACCACACAAACACCTAAGGATGTCCCCGCAGATCACTGCAGAACCAGTTCTGAATTTCAAAGATGTGCCTTCAGTTACTGTAATTACAGAGACAATAACGAAGACAGAGAAGCCTCTTTGAGTCTCCAAGAGTCTTATACAGAGGTATGCAAGGTATACAGAGCAGTGTTGACTGCAGCTGTTTGTTCTAAACTCTGAAAACAAAACCTAAAACCAAATACTTTATAGAGGAGGAAACTTCTAACTTCATACTCAGCATGCCTAGAGAACAGAATTAAAACAAAACAAAGATGCACAGAAGAAACTCATTATTCAGAAAAATCCTTAACTTTCTCTGAGCTCCTGACAGGCATTGATTGTTAAACGATGCCTCCATACTGAAGGCACGCTGAGTGCTAGCCTCTGAGCTACATTGTACTAAGCATAGGCGCATAAGAGTCATTTTCTATCTCAAGAAATTAACTCTATAACTTGAAAAACAAATGAATAAATACAGAATTACAATCTAAAATGTGAAAGTGTGTTGAAATGTGAAATTATTCTCTGATGGCTCACTATACAACACGATAAGCTTGATAATCCAGGGAAAGCTTTGCAATCAGAATAAACACAGCAGGCTCGCGACACAGAAAACAATAGAGCAGAGAGGACATGCTAGGCAAAGTACCAGATCCTAAATATATTTCTGGAACTGTATTAATATTTTGACTGCAGTTTTAGTTATCAGTTTCTTCAGGCCTTAAAGTGATCTCAAATGTGTCTAAAGTTTATTATAGAATAAGAATAATATCATATGCATTATAAGTAAAGTATCTTATGCCATACAAAATTTAAAATTTTATTGTTCAAAAAACCAATAATTGTCAAGACAGCAATATCTGAATAAAAGGAGTAAAAATACGAGGTACTGTGGGCTTGATATATTTGTTAGTGTGTTATGGCATCGAGCGACTGTATCCGTCAGTTAGCACACGGTATCCGTCAGTTAGCACACGGTATCAGGTAATACCATCACACTAAGATGTGCTCATGAAGGCCAAGATGATATTTGTAAAGGTCAGTAGGGAAGAAATTCAAAAGGGCATTAAGAAGAGAGAGTGGTTACCCAACCTAAAAGAATAGAATTTTGAAAAAGGGCTTCCTGCCACCGCTGAGGGAAAGGTTCTACAGCCTAGCCAGGTCTACAGAGGTCCCACCCATGCAGGTGGGTCTTCTGAAGAGAACACAACGGGAAATGTTGAAGAAAATTTCTTGTGCAACCAGGAAATTCCCAGCATGCTTCACTCCTGGCTTTCAAAAAAAAAAAACTTTATTTAATGTATTTAATGTTCTGCTGCATATACATCCACCTGCCTGAAGGGGACATCATACCCTCCTGTAGATGGTTGTGAGCCACCATGTGGTTGCTGGGAATTG
>OZ030014.1:104309922-104374922 GCA_964023405.1 Apodemus agrarius | reverse complement strand
TCTAAGTTACACCGATGTTCTGAGGCTGTCACAGCTACCCTGGTGCACTCATCTCAAAGCCATAGGTGTAGCCAGGCTCAGATTTGCATGTATACAGAATGGAAACGTTGATGAGAATTTAGGATATGCAAATAGTTGCCAAGAAGCAGGGATTGCGGAAGGCCAGGGGGCTAACAGGTTTTTTATAACATCCCTGGACACAACTTTGCCGTGGGCATAGAAAGCATCCCTACTGGCACCTTTCCTAATTGCCTTATCCACTTATGTGGAGCATAATTGCCAAAATTATCTCCTTGACTGAATGCATGTGTGTTGCCTTTGGCATTTTTGTCTCTACAAAAAAAAAAAAAAAAAAAAAAAAAATTAAAACGATTAAAAAACTGCAATGTAAGCTGAATTTTGGCCTTTAGGTTTTAATAGGAAGACTAGCTGTTTGTTGTAATCCAAAACAGAAATGTGTTTCTATAGTTAGAAACACAAGTAAGGGAATGTGTTGTTAGAAGCAGGGCTGGCGACTGAAAATGCTTGTCTCCTGTCTACACAGGCCCACATCAAACACCTTCAGCGGAGAAGCACAGATTCGGATTTCTAGCTTCCCACACACTAAGCCCCAGTCTCAACCGTGACCCATTATCACTTGGTAGGAGCATTGCCAGAATCCCCAAGATACGCAAGGCAGAAACTCAAGCACCTTCTGTGCAGATGAGAGGGTAATGGGCTGGAGAGATGAGTGCTACCTAGGTTGGTTCTTATGTTCCCCCGAACTCCTGTCCCCAAGGGAAGCAAAAAAACAGCAGTCTTAGAGAAAACAGAATTCACAAGAAAACACCGAGTTGAAAGGGTCTCTGATGTGTATGTCTAAGCTGATCTGGGTCTGCAGTACTTTCATTCATTGTATGAAGAGGGGAAAAAAAGACAAAATTCATGATGACCTACAATTATTGTCTGTTTTTCTTTTCAACATTCTAATAGTATTGGCAACACACTGGTTAATTATTCGACATATAAACCTATTCCAATTCCAGGTATTTGAAAAGGTTATACTGGTATTGATACATATACAAATAAGATGAATATCATTCTCCCTACAGGTGACAGGAAGAGGCCGGGGATATTAGGGCTAAGGAAGGGAGCCATTTTCAATATTAGTTTGCAATAAATAAGTCTCTCTACTGAGGATATCACTGTTAAAAGAAAACCAAAGCCTCGTCCGTTGTGGTTGTGGTTGTCTTCTGGACTCCCAAACCTCCACATGCTCCATAGCCCAGCCAGCGGAGACACGGATACACACATCCAAAATGAACGAGAAAGATTTAACACATGTCTCTTTGATGTAGAGGTGCATTCTATTGCCCTCAATACATGTATTACACTGCTGAACGGGGAAGATTGCCAGCTCTCAGACTGTGTGGACGTGTATGGCGCTCCACGGGCTACAAATTGCTCCTGCCTCTGTTACAATCTCCTCTCACAAAACAGAGCTAGCCGTGCCGTTACGTACACGGTAAGTAAGCACAGTTCTCACATGCTGCTATGCACACAAGAAGCGACAAGCAACGTCCTGATGACCCATCTCTTCCTAGGAAGTAATCCCAAGTGCCCGGACACTCCTGTTGTCCCCAGCTCTGCGCACTCCGTCGTTGGACCTCATCTCACACTTAATAACGCTCTAAAGACAAAGTCGTTTCCAGCGGCCAACCCAAGCAGCCTTTGCTTTTAATTTGTCAGGCAGCGCTGCACTTAAAACTCCAACTCCGGCCAGATTTCCAAGTACCTTCTGTTTCCTCACTCTGAGCATGGCGTTCTGGTCAGATTTGCACAGCGGTCACCCCACGGCTACAGGGACTTGTGAAAAATGTAATCAGGGAGTGATGTTGTGTGTCGGCACCGAGAGGTCCCTGAAGCCAGGCGCTACGTAAATAAAGAGTATTAGAATACTTTGGCTGGTGGGGGAGGATAGGATTTGATCCATCCTCACAACACTCTATCCTGCCAGGCCTTGGGGGGGGGGGGAAGGAGACAATCAGTGGCTCGGTTTTTCTTGCTGTGTAAACCTCAGCATGAGGCAGTGATACCTGAAACTGCAAGCCTTGTGCCTTCCACGAAAGCCATGACTGTCCCCATCTTTTATTAATTTCCCTTATCCACAACTATGCAGCCCCCACTGCCTTTCTTCATGAAACAGATCCCAAAATGCTTCAAAAGAGCCAGTGACTCTGTCCTGAGTTTTTCCTGAATAAATGAACTTTTAGGAGGGAGTGAAATTGGTGGGCAGATCCTTCTATAGATTGGGTATTATTAGCTCGAAAGATGAGAGCCGATTGGGTTCATTTTCCTGACTGCTGAGGCATTCGGAGACCTGAGTAATAACAGAAAATGTAAAACAGGTGCACCTAAGAGATACAGCCCGGTGTTCTGCCTCTCACCTCCACAGTGGCTGCCGGGCGGTAGGATCTGGCTGGGACATCAGCTAATGTTGGATCTGTAATAACAGAGACACTGGAACACTATCAGCTGCAAATGAAATTTCAGGGGGCAGTAGCACACAGCACAGAGACTTTTATTTATTCATCCATCTTGATGCATGGGGATTTTTTTTTTAAATGGAGAAAAGGCCTTGCTTGCTCGGGTTCACGGAGAACTTACTAGGTCAGACTTCGAGGATATGCTGACCATTGTTTTGAAGCCTTACTCTATTCTCCTCCAAATACTCTCTTTGGCAAAGAAAAATGGAAGAGGTGCACGGCTCACTCTGCACTCTGTAATTAGCTAATACAGATTGGATCACAGCCCACCTCTCCTGCAATCCAGTCCCTCTGGTTGGCATATGATTTAAAAAAGGAAACCCATAACACGTTGTGCTCTTTCTTGCACTATATTTGCTTTTTACATCCATGGGTGAACGTGCACACCCCTGTGCACAGCACAGATTCCTTCTGGAGTCCAGAATGCAAGTGAACTCTTATCTTAAAGAGAAACTCTGGGAGAAGTGGGCCGTGAAGGCAGCCGATAGCAGAGATATCAGTCATTCTGCTTTCGAGGTAGATGTGAGCATGTGAACCCAGAGGGTTCTTCTTTAACATTGTTAACAAGATAGTCACTTTCCAAGATAAGGTAACACTATAAGCACTGGCAGACCCAGAGTGCGTAGGGACACATTTTCTAGCCTGTGACTTTAGCAGCAGTGGTTAGTGATTTCCCCTGGGATCCCATAGCCCCCATAAGAATGTGTTCTCCCAAGAGCTCCTTACTTTAAAATGTTAGCTCCCACCAGAGTGTAACTTTGAGCTGAAAATCTCATTGTTTACACTTCTTTTCAACAAAGATTCATAGTAAACATTTTAATGGCAGATGCAAGGTCACTGAAGGGCTATGTTCTCAGAACGTCCTCCTGCCTGAAACATCACCAGTCCGTCTTTAATCAGAAGCTGGACCCACCAGACAAACATGTGAGCTTTCATCCTGACCCTTCATTGATTAAATGTTGTCTAAACACAAGGAATTACATAGGAAGAAATGGACGGGGAAGATAAGATTTTCAGTTTCAGCTCATGTAGGCTTTTTGTTGAGAATAATTTAAATAAAGATTTACATGTGACAGCTTAGATTTTACTAAAACTATGAAAAGTTGACTTATAGCCCAAATGGATCTTTGCTCTTAGGTTATCAGTGACACACATTCACTAGATCAGCAACTGTAGCTTACCACAGTTTATCAGGTAGAGATTCCTAAATAGGACAACATGGTTGAAATGGAAGACTATTTAGTTATCAACAGCTTAAATCACTAGATGCAGGAATACCCTCATGTCAACATTAAATTCTAAGAAAGCAGTGTATGCCAGGTGTGACTTGGGGGAAATGCATAGACTTTGAGCCAATAAAATATGTTAAAGAGGATCTTTCTGAAGATAAGAGAGCTAAGTTGTATTTAAAATTTGTCTTTTTTATAGTCATATAATCAGCTAATGTCTCCTGGGTATTGGACAAAGTCACATTGTCTGATGCAGGTGACAAAGTGCAATGCCTTCCAGGTAGAGCTCCTGCCTCGCATCTTTGGAAATCAAATCTGAGTCCCTTAAATAATTACAGAGGTTGTCAACCATACTAAAACATATATGATAGGAAAGTAGATAATATATCAAAGCTTGATAGGTAGAGATATCAATGATAGAAAGATAGATAGAGAGATAGAGTGATGGACAGATAGATAATAGATAGATAGATAGATAGATAGATAGATAGATAGATAGATAGACAGATGAAAGATTGATTCCTTAACTCCTTAATTAGGCATATAAATTTGTCCCATTGAGGAGTACATCCCCTCTCTCTGAAAACATCTGTGCATTCTGAAGCAGTCGGTCGGGGGATGCATGATATCTGAGCAGTGCCTAGAAAAATGACTATATATGAAATATTTTCAGTTATCCAACCCCATTTTCCTCTTTAATATTGGAGCAGCTAATACAAGACTAGAAAGCACATGCTACAGACCCCAGTTTCCCATACTCAGGTCATTGTTGTGCAGGGTAGAAAGTGATGTCATCCAGCTCCTCCCCACTGCTGAAGTCACCCAGCTCCTCCCCACTGCTGACATCACTCAGCTCTCCCTCTACTGTTCCCTCCCTTCTTCCCTTCCTGTTCATCCTCTGTAAATTGAGGATCCCACCTTAAGGCACCTTTATAATATTTTAGTCCTGGAACTCACCGCCCATTGTGTCTGTGGCATTCCATCACAAGGGGAAGCCAAATGCAGCTGGATTTAAAAAAAAAAAAAAAAAAAGCCAGTTCTTAAATTTAGGATTTTCAAATTCATGGCAGAATTAATAACTTAAAACACAGTGTTTTTCTATTTCAGGGGCAATGGTTTTCAAAGAATAAAGCACTTATGGAAATGGCCATTTCAATTTTAAAAATAAGATCATTGATTTATGCTATACACAATAAGATTAGAAGGAATGTCAGGTTGGCTAGAAGCCATTCTTTTTACTTCCTGCTGGCAAGGGGACACGTTCCAGAGGACAACAATAGAGGGGCTGAACAAGCTGTGTCCTGCTAGGGATCTGAAAGCAGAAGGAACTGAAACTCTCTTTCAAGGTCTTCTCTGGAGGGAGCAAAGGAACTCCTTTAAAAAGAAGTCTTCAGCATGTACTGTACCAACCAACGGAGATGGCGGTTAGATGTGGATAGAGTCTGAAGAATTCCCTAACCCAGAGGAATTACAAAGCAAGCTTGAAAATCTCTGTCAGCCCGAAAGCGAGGACACGGTGGCCGAGGAAGGAACCCAGGAGTGTTCTTCTTTTTTTTTTTTTTTTTTTTTTTTTTAACAAAAAAGTGGTATTTTACTGTTCTCCAATCTTTACATCATTTTTCAGAATGACTTACTTAAAAACATTTACAATTTAATTTTGTTGAACATCGTGGTGCATGCCTTAAATCCCAACACTCAGGAAGCAGAGGCCAACACAAACAGCTACCTACATATTTAAGGCAAGCCTGGCCTACATAGCAAGTTTCAGGCCAGCCAATTCTACACAGGGAGACTCTATCTTAAACAAAACAAAACAAAGCCAAACCTCAACCAAAAGCAAAATAGAAATCCTAAAAATTAATTTTTATGTAAACTATCTCTCAACAGTCATCCCAGAAGTGTTCTTTTACCGCGCAACTGCAGGTGTGACAAGACCTATGAGCTGGCAGTTATGGGACACTGGGGACAAGGAGGACATGGATAAGAACTGGTGGCTTAAGGCCAGTAAACAGACGTGCATGGCTGCAGACACGTGAAGGACCCAGGGTGACAGCGGACTGGACCTGGTACCCTCCTGGAGGTAATAAAAGCCACTCGGGTAGATTCTGACCTGACAGGAATGAGAGAGATGAACTAGACACCTGAAATGCTTGTGCATGAACTCTGAATTATCAGAGAACCACAGTGAAGAAATTAAGGTATAACTCAAACCCTGCAATAAGAAAAGTCTGTGCATATTAGCTTCTTTGCACCAAGGACTACAGAATCCAGAGTCCTACCAGCGCAGCCCCATTCGCACAGTCTATTGCAGTGTTCTTCACCTGACCTCTGCTGAAACTATGCATTACCGAGCTGTTACAGATGACAGTCTCCAGCGTTGAGGGGTGCTTCACTGCACCCCTGATCTCCTCTACTAGAGCACAACAAGCTCTACTACCACCCCAGCATTACTTGTAGACACTACTAAACATCTGTAAGGCAAAACATTGTCCAGGTTGTCCAGGTTCAGAACCGCTGGCGTAAAATGTTCCATCAAAATCTTGAGAGAGAAACTGTAAACGACAACAAAGTAGGATGTATACACAAGAGATAGACCCAAGCTTCCAATGATAAGCATAGAGTCCAAAACAACAACAACGACAACAACAACAACAACAACAACAACCCAATGCGGGTAAATTGCATTTCAAGGTCCAAGATTATAACCAGATATCTTGACACCCAAATCTATGCATTCTCTATACAAAACTTAAAATATCTCTTAACTATAGCACAGACCCTAGCACTTACCAATGAATGAATGAATGAATGAATGAATGCTTCATACAACTGGACCATGTCATGCTGTTGAACATTGTGACAAAAGGAAGAATAGCCCAGGTCTCAGAGCTAGTAACAAAGACACGCCACGCCACGACCTTACTGTACCTCCCACACTGATTTAAGCAGCCTGTTGCTCTTCTCAGAATCCACAGCCAGCATGGCAGAAATCATACCAGCCAGTTTGATACTTAATCTTGGCAGCCATGCTCTGGGTCAGAGCTTTGACCACGGCGGGTATGGACTTGCCTCATGTCTTTTGAAAGCCTCAAGGATGATATGGACTGGACGCTGAAGCAGCTGCGTGTGCTGACTGAGTTAGGCCCAGGCTCCATTTTACAATTGAAAGTCACTGCCGATTCTCACTCTCTGGACCACATACCTCAAACATCACTCAAACATGCCCGTGTCCTTTTCCGTAGTATTTCCACTAAACTGTTATTCTCCTGCAAAACTGCAAGGAGCTCGAAGACTGATAATATCTTTGGCCTAGTTCCAGTGTATTTATCTCACACCGCATTAGGCACAAGCTAGCAGTTGCCCGGATTTGAATTCATAACCAGAATTCTATAGCTACTCCTTTGATTTGTTCAAGAACCAAATGCCCCCTACAGTCATAGTCTGTCTGCCCAAGACAGATCAAAACCTGCAGTCTTACTACTGTCTGTCTGTATTTATTAATGTATAGCTGGATGGCACATTATCTGACATCAGAAGCCAGTGGCAGCTTTCCAGTCGGAGCTACTAATAGAGATGAATGTGAGGCAGGGGTGGTGAACCGGCTGAGGGCCTTCCAAAGGCAGCTTGGGGGTGAGCTCTGCTTGGCCATTTATTAAAGGCAATGTAGCAGGTTGTGCTCAGTTAATGCAACTGACTTGGAACCAACCTCCTGTCACTGCACCCACGATGCAAAGCATTAGCGCTTGTGAGCCCTGATGGGCAGTATAAATTAATGTGAGTGGTGAGCATGAAACCAGCCAGCCCTCTTCAGTTGGCTCTACCCTGAAGCCATGGCCCCTGAGTACTGTGCGTTGTTGTTCAAAGAACTCCCTTCTCTTGGTGATGTAAAGCCAGGGTTGAAAACCCCAGGAAGGGCAGATGATGTAAGCATGCGCTAAATGCTTTCCTGATAAAGGTTTGCTGCCCTTTATCAAGGCAACTGGGGCCCAGCCATGTGCGGAATAGGTGATCCAACTTCGGTAGTCTAAGTCAGCGAGGCAAAGAGGAGGGAAGTATGTGGAGCTAAGGTAGCCAAAGATGGATTTCAACTGTACCTAGATAAGAGAAGATGGCCTCAGCACTTCGGTAATGTCAGTAGCGGTTAGGACCATATACTCTTTGGAATCATGCCTACATCTGAATCCTGGCTTTACTGGTCACTAGCACAGTTGTCTTAGGCCGGCTTCTTAGCTGCTCTGTGCCTCTGGTTCCCTCACACAGAAAATGGGGTGACAGCCAGTCCTATATAAGAAGGTTGTGATAAAGATTAGATACAAATAAAGTTCTTAGACACAATAAGCTGTCCTCCAAGAATGTGAGCCTTGGGCGCAGTCCCGCCCCACCCCCACCCCACTGCGGAAGTATCAAGTTGTGCAACACTTGCTAACACCCACGGCTCAGCCATAAAATAACTTAGTACCAAGACCTAAAATAGGCATCCTTTCAAAAGTTGGATACACATGAAGAAAGTCAAAGAGCTCGCATCAATCCCTGTATTCAAAGGCTTCACTGGTAAATAACACGAAAAGGCTTTATTCCTCCTAAATCTTTTTGCTGCCAGTCACTGAACTGTTTTAAAGGTCTCAGTAAGTATTCACATCTCTCCACCAAACCACCCACAACTAACCCAGGCCTTCTCCGTGCCTGGTGTGCCACAGCGTCCCCAAGTGGCAGAAATCAGGATTGGTTTGGGGGGGTGGCTATTTTTTTGGAAGAAAGTCCAGTACTCAAAGACTGTGGGCACAGAAACAATTCCTACAATAAGCATGTTCCCAACCTGCTCCTCATCTGCTAATGGAAACCTTCCGGTTTTTCTCAGTTGTCTGCTCCCGCGTTTCTGTTTTCTGAGCCAAAGAGTGAGGCTAGTTCTGAGAATTGAGTATTACAGAAGGGGCAGCCCTAGGGGAAGCGTGAAGGGGAAGATTTGCCTAGAAACGGGCCTAGGAACAGTTTTATTCCTGTTACTTTCTAAAAGAGAAAAGGATTGGATAGACACAGAATGAAGAAGACAGGGAAACGTGAGAACTCAGCAGCCTCCACGGACCGGGGCGTACTGGGATGTAACCCTGCCATTCTGGAGGTGGCTGGGGTGACAAAGGTCAGAGTCTAATGTTTTAGATACCCCCTAAATTAAGTCTCTCTCTCTTTCCTTCTTTCTCCAACCCTCGCCTTCGGAGAGACCCTAAGGGGAATCCCCTTCCAAAGGCGTTTCTCTTCTACCCCATCTGTCTCTCAGTCAACCCACGGCGAATGGAGGAGTACACAAGGATTAAGTGTGAGAGACTGCCTGGAACGTGGGTGATATCTAGCTGGCGTGACTGTCCAGGGGTACATGTTTGATGAAAATGCAAAGCCGTTGGCTTACAGCAGCTGTTGCGGGTTCATCTTAGAAATGGTCTACGGCTGCGCTAAAGCTGGTGATTTCCGTAAGCCAAACAGAATCACTGGAGAAGGACAGGCTGGGCTTCACCTGAAACCCTAAGGGGAAATAACAAAACAAAATAATGAAAGGAAGGAAGGAAGGAAGGAAGGAAGGAAGGAAGGAAGGAGAAAGAAAGAGAAAGGAAGGAAGGAAGAAAAGAAAGAAAGGAAGGAAGGAAGGAAAGGAAGGAAAGAAAGAAAGAAAGAAAGAAAGAAAGAAAGAAAGAAAGAAAGAAAGAAAGAAAGAAAGAAAACAAACCTGGGCCTAGGGGCGCTGCCCCTTTCCCCCCAGGAGGTAGCAACAATGTATCTTTATTAGCAACTCTAGCTCTGAAGACTGCAGCCCAGCTGCTCTCTCCCTTCTCAAATGTGCAATACAAATTAATTTGCCAAAACATTCAAGAGACATCTTTGCACTAAATGATGCATGATTACAAAAACACAGTTGCTGGCTATTTCTGGCCTCACCACATTCAGTACCGTGATTTGCTAAACATTTATGAGCTCATCACTATTTGGGGGTAGCAATGGCTTGATACAAGCCAGGGGGGACCCTGCAAGCGCCCTGTGATGCCCCTTCTGGGAGGCAGAACTTCAGATTTATCTGTTGCTATTCCCAGGCAAAACTATTAGGCTGTGCTCCAAAGGGCTGGGAAAGCGGCTTGGCCTCCCTACGGCGCTACTGGTCATCGGCTCCACAAGTATTTCGTGTCTTGTGTGATAAAGAATTCTTTTTTTTACAAAGTAAGAATAGAACAAAAAAGAAAATAATAATAGCCGAATATAAAAAATACAAAAAAGGAATCAATTAAAGGAAGAAAGTCAGAGAAAACACACATTAGTCAGTTTATAAAGCATTGATGACTTTTAGGTCTCTGTTTCTCTCCAGCAAATGGGAGACATCCGTGCCCAGCCCAGGAGGAAGGATGTCTTCAGAGTGAGCGGAAGCAGTTTCCTTTGACTCAGAGACTCCCTTCATCTCACAAAACGCGTGTCTCTGCCAGAGCCATGCTGTAATGCCTGAGCAGGGTCAGAGGTCCCTCACGCCTTTCCTCCTGACATAAACATCTTAGGCTCCTGTTTATAGAAGGGCCACGATGTCATCCTGTGCCTGCCTGCACCCTCTGCCACTTTCTGAAAGGAAAGGCCAGAGCTGGCTTTTACTTAGAGGTCGTGGAAGGTCCCACTGTAATTAAACAGTACAATGTCAAAGTTGGCTCTGCCTCCAGCAAGGCAGACTGCTAGTCAAGGTCTTTGTTTCCATCTTTAAGTCACTGGATCTCCCCCACCCCTTTCCTTCTGTAAATGCAAAGAAGGAAAAATCCCTACAAGGCAGAACAAGAAAGATGTTGAGGAAAAGTCAATAAAACAATTTGCTCTTCAAGGGACCAGCAGGCGATTTCCACTCTGATCTCCCGCATCCGCACCCTCGCTCTGCGTCTGATTTGTCAATTCTGAAGACGAACCTCTATATTGAACTTTTTGATTATAACCTGTTTGTTGGCTGAGGGCACAGGCTTTTAATTATCTCCATGAAGAATGTCGTTATTGGATTTCAAAGAACAAAGGTGTTCCTCTACCCAGGGATGAGGTGCATATAGAAGGCTGTATTAATTCATAGGAAAGACAAGAACTTTTTTGTAACTCCCTTGCACCTGTGAGCCAGGGAGCCCATTGGAAGGCACAGAGAGAAGCAGCTTTGCACGCTGAGCCTCTCTGGCACTATGCCAAAACATCAGGGCGATGCGGTCAAGCGATTTAAAGGTGAAATCAATTATCTGCATGCCTATGTGGCACGGTGCCAAATAACCAACTCGGTAAGTGCTTAAATGCTTGAGGCTTAGCAATCGCCTAGCGTCTGGGCAGCTTTAAATAAACTGCCGTTTCCTTTGTATTAAACCCTGTCCCCTCCTATCCTTCTAGGATTTTTTTTTTCCTTCTCTCCAGTTCGGAAAAATTTTATGTCGTCAAAAAGAGAAAACATCGCTTCCTTCATTTTCCTCATAGGTCCTTGATTACCAGCAGAGCATCTCACTGGTTGAAAGGCAAGAGCAGTGGGTTACACAGGAGAGGGTTTCCTGAGGGAAGAGGAGGCTGCTCACTCGGGCCACGCTCCGCGTCAGCGACCACAACTCCGAGATTCTACTATACAAGACACATAAACAAAGCCTTGCATGCAAGGCTCTGACAGAGTCGTATCCAGGAGAGATGGCTGCTGAGCACAATGAGCACGGGGGAAACAGAAACTCAGGACAATAAAGGGTTCAGAGTGGACCCTGCCCGCACAAAGAAAACCTACCTACGGAGGTGAAAGAGACGTTGGCAGAAGGCTCCCCCCCCCCCCGTAACTTCCGCTGCAATCGTCTGCATCTACATGCTATCTCATTGTGGGCAAAGCCTAGTGTGGGCAGACCACGGGTAAGGTTTCGAGAGAAGCCGAAGATGATGATGGGTTGCTGAAAGCAATGACTTCCCAGCAAAGCTAAGCTTATCCAGAAAACAAAACCAAGTACAACCATTCCAGGAGTAGCTACTCTTTCCCAATGGGGCAGGAGAATGGGGTAAACTGAGGGCCTGAAGCCCTTATAGCAGTGCGGAAAAATCCGTATATGAAATAAACAACTCTGTAGAGATGAAGGCTGGGAATTCCCCCTGTGTATGGAGGTTATGTCACTGGTGCAGACAGAGGCTCTTCCAAGTGTCCCGGGAGGCCACCTGCTGCTCAAGACAATGCTAGAGCATGCTCCTGCGTAGAGATTAAGATGTTGATGAGATGGGCTATGCATGAAGTAGTATGTAGGGCTACATCATGCACCACTCAGAACACAGGAGGAAGGCTGCCTCATGCAAATGACCAAGAGCCTTTCTGCAGCGGTGCCTCTGAGCATGCTTCTTCCCTCTCAGAAGTGCATCCTTTAAAGACAAAAGTCCCTCCTTCGGTTACCACCTTTGTGTTTCTGTCCCAATTCCTTGTTCCAAGACTCAGGACAATGGAATCACCGTGGAAGTGTCCTCTGCACTCCAACATCCACCAAGGTCATTGACCTTGTCTGCCCGCTCCACAGCCCGGAGGGAGCTAACACCAGTCGGACCCATGGTAGCCATTTCCTGGAACTGGTGACTTGGATGGAACCTGATTTTCCAAAGAGCAAAGTTACACCATAATAATGTTCTTATAACAAACTGGGAAACCCTACATGATCGCTGCTGCTGATCTGGAACCTGTGATTTCTCTGGAATCGTCAATGGATCGACTAACAGCGTGAGGCTGAGGTTACGGTCTGCATCCCATGCGATCGGACAAACAAGATAGGAAGAGTTAAGTGTGCTGCCTCGCACCCCAGATGCAGGACATGAGGCTCACAGGCGGAGGGCTCGCTGAAGGTAAGGAAAGCAAGCAGAAAACAAGACAACTTTGGGACTCCATCCTGCCTGTGTGCAGCCCAGTGTCTTTTCCGTTTCTTCACGCTGATGCCTAACCTTTAACTGTGAAGTAATGGATAAGGTCCTACTCATAGGGTCTTTTCTGATTAGATCCTGCTTTAACTGGTGTCAAGCTAGGAGTTGTATCAGCCTAGCCTGAAATTCAGACTCCTGTGCTCAGCTGTCTCTTGTACGGGACTGGCAGGGAAATGGCCATCTGGAATTTCCAGCACCAGTTTTCTATTTAGATGATCCTGGTCTCTATTTAGACCTCACTGGGAGCAGAAGCATTGCAAGCAGATAGCAAATCCTTCTCCTAGTAAAGACTGCCCTTCATTAGAAAACGATTTTCTTTTTTTTTTTTTTTTTTAGGAAACATGTGTCTGTGCATTTATTCTTTTTTTTTTAATTTTTATTTTCTATATTCTATGTTTACATTCCAAAGGCTTTCCCCTTTCCCAGTTACCCCCCACCATATGTCCCATAATTCCTCTCCCCCCCACCCCACCCCCCCACCCCCCACCCACACACCCCCCCACACACACACACCCCGCTGCTATTCCCCAATCATTCCCCCACCACCACGATTTCTCTGTTCTGGGTCTACAATACTGGATCCAATATTGGCCCAGGGTCCTCTCCTTTCTTCTTCTTGGGAGTCATTTGACTTGCTAATTGTGCCTTGAGTATTTAGGGCTTCTGGGCTCATTAATATCCACTTATCAGTGATTGCATTTCATGTGTATTCTTTTGTGATTGGGTTAGCTCACTTAGGATGATATTTTCCAGATCTAACCATTTACCTACAAATTGCATGAGTTCATTATTTTTAATTGCTGAGTAGTACTCCATTGTATAAATATACCACGTTTTCTGTATCCATTCCTCTTTTGAGGGATATCTGGGCTCCTTCCAATTTCTGGCTATTATAAACAAGGCTGCTATAAACATAGTGGAGCATGTGTCTTTATTGTATGCAGAGGAATCCTCTGGGTATATGCCCAGGAGTGGTATGCCAGGGTCCTCTGGAAGTGGTATGCCCAATTTTCTGAGGAACCTCCACACTGATTTCCAGAGCGGTTTTACCATTTTGCAATCCCACCAACAGTGGAGGAGTGTTCCTCTTTCTCCACATCCTCGCCAGCACTTGCTGTCTCTCGAGTTTTTATTCTTAGCCATTCTGACTGGAGTGAGGTGGAATCTCAGGGTTGTTTTGATTTGCATTTCCCTGATGACTAATGATGTTGAACATCTCTTAAGTTGTTTCTCGGCCATCTGAATTTCTTCTGGTGAAAATTCTTTGTTTAGCTCTGTACCGCATTTTTTGATAGGGTTATTTGGTTCTTTGGGGTCTAACTTCTTGAGTTCTTTGTATATATTAGATATTAGCCCTCTGTTGGATGTGGGGTTGGTGAAGATCATTTCCCACTTTGTTGGTTGCCGTTTTGTCCTTCTGACAGTGTCCTTTGCCTTACAGAAACTTTGTAATTTTATGAGGTCCCATTTGTCAATTCTTGATCTTAGAGCATAGGCTATTGGTGTTCTGTTCAGGAACTTTCCCCCTGTGCCCAGGTCCTCCAGGGTCTTCCCAAGTTTCTTTTCTAATAGTTTCAGTGTGTCTGGTTTTATGTGGAGGTCCTTGATCCACTTGGAGTTGATCTTAGTACAAGGAGATAAGAGTGGGTCAATTCGCATTCTTCTGCATGTTGACCTCCAGTTGAACCAGCACCATTTGTTGAAAAGGCTATCTTTATTCCACCGGATGGTTGTGGCTCCTTTATCAAAGATCAAGTGACCATAAGTCTGTGGGTTCATTTCTGGGTCTTCAATCCTATTCCATTGATCTACCTGCCTGTTGCTGTACCAATACCATGCAGTTTTTAGCACAATTACTCTGTAGTACTGCTTGAGGTCAGGGATATTGATTCCCCCAGAAGTCCTTTTATTGTTGAGAATAGTTTTAGCTATCCTGGGTTTTTTGTTGCTCCAGATGAATTTGAGAATTGCTCTTTCTAGATCTATGAAGAATTGATTTGGGATTTTGATGGGGATTGCATTGAATCTGTAGATTGCTTTTGGGAAGATGGCCATTTTTACTATATTGATCCTGCCAATCCAGGAGCAAGAAATATTTTTCCATCTTCTGAGGTCTTCTTCAATTTCTTTCTTCAAGGACTTGAAGTTCCTGTCATACAGATCTTTTGCTTGTTTGGTTAGAGTTATGCCAAGGTACTTTATGTTGTTTGTGGCTATTGTGAAGGGTGTTATTTCCCTAACTTCTTTCTCAGCCTGCTTGTCCTTTGAGTACAAGAAGGCTACTGATTTGCTTGAGTTAATTTTATAACCAGCCACTTTGCTGAAGTTGTTTATCAGCTGTAGAAGTTCTCTGGTGGAGTTTTTTGGATCGCTTAAGTAGACTATCATATCATCTGCAAATAATGATACTTTGACTTCTTCCTTTCCAATTTGTATCCCTGTGACTTCCTTATGTTGTCTAATTGCTCTCGCTAGAACTTCAAGTACTATATTGAAAAGATATGGAGAGAGAGGGCAGCCTTGTCTAGTCCCTGATTTTAGTGGGATTGCTTCAAGTTTCTCTCCATTTATTTTGATGTTGGCTACTGGTTTGCTGTAGATTGCTTTTACTATGTTTAGGTATGGGCCTTGAATTCCTGCTCTTTCCAAGACTTTTAGCATGAAAGGATGCTGAATTTTGTTGAATGCTTTTTCAGCATCTAATGAGATGACCATGTGGTTTTTTTCTTTTAGTTTGTTTATGTAGTGGATTACATTGATGGATTTCCATATATTGAACCATCCCTGCATCCCTGGAATGAAGCCTACTTGATGATGGTGAATGATCATTTTGATATGCTCTTGGATTCGGTTGGCAAGAATTTTATTTAATATTTTTGCATCAATATTCATAAGAGAAATTGGCCTGTAGTTCTCTTTCTTTGTTGGATCTTTTTGTGGTTTAGGTATCAGCATAATTGTGGTTTCGAAGAACGAGTTGGACAGTGTCCCTTCTGTCTCTGTTTTGTGGAATAGTTTGAAGAGTATTGGTGTTAAGTCTTCTTTGAAGGTCTGGTAGAATTCTGCACTAAAACCATCTGGTCCCGTACTTTTTTTGGTTGGGAGGCTTTCTATAACCCCTTCTATTTCTTTAGGGGTTATGGGACTGTTTAGCTGATCTACTTGATGCTGATTTAATTTTGGTATTTGGTATCTGTCTAGGAAATTGTCCATTTCCTCCAGATTCTCCAGTTGTTTTGAGTATAGGCCTTTGTAGTAGGATCTGATGATCTTTTGAATTTCCTCCGTTTCTGTTGTTATATCCCCCTTTTCATTTCTAATTTTGTTAATTTGGATACTGTCTCTGTGCCCTTTGGTTAGTCTAGCTAAGGGTTTATCTATCTTGTTGATTTTCTCGAAGAACCAGCTCTTGGTTTTGTTGATTCTTTGTATGGTTCTCTTTGTTTCTACTTGATTGATTTCAGCCCTTAGTTTGATGATTTCCTCTCTTCTACTCCTCCTGGGTGAGTTAGCTTCTTTTTGTTCCAGGGCCTTCAGGTGTGCTGTTAAGTTGATAGTGTATGCTCTCTCCAGTTTCTTTTTGGAGGCACTCAGGGCTATGAGTTTTCCTCTTAGCACTGCTTTCATTGTGTCCCAGAGATTTGGGTAGGTCGTACCTTCATTTTCATTGAAGTCTAAAAAGTCTTTGATTTCTTTCTTTATTTCTTCCTTGACCAAGGTGTCATTGAGTAGAGTATTGTTCAGTTTCCATGTGTATGTGGGCTCTCTGTTGTTCTTCTTGCTATTGAAGACCACTTTTACTCCATAGTGATCCGATAGGAGACATGGGATTAGTTCGGTCTTCTTGTATTTGTTGAGGTCTGTCTTGTGACCAATTATATGATCCATTTTTGAGAAGGTACCGTGCGGTGCTGAGAAAAAGGTATACTCTTTTGCTTTAGGATGGAATGTTCTATATATATCTGTTAAATCCAATTGGTCCAAAGCTTCAATTAGTTTCACTGTGTCCCTGTTTAGTTTCTGCTTTCCTGATCGGTCCATTGAGGAGAGTGGAGTGTTGAAGTCACCTACAATCATTGTGTTAGGTGCGATGTGTGCTTTAAGCTTTAGTAAAGTTTCTTTTACAAATGAGGGTGCCCTTACATTTGGCGCATAGATGTTCAGTATTGAGAATTCTTCTTGGTGGATTTTCCCTTTTACAAGCAGGAAGTGACCTTCTGTGTCTCTTTTGATGACTTTAGGTTGAAAGTCAATTTTATCTGATATTAGAATGGCTACTCCAGCTTGTTTCCTGGGACCATTTGCTTGTAAAACTGTCTTCCAGCCTTTTACTCTAAGGTCGTGTTTGTCTTTGACACTGAGATGTGTTTCCTGTATGCAGCAAAATGTAGGGTCCTGTTTCCATATCCAGTCTGTTAGTCTGTGTCTTTTGATTGGGGAATTGAGTCCATTGATATTAAGAGATATTAAGGAATAGTAATTATTACTTCCTGACATTTTGGGCTTTTTTTTTTTTTTTTTTTTTTTTTTGTATTTGAGTGGTTCTCTTCTTTTGGGTTGGATGAGATGGGGTTTCTATCTTGTTTCTTCTGGGGTGTTGTTTCCCCCCTTGTGTTGGTATTTTTCCCGTATTATCCTTTGTAGGGCTGGGTTTGTAGATAAGTATCTTGCAAATTTGGTTTTGTCGTGGAATATCTTGGTTTCCCCATCTATGGCAATTGAGAGTTTTGCTGGGTATAGTAGTTTTGGCTGAAGTTTGTGTTCTCTTAGGGTCTGCATGAGGTCTGCCCAGGATCTTCTAGCTTTCATGGTCTCAGGTGAGAAGTCTGGTGTAATTCTGATAGGTCTTCCTTTATATGTTACTTGTCCTTTTTCTCTTACTGCCTTTAATATTCTTTCTTTGTTTAGTACATTTGGGGTTTTGATTATTATGTGACAGGAAGTATTTCTGTTCTGGTCCAGTCTATTTGGGGTTCTATAGGCTTCTTGTATATTCATGGGCATCTCTCTCTTTAGGTTGGGGAAGTTTTCTTCCATAATTTTGTAGAAGATATTTGCTGGCCCTTTAAGTTGTAGATCTTCATTCTCATCTATCCCTATAATCCTTAGGTTTGGTCTTCTCATTGTGTCCTGGATTTCCTGAATGTTTTGGGTTACCAGCTTTTTGCATTTTACATTTTCTTTAATTGTTGAATCCATGGTTCCTATGGTATGTTCAGCATCTGAGATTCTGTCTTCTATCTCTTGTATTCTATTGTTGATATTTGCATCTATGACTCCTGATTTCTTCCCAAGGTTTTCTATCTCCAACGTTGTCTCCCTTTGCGATTGCTTAGTTGTTTCTACTTCTGTTTTTAGATTTTGTATGGTTTTGCTCAGATCTTTCAGTTGCTTGTTTGTGTTTTCCTGTAATTCTTTAAGGGATTTTTGTGTTTCCTCTTTTATGACTTCTACTTGTTGACCCATGTTCTCTTGTATTTCTTTAAGTGATTTTTGTTTCTCCCCCTTATTGGGATTCATTTTTTGCTCTATATTCTCCTGGATTTCTTTAAGTGATTTTTGTGTCTGCTTTGTATAGGCTTCTAGCTTTTGATCTATTTTCTCCTCTATTACTTTAAGAAATTTATCTAAGTGATCCTCAATCTGCATCTTTACCAGTGATTTTAGATCTGAGTCTTGTTTTTCTGGTGTGTTGAGATATCCGAGATTTAATTGTGTTTGCCTTGTAATGGCTTCTGGCTTTTGATCTATTTTCTCATGTATTAATTTAAGAGATTTATCTAAGTTTTCCTCTATCAGCATCCTGACCAGTGATTTTAGATCTGAGTCTTGTTTTTCTGGTGTTTCGGGGTATCCAAGATTTATTGCTGTTGGGGAACTGGGTTCGGATGCCACCATACTGCCTTGATTTCTGTTAGTAACGATCTTACGTTTGCCTTTTGCCATCTGGTTAACTCTGGTGTTAGTTGGTCCTGTAGATACTAGCTGGTGCTTGACCCTCCTGTGGGCTCGTAAGGCTATTTCCCAGCAACTGGGGCACCTGAACCACTGCCCTGCAGGGCTCCTGCTCACAGATTGCTGACAGGTGGCCTGAGTCTCCCGAGGTCTTAAACTCAGGATAACCCAGGTACTTGGTTCCGCCTGTTGGGCGGCTGCTCTGCACTGCTCCTGCTCAGGGTTTGCTGTCTGGTGTCCTGATTCCCCAGGGGGTCTTAAAGTTGGGATATCTCCGTTATCTGGTTCTGCCTGCTGGTCCAAAGCTGCTGGGAAGCTGGCTGGGTCCGGCCGGCTTCCCTGCCACCGGCTGGATGGGAAGCTGCAGGCAAGATGGCAGCTGCCTGCAGGGAGCTCGGGGTCCGCCCCGCAAGCGCAGAGCACAGGCTCGGCCTCTGTGCCCCAAACCGCTACTCTGTGCGCAGCTCCCATTCCAGGCCTGAGTCCCCGAAGGTCTTTAACTCGGGCTATCTCGGGTCCCTGGTTCCGCCGGCTGGGTCTGAGCACCTGGCAAGCTGGCTGGGTCCGGCTTCCCCGCCGCCAGCTGGATCAACAATTTTCAATATTATTATAACAGGTGAGAGTTTAGTTAGAAAAACTGTGTGCGCGCGTGTGTGTGTATGTGTGTGTGTGTATGTGTGTGTGTGTATGTGTGTGTGTGTGTGTGTGTGTGTGTGTGTGTAAAATGAGCATTTCTTGGGCATTTTGTGTGTCAGTTGTTGACTGCCCAGTGCTGACTAGAACTGGTTTTCTGTCCCTGGGACTTTTACAATGAGTGAGAGGAAAAATACACAAAACAAATGAATGAGTATCAATAATATAATTCAATTTCACATGCACCTCAAAAACAGCATCAATTATCAATAATCGTGATGCTAGAAATAGAATATCAATAATATATGATTAGAAATTTTTACAAAATTCTCTTGTTGAACAATCAATTTGCTTATTAGAAAACACCACTAAAAGTAAAAACATAGTTGAGTAAAGCATGTATTTATTATGGGTTTAATGCAGGTGCCTGAAAAGCATTGGGGAGGGAGTTAGATACTTTAAGGCTACCAGCTTCCTATTGTAATTATGGTTCTGTTCTCTGCTGTGTATGGAAACACCAAGTAAATGAAGTCTTCCACGGCCAATGGAGGCTGAAACGTAAGCAACAGCAGCAGGGCAAAGAAGACCACGCCGTGCTACAAGAGTCAAGCAGAAATCTCGTGACACATTATCCCTAGACTCAGCGTGCACCATCTATCTGCTTGACTCGAGGAGACTGACAGGTGCGCTTGCGTGAGGCTTCGGCGGTAAGATGATGCTTGGCTTCCTCATCAAGCAGCTCAGCAAAGCCAAATTTGTGAAACCGGGCACGCAACTCCAAGTTGAAACCCATTGGTGAATCCTAATGGGGCCTATTTGGGATTTCAACTTCGCCTCCTCTAGAGATGGGCTGTGGAGCTAGGAACAGAAGTTAAAGTGCATGACCACTTGCCCTAGATTTCCCTCTCCCCTGTCCGTGATGATTAGGTACCACGGTTTAGGAGGGCTAATGAGTCTTCCTCTAGCCCCAGGAACAGATAAGTGTCTTTATTCTGGGCTGGTGAGAAAACACCTTCCCCATCTGTCCTTATCATTCAAGGCAAGGCTTGATGTACACCATGTACAACATTGCACTCTATTAAAATGGCTCTGTGCAAGCAGTGCAGAGAATTCTTGGAATTCTTGGGGCTTAGGGGATGGGGTATACCACCTAATAAGAAGTATGTAATAATATAACAAACAAAAACTTAAGGGGGCGGGAGCTCTATTCAGTCTCCATATAACATCGGATGTGCCCTGTGCATTCCAAAAATAAAGTAAGGTCTGAAGCAGGGTTGGCAAAAGTATGAATGTAACACAAAACTTATCCCCAAATAGAGTATTTTAACAAGAGAAAGCTTTAAATATTATTTAAGGCTAAAATGTAAATATATAAAATGGAACAGATAAAATAATGTGGCCATTTAGAAAGAACACAAGTATATGTTAGTGCAAGGACCAAGGAAAGACCTAAAGAAGGTTTCATTAGTTTATATATTTCATTTGAGCATGGGGTCAATGTAATTTCTCCAGGCAAAGAGTGCAGGTAAGACATACACTTATCCTAGTCAGGAAGGATGGAATTGGAGTTCATCCACCTCTCTGTCCCACAATAGCAGAAGAGGAAAACAGGAAGGTGTTCTTTAAATTACTTAGAAAAAACAGAGGACAAAGCAAGCAGTTCATTGGCTTTTTGCCTGCCTAGCTACAAAGCTGTGTTCAAGCCCCAACCCAGAAGCAAAAGAGGACAGGGAGGAGGGAAGGGAGAGAAGGGGAAGAGAGGGAGGATGGGGGTGGAAACAAGAAGAATTGCTATTTAAGAAAAAGAAAGCACACAGACTCAGCACACATCATATGAAGAAGCATTTAGAGAAACAGCCAAAGGCTCAGAATTTGCCTTGGAAAGCAAAGGCCATAGAGGAGAGTGTTCCTAAGAGAAGGAAAAGGGGAGGGCACGACTGGGCAGAGTATCAACACTCTGTGGTGACACTTGTCCCAGAGTCACTGTGGAAAAGACACACGGGTAACAGAAATGAACCTGTGGGTTGGCCAGGAGCCTGGGGTTGGAGAGAGCAGGGGTGAGCAGAGCTGTGGAGGGTGCAGCAGGACACCTCAGCCAGTGGGAAATTCAGATCTAGAGAAATATAACCACTGTCTTCTCAATGGTGTTCCAACCATTGCCCTCCTTTCTTAGCTTCCAATGCCTCGGGAGTGAAGTTTCACACTGGAAAGCAATCATATACACAGTGGGGGAGGATTTAAGTGTTCTCTTGTGCTTTTCTGTACCATTTTAAACTTTTATGTAATGGATTCAAATGGAAGGTAAGCTTACTCTCGGGTTCTAACCACAATGGGACAAGGTCAATGGCATGGTGAGCTCTCCCAGGTGACAGTTGTCTTCCCAGCCTTCCCTACCTCCAACCTCTCCTTAAAGCTTCCACAACCCTCACCAACCTCATCATTCCCAGAGAGAACCATTTCCATCTCCCATGAAGCACATCTCTTGGCATCAAAGGATCACACCTCCAACTTAACGTCTTATGTTTTTGGATTTTTGCAACACTGAACAACACCTGCATCATATAAAGAATGGAGAAACCAAGAAACTGAAGGCACCATCATAGTGTCCCTGCCAGGCATATTGATAATCATTCCATGTTTCATAAAATCTCAGCAAGTTTAAACATGGCTGTTTTTATTTTATCTGTTTACTGCTAGATGCTAGATTGGATAACACTAGTATTCAAAATGTTGGCTAGGGAAGGAAATGGGGATTAAGTCAAATCTGATCCAGCATTGGAAAATGAATGGAAAAGAGAAGAAAGGGGTGAATGTTAAAGCCAGCACAGCTTCCATGCCTCTTGGAAATTAGAAGCTGGTTCCCAAGGCATAATCTGAATAAGAAGCATCTCACACTCAAGTGTATGATGGGGAATGACCAAGCAGTTTCAAGAGAGTCTTTACTGGTCAGTTTCTGTGCCTGATGGGAGGGTACTCACCTGCAGTAGTAGTCGAAAGTAGCTGAAGAAGCAACAATTATAGCTGTGTAAATGTGTCAGTGCCTCAGCTGTGGTAACCAGAGTTGCCAAGACATGAGAATTAGCAAAGTGATACGTGCAAAGCAGAGATGCAGGTGTTCATTGGTAATCCCACCAAAGTAGTCCTAAATCAGTATTTTTTTGTTATCATTATAGATTTGTTAGCCTATTTTATTCTATGAACTGTTAATCAAATTCTTTTGTAGATTCCTTATATGATGTCATGCCAAACATTATCATTCAAGAATTATTCTCAATAATAAGATGGTGAGAAGATACTGATGAGTGGGTGATGAGGACCAGCCTTGGCTTGGAGAGGGGTCCTGAGGACGCAGGAGTTTGGGAGCAATGAAAGAAGAAATGACTTGAAGTTAATTATGGGTACCAACTGAGAGCAGTGTTCTGTTTGAGCTGACTCTCCAGACAACTGTGTAGATAGCTCTGATCTTGTGACCAACACCCAGTCTTTTATTTACATATCAATTCAATTGTTTATCCTGGTTCCCTTTTGATTAACTCTCAGCATTTTATGACCTGATAAAATCAGCATTTTATGACCGGAGCTCCTTGAATCTTAGAAAGAGACTGCAAGTACCTCTAACCAGAATAAGTTCTTTTAACTTAGCAAGTGAACTCAGCAACTGCCTCCTTTTGTATCTTTCTGATAAGCTGGCTCAATACTGCAGCTGACTTCAATCTTTTAGGCCGGTGAAGCCCCTAATACAATTCATATTACATATTTATATTTTGCATGGTTGAGGAATTATCTATTTTTGAACTCAAGTTTTCAGAGTTTTTTCCCACAGCCATAAGGGGTATCTTGAAGGTCACAGTATTTACCATTTTGCTGAGGACACTAGACACACCCTTGCCTTTCACCCTTGTGCTATTTCTAATTATCATGGAGTCATTAACCATGGCAGAAAGAATATTGCCCAAAGGAGGAACATAAGGTAAATTATGTATATTTTTATATAAACAAGTCTCTTGCCTTGCCCGGCTAATTCCGCTCCAGAAGTGGGAACTGAGTCACACTGTCCCTTCTGTGTGGCAGGAGTTGGCAAATGGGGCAAGACAAGGTTTTCACTGCTTTTCCTCACATGAGTGAGGGACAAGCAGGGAGGAGTACAAACTAAGCAATTTTATCCAGGAAGCCGGTTCAATTCCCTTGTAAATGTTAATTTCACAAGCAATTCTAGAAATACTCTTCTCATTCCAAATCCAATATTAGCAAAAGTCTCTATCATAATGCTTAAGTGATGATCCTTCTACAACTTGTCTGTGTCTTACACACAGACACACACACACACACACACACACACACACACTGATTGACAGTATATGCTTTTTTTCTTTTACAGTATACCCTTTTGAATCAAGGGTCTATTGTGTTCTAGGCAAGCATTCTACCACTAAGGCATATCCTTAGCTCCATCATGTGTTTTCTTAATATTAAGAAAGGCTTGATGCAGCATTGTAGGGGATTACCCGGACAGAGAAGTGGGAGGGGGCTGATTGGGGAACGGGCAGAGGGAAGAGGGCTTATGGGATTTATGGGGAGGGGCGATCCAGGAAAGGGAAAATCATTTGGAATGTAAACAAAGAATATAGAAAAAAAAGACAAATGTCTTTAAAATATAATAACGAATACTGATCTAGTCCCTCCTTGTTAACACCTATCAACTATTTGTATCAGGGTAATATTAGCTACTTTAAGAAGTAATTGCCAATGTGGTATACCTATAACGGTAGAATTTTATCATTTACTCATGCTTAGTTCACTTAGGCTGATAGGCAAATAGTGTCTTCCTTCAGACCCCTGTAGTGCTTCCACACTGTTACTGGTAATACGCTACAGTCTGATGACTGTGTCCAGCAGATCACAAAGGAGGCTTCCCCAGAGTTTGATGGAGAAAAGAATTTCCCTAGGCTTGGAAGTGATCCAAGTGAAAGGGGGATCTGACTTAGCTTTGTCTTTAATTCTATTTATTCTATAGGCTACACAGTAGGGAGCTGTTTTAGTGGAGGGAAGCTGGAAGGGTGTAGCTATGTACACAGTGTCCTAAAAAAAATACATTCACCATTATCAAAGTGAATGCAATAGGAGACTTCAGCAATGGCAGAAGGAACCATCAATCACAAGTAGGAGGCACATCACATCTCATTACCAGTTTACGAACAACATATACACCTGTTCTCTCCCACACCCACCCCTGACTCCAGAGGAGCCTTGAGCACATTAGTGCGTGGAAGTCGAAAGTACAGGCTGAAAAAGATTAGAGTCTGGAAAATGGAGAAGGACTGTGCACACGTTGACTGCTGTGTGAGCTGCCTTTGAAGTTTACATTTCACCATGATCTAAAAAGCAAAAATCCCAAAGGTCGTGGCCAGGTAAGACCAGGAGAACAAACCAAAGGTTCTTCCTAATTTGTCCAGTTTCATCATGAAATTTGTTCTGGATTTCCAGTGTCCTGGTATTTTATGAAAACAGAGTAAGAGTTGAGAGGAGAGACATTTCAGCTTGCAGCAGGGTGAGTGATATGAAAGAACCATAACCACGTGGAAGACGCACATGCTGGCTTGCCATCGCAGGGACAGCTGCCTATGTCTGTTGACCTCTGGGTCCTGTGAAGATGGACAAAAATAATTCGCCTCCACAACAACCTACCAGACCTGAATTTCCAAAGTGGTAAGGACAGTACTGGTGATCGCTTGAATTTAATGAGCATGCCATGTGTGCCTGATTAGTCTTCCATGTTGATCTAACATGCCTTTTAGTGAGCTGTTCATTCTAACTGTTTAGAATAGGTCATTCAGAGAGTCAGTAGTCAGTAGGTGTTGATGGAAGTGACCAGTTCCTAAATAAAAATTAAAGTTTATCCAGAGAGTGAGTTTGTTCAGTACTATATTTTAATTTCCTATGGGGATAACAAGTATGTGTGCAGGGTGTATGTGTGTGTGTGTGTGTGTGTGTGTGTGTGTGTAAAATTTCAAGCAATTATTGAAATAAGCTAAATGAAGACATTTTATCACAATAGAATATATAACTGCAAAGTAGAAGCTGTTGTGTCACTGTGAGAGCCAGGTGTTGGTTGATGTCAGCATTATACTTCAAAGCCAGCTGTTCTTCCCCAGTAACTGTGCCATGAAATAGGCATGAAAGATACAAGTAAGGCAGGCTGGAGAGAGCGCTATTACCTGTCATGAGAAGCCAGGGTAGAATACGCTCGGGGAGGGAAAGTGATCCAAAACAAAAGCATAGTGGAGCCAAATTGACTCGGGTGCGGGTGATTGACAGTCCCTAGTTATCACAGACTGCTGCAAAGGATTGCAGCAAAACCCAGCGCTATTTAGAGCTCCTCTTCTCTATGAAAAGTAAGTCGAACAGAGAAACTACCTGCAAGCTATTGGTTTCTTCAGGAGTAACTTATAACAAATGGGCAGTGCCAAGCCCTAAAATCAAACAAATCAACACCCTAATGGAGGTGCCAGTGACTTAGGGATAGACTTTGTTCTTAATTGACCTGCAAAAACTGGTAAGAAACCCCCGTGGAATCTCAAAGGTCCTCCCAGCCCGTGACCAGGTTGTCCTGTAAGAACTGACTATTCTAGGAAATACAGTAAACGAGAGTCAGCTTCTCCTCGGTAATCCAGAAAAACTCCAGATTCCAGAAACTCACGTTCCTACAAACAAAACTCGTTGGAAGCCCCACGTTCAGTTACATCTCACACGTGAGAGTGATGATGCAGGTCCCAGGGAGAGGACCCTTGTCTTCCGCAGAACACACACACAGGGGTAGGGAAGGCTGTCGACCACCTGCCCTGTAAGCCACACTGAATTCTGTCCACAGCATGACAGGCATGACAATGGAAGAAATAGGTTTCCCAGCATTTGTTCTTGTAGCAAACATAGGTCACACAAGATATGATACACCCTAAAAAGCATCTTTCTAAGCCCCATGGGAAGAAAAATTATTTTTGCTACCCAGGACTCCCAGGGACTAAGCCATCAACCAAGGGGTACAAATGGTTCCAGCCAAAAATGTGGCAGAGGAGTGCCTTGTTGGGCATCAGTGGGAGGTGTGATCCTTGGCCAGGTGAAGGCTCAACAGATGCCCCAACAAAGGGAAATTGGGGGGGTGGAAGTGGGTCGGGTGGAGGGGCATATATGTGGAGGTAGGTGTGGGAGGAGGGGTTGGAGGTCTTTGGGGAGGGGGGAATGGGGAAAGGTTTACCATTGGCAATGTAAATGAAGATGATATTCAATAAAAAAAAAGACGAATCTTTCTACATACTTATCTGTGTAGGTGGCAACCATGCTGTGTTCTCAGCCATGAACAAATTAGCATGAAAGTTTTACCACAGTTTCCCCCACATAATACCCAATATACTTTTTTTTCTCTAGGGTTCAACAGTACATTGTTCATTCACAGTTAGTATGCAAGACGTTTTATGACATTTTTTTCTGCATGGGCACTTACACTTTGCCCACAGCCACACCTTCCATCTCCCTGCCTTACTCCCCCGCCTCATGTCTGTCTGGTCTTCTCTTTTTTTTTTAATGGTTTATTTGGCTTATACCTCCATAGTGCTGTCTGTTATTGAAGGAAGTCAGAACAGGAACTAAAGCAGGGCAGGAACCTGGAGGCAGGAGCTGATGCAGAAGCCATGGGGATGCTTGTTCAGCATGTGTATGTATGTATGTATGTATGTATGTATTTATTTATTTTATATGAGTAGACTGTAGCTGTCTTCAGACACACCAGAAAGAGGGTGTCAGATCCCATTTCAGATGGTTGTGAGCCATCATGTGGTTGCTGGGAATTGAGCTCAGCAGCTCTGGAAGGGCAGTCAGTGCTCGCTGACCCTCTTCTCCTACAAATAGTCCCTCCTCTGGCCTTCATGCCATGTATATTAATTCTGTACATAAGAGAAAATATGTAAGTTTGTCTTAATGTCTCCTTTTCTCAACGGTACCCCTTCAGTCACCTTCTTCCCTGAAAGGATCAGTCTTCATATCTACATTTAGATGTCATATAAACCCAGCATATAAAAGAAGGCATGTGATGTCTGCCTTTATGACGCCGGTTTGTTTCACTTAATTATTCACTTAATCATTCTGATTATTTTCATCCATTTTCTTGCAAATGCATTATTTTATTGTTTTAGACTTCAACAATGTGTGTGTGTGTGTGTGTGTGTGTGTGTGCGCACACGCGTGTGCGCGCGTGCGCACGCATCAGGCTTTCAGATCTCCTGGAGCGGAAGTGCAGGTTGTAAGCCCCATGGTATGGACTGTATCTAGGTCCTCTGCAAGAGTAGCAAGCTCTGTGTCTCCAGCCTTGGTGCTCAACAGTATTTTTGAAGGGGAAAAAGGAGAGAGAAGAGAAGTACGATGGGAGCAAGGAGGGAAGTGGGAGATAAAGGAGAGGGCCAGGCTGCATCCAGCATCTCCCCCTTATGTTGCAAATTAAATAAGAGCCTAGTGACCAAAGGCAGCAAAGAAAGTGGTATCATCCTAAAAGAGGTGATTTACAGTAGTGTAGAATATGCACCCCTATGTAATAAATGATGCTTACGCTTGTGCTATGGACAATATGAAAAAGGTTATGTTTAAAAATAAGAAAGTTAATGTTCCTGGACTACTTTTGCAGAGTCAATGTTTGTGTGTTCTCCCAAAATGCATATGTAAGACATGCTAATGTCCAGTGTGATAGTACATGAAATTGGAGCCAATGGAAAGTAATTTGGTTTATATGAGGTATCAGGTGCTCAGGAAGGTGTTATCACCCTTACAAGAGGCACAATAGAACTTGTCTTCTCTCATTCATATTTTTTCCTTTTCTTCCACCCTTCTTTCCATTTCTCTCCTGATTTTCCTCTTCTCTCTCCATCTCCCTCTGCTTATTTTCTTCCCTCTGCTGCCTCTCACATGTGAGGAAAGAGGGAAGGAGCTGCATGTCATCTAGAAAGAGAATCCTCATCAGTACCTGACCATGCTAATACCCTGATTTGGGATATTTGACCTCTGTGTCTGTGAGAAAATCCATCTCCATTGTTTAAGTCATCATTAGCAAAATCTCTCTCTCTCTCTCTCTCTCTCTCTCTCTCTCACACACACACACACACACACACACACACACACACACAGCAGAGTCCTTTTTAACTATATCCATTCTTTGTGAACTATTCTGTTCTATGGTTTTCCAGACCCTATTCCAGTCAGAATCACTGAGGATTCCCTTTCCTCCCCAAACCAAAGTTACTGTAGAGTTGCTGCTTTTTATTTATGTGAGCTCCCAATGAAAATGTTTTTACATTGGCTTCCCCTAGGCTTTAAGTCCTTGGAATGAAAGAGTCTGGATCTTGTTCATCTTATAATATTTTGTTATACCTAGCATCATTTCTACCAAGCCAAGCATCCTGCCCATAAATATCTGTTGAATACAATGGAATCAACTCCTGAACACTTACTCAGACCCCAGATTAGACTCTCCAGCCCGACAGGAGAAGATTGACAGATCCCACCAGGGCTGGGATGCAGCTTTTCCTCCTCTACGGTTTAGGAAGCTGCCTGCAGAGTCCGCCAACCGCCCAAGCATCAAAAAATCAATGGCAACAAATAGTATTGTCAAAGGGCCAGGTCATGGGTGACACAAACACACAGGAATGTGAATGGTCCATGGCTGCCACCTCACAGAGGCTCATCGAGGCCTCCTTCATCTGACCCTGCGCACAGAAACAGGTCAGGCTCAGGCAAAGGGCAGCTGGCTGATTTTTGCCCTCACTCCTGGAGTGATGCCTGTGTCTGTCAATAAGTGAAGAAAGGGCGAATTATCTCCATTCTGGGCTGCAAGGCCCAGAGAGGACCAAACAGACACTTGTCTGCCTGCGAGATGAGAGAAGATGAGGAGCAGCGAGGTAAGAACGAAGGACCGCCAGGCCAGAGTGCACAGATGAGCTGCACTGCCACTGCGCAGCGGAGGACAGAGAACGCCTCGCCACATGGCGAATACATCATCATTGTAATCCTCGCAGGCAGGGAGAAGTTTGTAATTTTGAAATATGAGGCGAGGCTCCTACCATACCAGCTTTGCGGTGTACGTTTTAGCACGCCAGAGCTGGAAATTTGAGATGAATTAGATACTAAGAAGTACCCAAGTCAGTGCTCTTAATGTGAAATGTCATATCATTCTTCCGGTGCTTGCTCTGTCCCCTTTGTACCCCTCCCTCTGCTCCCCACGCCATCACCTCTTCGCTCTGCTCTCCATGGAGGGGCACCATTCCCTACACCAAAGCAGCTGACATCTGAAGGTAGCAAAATAGATTAAAGTCTTGAGAAAGCTGCCTGGAACCCCGTGGTGAAAAGACAGAAGGGAGAGGGAGAGGAAAAGACGGACAATAAGCAAAGTTAATTTAGGGCCCGAGAGAGGCAGCTGAGCGGTGTCGTCCACAGACTATCTCAGCCTGCAGCTGCCGTGATCCACTCTCTTTCATCACTGGCATAAACAGTCCGTATCTCCAATTACAAGTGCCTGGGGAGCCAGCATTAGTATGCTGCGTACCATCTGGGGAAAGGTGTAAGTCTTGGTTTCTCCCTGCTTTAGAAGTCCCTAGCAGACATGTCCAGGAACAAAGGGAAAAGAAATGTAGAAAAGCCAAGCCTCTGTCGGCTGTCAGAGCCCGTGTCAGAATGATGAGGTCAAGTGGTTGGGGCAGAATCAAAAGAGGAAGGCAGACAGGAGAGTCAAGAGGATGCAATTGGTCACTAGAGTAATTTCATTAGAGTGCTCCTTCGGGAATGACCTGCTCACTAGGAGCTTTGGTCTAATTTTAGGAGGAGGCAAAGCAGTAATGTGCATGAGCGTGTCAGCTGGGAGCCAAGCACCCCAGGATCAGGAATAAGGGGGGAACCCGCTGGACAGCCTCTCTCCACTTTCCTCTGTTTTAATTATCAGTTCATTTTTTATCGCCTTTTTGCCAGTTTAAGAGAGCAGGGAATTACATCCAGAACAGAGCAATTCAGTGTGTCCTACTTAAGAGTCCATCTCAAAACAGGCTGTCTTTGCTGCACAGCTGCACACAGCCACCTAGTCTAACAAGACTACAGGAACTTCATTTGTATGGACACATTGAAAACTGTAAGAAGGAAACAGTAAAAATCTAAGAGTCTGGGTGGCTAATGACAGGGAACTAGTTAAATAAATCACAAAATATCCAGTATACTGACTTCTGCGCAACCAAAGATTGGGTGCTGTTTTGTGAGTGGCTAATGTTTACCTACAAAGCAAAAGCTTCTTAGGGGAGTTGTGTAGCACAGGAGTCTCAGGAGATGGAAAGGCAACTTTTGTCTGATAGGATGCAGTGGCTTGTTTGACCAGGATTAAGAAATCAGTCCTCCCGTATGCACTGGAGGTGTGTGCACCTACATTAAAGTATTGATATGGGTGGGGAACATGAAACAGCCGTAACTCTTCACTGAGATCTAAACCCCTGATTCTGACAAACTCTGGGAGGCTGTGGACAGCACTAGTTTATTTGGGTAGCATCTATTTTTCTCTTCCCTTGCTAACTTGAGTCTCAACTGTTATGGTGCAGCTCTGTTTCCTGCTTAATATAGCTTTAAAACAACAAAAACAAAAACAAAAACAAAAAAAACCCCAACATTTTCCAAACTTTCTGGCATAAAAACTGGTTCTGACCAGAAAAGTAGAAATGGGTGACATGGGCTAATATGGAAACTAGGCAGAGAGGGAGTCCACACACACCTCAATGCTGAAAGGACTCTCCGTGTGCTTTGAGCTAGTGGACGTCAGAATCCGCATGCTGGGGGTAACTGAACAGGGCGCTCCTAGAGCACACGGCTCTTTGTTGGCACAGGGAGGCCGAGTAGCTAGTCTTTAGCTTTTGTCTCATACTGTGAGTTATATGCAAAGGAAAAAGATTATAGATCATAGAAAAGAGATTATAGAAAGAAAATGTCATTCGGGTTCTCTGTGGTTTAATCCACTAAACTTCTAATGTCAATAAGAGGTGCTTATTAAAATCTCAGACAACCAAAATCATCTACCTTCCCTACCCTCATGCAAAGCAAAAGAAAAACCACATAAACTTGGATAATTATACACAACATGTTCTCTCTCTCTCTCTCTCTCTCTCTCTCTCTCACACACACACACACACACACACACACACACACTCAGTTCATCTACACTCAGAACCTAAGTGTGTAAACTCATTTGGAAGCATGGTGCATGCAGATACAGCCACAGTAAGATGAGGTTACGAATATGTGTAGAATCCCCACCCAGCAGATGCTGGGAATCAAACCTAGATCCTCTGTAAGAGCAGCCAGTGCTTTTAACCACTGAGCCTTCTCTCCAGCCCTTAAATTTCTGTTTATAAGCCAATTTGTGCAGTCCTAGGGAGCTAATACAATTGCTTCTTTCTCTATTTTATTTTCAAACATGGACTGTTATATCCCATGGGAAACTCTTAAACTAATATGAAAGGAACTAAATTCCCATTCTGAATCCTATGAGATATGTCAGAATTCAAGGCTTCCTGAAAGCAATCGGTTTAACCATAATCCTTTTGTGGAGGTGACCACGAAAGAAAGATTCTTCCTGCAGAGTTGTAGCTGTCCTTTTTACTGGAGGATGTCTTGAGTATTCAGAGCTTCTGGGCTCACTAATATCCACTTATCAGTGATTGCATTTCATGTGTATTCTTTTGTGATTGGGTTAACTCACTTAGGATGATATTTTCCAGATCCAACCATTTGCCTACAAATTACATGAATTCATTATTTTTAATTGCTGAGTAGTATTCCATTGTGTAAATATACCACATTTTCTGTATCCATCCTTCCTTTGAGGGACTCCTTCCAACTTCTGGCTATTATAAATAAGGCTGCTATGAACATAGTGGAGCATGTGTCTTTATTGTATGCAGGGGAATCCTCTGGGTATATGCCCTGGAGTGGTATGACAGGGTCCTCTGGAAGTGTCATGCCCAATTTTCTGAGGAACCGTCAGACTGATTTCCAGAGCGCCAAATGATAGATGCCAGTGGAGGCCATTACATGAGGCAGGGCCACATGACTTCACAGTAGAAGTTAATTTAACACAGGAATGAAATAGATGACTGGGCTATAATATTTTGTATGCTAATAGCTCCCATTTAGCAAACAGTAAATCTGCACATACTTTTTAGAGCACACTAGTACTTGAGTGACCAACCATCACAAATGTGATAGATAAGAACAGAAGTTACTCAGTGGGATTCTCCTTAACTTCGCCAGAGAATTAGAAGAATGAAACAATGTAAATACCAATGAGCCAAAGTTGTTACAACAAAGCAAGAAACTGGATGACAGGCACAGAAACAAAGAAAGCAAAACTTAAGTGATCCAGGTAGCAGAGAACCTCCTTTACCTAGAGAACGTCTTGAGAACGTCCTGGCTGGTTTATGTCAACCTGACACAAGCTAAAGTCCTCGGAAAGGAGGGAGCTTCAGTTGAGAAAACGCCTCCATAGGATCTGGCTGTAAGGCATTTCCTTAATTAATGGCTGATGGGTAGACCCAGCCCGTTGTGGGTGGTGCCATCCCTGATCTGATGGTCGTGAGTTCTTTAAGAAAACAGGCTGAGCAAAGCCATGAAGAGCAGGCCGTAAGCAACACCTCCATGGCTTTCTGCCCCACTTGACCTCCTTTGATGTCTTTACTTCCTCTCATGATGATGATGGTGATGATGATGATGATGATGATGATGATGATAATGATGATGATGATGCAGCAGCAGAAGGGTAAGTTGAATAAACCCTTTCTTCCCGAAGTTGCTTCGGTCATGGTGTTTCATCATAGCAATAGTAACCCTAACTAAGATGCAAGACATACTTTCAATGGAACCAACTTTGAGATTTTGTTGGCGCCTCCAGATCAAGGACTGAACGTACACTAAACCATAGTTTTCAGAACAATAGCAAGCGACCATCTTTTCTAAATGACGCTAGAAAGAAAACAAATGTTCCTTTCTTATCATATCATTATGTGATTTATGCAAAATCATCTGTCTTCAAATGGACTGTCTTCAAATGCATTTAGCCAGTCCCCTAATCTCAGAAGCTGAATGCCAGTGGTTTTTCTAGACTGCTAGACTCAGGGAAGAAGTACAACATGAGTCTACTTGCATGCAAGCACAGGACAATTCCTGAAGGTGGTGTGCTTGAGAATCTAGTAGAATACTTCAGAGATCTTAGTCAAAACCAAAGGAAGACGAGAACTGCCCCAACTAGCTTGCATTACAAAGGCCACACATAAGAACAAGGAGATGTGTGTGTTGTGTATGTTACAGCTAGAAAACCAAACAGCAGTGACTGTGAAACGATGCAAAAAAAAAAAAATAGATTTAAAAAAAAAAAAAGAGAGATCGATCAACTTCTTTCTTGCACCAAAAATCACATGAGGACAACAGAGAAATCAGTGCTTTCTGGGCCCCACACCTTTGATGACATCCTCAGCTCTGGACCATGGTATCCCACCTTTTCTCCACATGATGAAGAACAGCCTCTCTCCCTTCCCACCCCTGTTTTTGAATTACTAGAGGTTGGCTCTGACTTTGCAACCACCTTGGTATAGCTTCTCTTTTCTGGGTTAAATTCTACTCATAACTTTCACCATACTGATGGAAAGTCTGATGTCAAAGAGCAGAAACAACTTTCTGGTTGTGTAGAATAGGGTCCTCCGCCTCTCCAAGCTGCATCTAGAGGGCCAGCCGCTCATCTAAAGGTTGGCGATGCTGTCAGTGGCAAGTACACTGAGGCTCGGGCAGCTGCAAAGTCTGCAGATGCTGCGTTTGAAGGCTTAGGAATGTAAGCCTGATGTGGAGAAAATAAAGAAAATATAACCCAATACAACCAAAAAAGGCAGGCAATAAGTGACTTCGCTCTCCCGGATTTAACATATTCATTTGCCAGGGTAAGCTCACTTAATGAAGACCTAGAGGCCTTCCTGTATAACATGAAATATTTATGAGGGTGTTGTATATTACCAAAGGCTGAAAGCAGAGAAGATCACAAGAAGAGAATACGGAAGAGGAACAATTAGCATCAATAATTTGCACTACTTCCAGATGGCAGCGGCAAAGATCCCTTTTACAAGTCAAACGGAAAGCTATGCAAATTGGTCAGGAAAACACATCACTGAAGATTCAAACTGGAGGCCATATCCAGAAGAAACTTTAAATAATTCAAAAGCAAGTTCTTAGCTGGAAGTGGAGAACTACAATGGTATGCTCCGACTTTTCCAGGCCTCAGTAGCCAGTGGGCAGAGGAGAGCCACACCGAACAATTAAAACCCTCCAAGTCTACTTGCACGCAGCCCTGTCTGTGAACTTCAGGGGTCTCTTACATAAGCCTTTTGGTCTCATAAGAGCACACATGCTATATTTTGGGTTGGTTTTTTATTTTTCTTTCATCCAGCTCCTCTTTATTATACTATATTTATTATATGTTAATAGATATGAAAAGAAAAATGAAGAGAAGCAAAAACAAAAAACCACCTGAGTGCAGTGTGATTGCTGGGGCTGGGCCAGTATGGAGGAAGGGGTGCCAGCCTCATACCCAGGGAGCCTTGGATGCTGTCCTGTGCCATTCACTCACTCCGTGCCTAAAGCACCAAGCTGGACTCTGAAGGGACAGGAAATTCCCAAAACGTATGTGACTTTGTTGTCCAGCCTGCCAAGCGGTATATATCATCTAGCTGAGCTTCCCAGCTCTGAAGTTCATCTTCACCATCTGCCTGTGTGTAATCTCTCCTTTAGACTCCGATGTAAGTCCATGGGCCAGAAAAGCAGATCAGTATTTACAATAAGCATCATGCTGCCTTCTCCATCACGTCGCCCGCACATATGGACATATGGATAGAAGCCTTTGAAGAGGCCACACCCCCTTGCAGATGTTCAGTAATATAGCAGACCATGAATAGCCCGCTAGCCTATGAGATATGTTCTTCACTTCCAGGGATCGAGAAGTGCTCGTGGGGCATTCAGTCACTCAGTCAAAGCATACTTAGCAGAAGTCTACTTTATACTGTATAACACTAAAGGGATGATAAACAAAAGCAGGCATGCTTTGCAATCTCACAGAACTTAAGAATCCAGTGAGAGAAGCCAGCTCTATTCAGACAGATGCTCCACCTACCACCTCCTGCCTCCCCCTGGCCTCTCCAGTCAGGTGCAAGAAGAAGAGGTGAACAAGATTAAAAGGTTGAAGAATGCTCAAGACACTGAAGGGGTTTAGGAGGAAAATGACCCTTTCCCATTACAGCTCACGTTAGTGAGTACCGAGATCACTGTGCAAATAAAACGAATTACATTTTGATATCAAGAAGGTTCAAGTCTAATTGGAAAAGCATGAAAACTCACTTTGATGGGAATGTGAGGATTATAGTAAAGGACTTAGGAATCCCAGGCCAGAGGGGCAGGCATCACCTGCTGGCTGGGGGGCATGGATGTGAAGACAAGATGGGACCCAGGAGAACACAGGGCAAGCGTGGGCAAGGGCACAGAGGCGCGGCTTCCTCAGGGTGATGCACGGAGGAAGTGGACTTGATGGATGAGAAGGCTGTGAACAGGTCAAAGAATGTGGCAGGAGATGAGTCGGGACAGGAGAAAACCCGCAGACCCCAAGAGGAGACACTGTGTTTATAATGCTACGGTGGAAACTTACCCAGAATGCAGCGGCAAAAGAGCAAAGAGCGTGCGAAGGGTTGCCTCGCTGTTCAGTTTGCTTTCTCTCCCTTTCGACCAGAGAAACGAGAAGATTCAAAACAAGCCCAGTCCAGCGATTGATCCCGACTCTGCTTTGCTGTCTCTCATATTATTTCCTGGTGGATTTTAGCACATAAAATCCCAGGACGCTTATCAATGTACATTACATTTCCTCCCATTTAGTAAATCAGAGTTTATTTGCTTTTGTTACATGGCTTTGTATTTTGCCGGGCAGCAAGCCATTCTGGCACTGAGGGAAAAAAATATAATGGTTTTGGGCAACTGTGTGGCCACATGTATGAAATGGATAGATGCTGTATCGGGGACAGACTTTCTTTCAGTGCCATGATTTATTCATTGAACAGCGAAAATGAAAGAGACATTGGGAAAATGACAGCTTTTACTATGAAGCAAGCTGAGCATTTTTCAATCATTTTTCATGTATTTTAGTATCATGTCAGATAAACTTAAAACATTGATCAGCATATGTTTGTGCTGTAAAGCTTAAAATATATTAAACTCCCATGACCCTACCATCTAATGAACATAATCTGATTTTCCCTGATTGCTAAGAGATTAAACATATCTTTGCATTCATCAGTAAACATATCCATGCCATTTGCCCATTTTTTTATTTTGTCTGTTTTCTCTCCGTTGATAGGAGCTCTGTATATCCCAAACAGTAGATGTTTGATGATCGGATACATGACTGCTATTTCAACTAATTTGTTCCTTTTCTTTTTCACTTTCTTTGTGATGCTTTTGATTAAAAAAAAAATGTCACTGAATTTAATATAGTTCAATCAATAATTTATTATAGGGTAAAAATATTGTTTAACAAAGCCTTGCTCCCAGGGGTTTTCCTTTTAGCTAATGTCTTTACGCATTTCAGCTGTCTCATCTATACAGCCTGAGCGAGGGCTTCAACTCCCCTTTAATCAGTGGTCATCCCCCAGCGCTGCTTACGGAGCAGCAGCAGGTCTTAGATTCCCCATTGAACCGCGAAGCTCACTGTGGCACATGGGTCTGTGGCCTTTAGAAACTTGCCAACTGTTGGTTTCCCTTTCTTACATCACAAGAGTTGGACTAAGTCTTCCAAACATCTTTGTTGTACGATTCAAGATAAGGTTGGGTGTTACCCACGTGAGGTACTTAACACAGACTTAGAGGAGAACAGAGAAATTGAAAAATTTTACTCCCAGCACCAAAGGCAAAAGAAACGAGACTTGGACATGTGCTTGGCTCTACAGAAACCATAATCCCATGCAGCTGACAGTCTTTGCGGAACAGTTTGGGGCACCGTGCCTGCATCCAGTCCCACTCTGAGTTGTCTTTCTGCATCGTTGGGACAATGAGTCTTCAAGCTAGTGGTCTCTTGTGTCCCCAGCATTTGACCTCCCCCACCCTCAATTATTCTGTGGTTATCTGCTTCTGTTTTAAATTCAGATACTTGAAATGATTACTTGTTTCTGCTTTTCTCGTTGAACCCCTGTCAAAGATTGTACTTCCAGCCTTGAGGGGCTCTACTTCTGGCCATGAGGGGCTCTATTTGCTGTTTTTCTGTCTGCTGTGTATTACTGGTTGCTTTGGCTATCCGCTGTGGCAACATATGGCTTCAATTGCAGGAGAGAAGAAACTGATATCTATGCACTTTTTTCTCATCTATTCTCCACAAATGTTTTGGTTGCTCTTAACCCTTTGGGTTTTTTTTGTTTGTTTGTTTGTTTGTTTTTTTGGTTTTTCGAGACAGGGTTTCTCTATGTAGCCCTGGGTGTCCTGGAACTCACTTGTAGACCAGGCTGGCCTCGAACTCAGAAATCCGCCTGCCTCTGCCTCCCAAGTGCTGGGATTATAGGAGTGTACCACCACTGCCCGGCAACCCTTTGTTATTTTATCTCTACTAAATAATCACTGGTGAGAACTGGAGACAGAAAAGGCTAGATAGGATAGAATTAGAAGACCCTGAAAGTGAAGAGATTGGTTTTGTTTGTTTTTGTTTTTGTGTTTGTGTTTGTTTTGACTAAAACCTGGGAACATCCTTATCAGAGGCCAAAGAGATGTCAGATGCTTAAGCTAAAATGTCTTTGGTTCTGGCCTGGACATATAGTGATATCAAAAGGTCTAGTTTTCTTTTCTCTCCCTCCACTATGAATGCCCCTTCTTGGGAACTGTAATGGGGAGCTGCCTGAAGCTGGGGAGCAGCCTGGTAACTGGGCCCCCTGGACTGACCGCTTTTCCCTTGTCAGGTGTCAATAAGCCAGATAGCTCTAAGATGAGGGCTCATGGTAGGGTCTCCACTCCTCAGGACTGCCTCTGTGTACAGAGGCTTCCCTCCAGAGTGTACCTACGAATCTATAACAAAACTTTATTCCAAACTCAACCACCCATGGTTGAGTTTAGAATTAAAAATTAAATTAAAAAAATTGCATTTTTTAATTCCTAAGACAAGAACTTGGAAGCTACCGACTGAGTGAAATTTCTCTGTCCAGAGCCCCAAGTCCTGTGCTAAAGCACACCTGAGACACGAGAGAACACTAGCTGCAGATTATCATTTTCCTACATGACTACCTTGCCAAATTCATTTGAAAAGTCGTATTTATTAAATTTATTAATTTTTATCAAATCAATAGTCAAATTTATTAAATTTGTCTCAAATGAAGCTAAGCATGTTTTAAAATGACACAATGTACATTTTATTTACATTTTTGTAAAGATGTATCTATTTGGTGTGTGTACGTGTGTGTGTGTGTGTGTGTGTGTGTGTGCGCGCGCGCGCGCGCGCAAGCTCACATGCACGTGGATGCACCACTGCCTACTTATATGCCCATGTGTTTATATGCAGCATGTGCATGTACGAGTCCACAGAGACCAGAAGAGGGCCTCAGGGTCCCTGGGGTTGGAGTTAGAGAGGGCTGGAGCCTTCATGTGGGTGTCAGAAAGCAAACCTGGGCGGGTTCTCTGCAAGAGCAGCGAGCATTCTTGACCTTGAGTTATTTCTCCCAGCTCTGGGATCTATAATTTAGAGGAACAGGTTCAGCAATCTGTATATATTCATTTTTGTGGTGTTAGAATAGAGAAAATAGAATCAGCTGAAAAAAAATGTGTAAGAAACCAGCTAGAAGTCAATAAGAATCAGAAGAAGAGTTTGTATATAGCAGATAAAAGATACAAAAATGTGCTGATTTAGGAGTAACTCAGATTTTCTTCTGGACCTCAAGCATATATTCCTTAAATGTCTAGGCCGTCTCAGAGACTGAAAGGAGTTTGGGGGCCTGCTGAGGTTGGGGGAAGGGCTATTCACGTGACCTGAGTATAAAAGTCTCAAGAAGTGAGCTATGTATAAGGATCTATGGGTCGTCTGTGGGTAAATAACTGTGGAATCCAGCATTGAGAAGTGTGCCCACGGTTGGGAAGAGGCCTCTGACAGAAGTTTCTAGAAGCCTCAGGAAAGGGAGCTGTCCAGGGAGAGGGAGGGAAGTGCCCAGCGCTAAGCAGATAGGAACCAGGGAAGAAAACCCTTGTGAAGCCAAAAGAGGAGAGGGAGTAAGAAGGGATTTGTTAACATTGTCAAATAATGAAGGGGCTGAAATACAACCACTGGATTTACTAATGGGAAGTTAATTGCTGGAAATAATTTCACTGATGTTTGAGGGAAGGAAGATAAATTATTGTCAGTTCAGCAATATATGTCCAGCGGGGATGGAAACGGCAAATGTGAACTACAAAGTCACACCTAGAGGGTAATGCAGAGTCAGAGGATTTAAAAAAAACAAAAAAGGCTTATCTGTTGGAGAGAACAACAGAATACAGAGAAGAGAAACTGGATGGAAGGCAGCTCAGGGTCGCTTTGAACCCAGAGAAAAACTCTTGGTTTGGAAAAATGGGCATATAAACACACAGTGGTGCATCCACATGATGTGAGCTTGCACACACACACACACACACACACACACACAGATACACACACATACACACACACGTACACATCAAATAGATACATCTTTACAAAAATGTAAATAAAATGTACATTGTGTCATTTTAAAACATGGTTAGCTTCATTTGAGACAAATTTAATAAATTTGACTATTGATTTGATAAAAATTAATAAATTTAATAAATACGACTTTTCAAAGTGGTTTGGGAACGTGGGGTGGACGGTAGAGAGGAGATATATTTGTCATTCTGAGTAATAGGAAGGGAAAGGTCTGAACTCAGAGCAAGAGAGGGTGAAGCAAGGAGGAAAGGAGAGACAGTGATGGCCGGGCTGAGAGGGCAGGAAGAGACAGACGGAAGGCCGCGGGAAAGCGTCTCAGACATTTACCAAATCCAGCTTAGGCCGGAAGGGTTTTCAAAAATATTGGACCATTTTTCCCCAAGTAAAGCAGCCTCAGAAACGCACTGGTCATTTTGTCCCAAACTCTTCCACATGATTCCCACGGGTGGAGAGAAATTAGCGCCATGTTGGGTCCTGGCACCCAACTTTTATTACAAAATGAGATCGGATGGTGGTGCGCGGCGGACTCAAAAGGCAAAGGAGTTTGCATTAAATAAGAGAATGGTCTTAACTTGACCTGTTTGGGGCTACACCGAAGGCACTGGCATGTGGCTATGAGCAACAATTATCATTACAGCAATGCTAGTGAGTTAGACAGGCCTCTGTTACTAAGGACAACTGAAAGCACACGGGGAAAGCAGCTATCCTAAGATGAATTTATACAGAATGGTGATTAACCAACTCCAGCCACCAGATCAGATACCCTGCTCTTTAAGAAACTTAATAAAACTGTAGGACTTATTGATTTTGCTTTTCCTCTAGGCAGAAATATGCCAAGAATATACACAGAGAAAATAAATAATCTTGAGCCTCTGTTTTTAGAGAGAAAAAAAAAAAAGCTGGAGCAAATGCGGAGGAGCTCTAGCATCTCAAAGTGAATTCAGAAATAAGGCTGGATCAGCATGCAGCTAATGTTATAAAGATTAATTTCCAAGTGCTCCTGTTAACAGAGATGAAACATCTATCATATGACCTGGAGGTTCTTTCTCTCTAAAAATGTACCCAAGAGAAATGGAAACAGGGCAGCGACTTATCCCTTGATGTACGGAGAAGCCATCTGTGATGCAGATTCCATCAGGTACCCCATGGGCGACTCTTCTGGAGTGGTCTGGGGGAGTGGTTCGACATCCTGTTAATCACTGAGACTCTAACAGAACAGCTGTCATTAGAATATGTGAAGGGCTGGGAAAGAACACTCCAGAGAAGGCTTACCTGGATGCCCTGGGTGTGAGGTCTGCAGACATGTGCTCAGTGGTTCTGGAACCAGCATTGATTGGCTGAGTGGCTCTAGAACCAGCACTGATTGGCTGTGTGTCTCCGGAAACAGCATTGATTGGCTGTGTGGCTCTGGAAACAGCACTGATTGGCTGAGTGGCTCCGGAAACAGCACTGATTGGCTGAGTGGCTCCGGAAACAGCACTGATTGAGCTAGTCCCTAGTCAGCTACCATACAAATTACAAGTGGTTTCTCCATTGAGGTCCACAGTAGAGCAGCTAGAAGAAGCCCTTCTATGTGATCAATCCAGGACACTGGGAACTGAAAACTGTAGTGGAAAATGGGGGAAATCATCTAAGATAAGAAAATGAACTCACACAAAATGAAAAGGTGGTTTAACAGAAGAAATCCCTTGTGTCTTCTGCTATCCTCTCACTTTTTTTTTCTATTCTTATTTCGAGCAAGAGGAGAGATGGGGGGGGTGCAGATTCTTGGTCCCCGTTAATTTCTCTTTTATTCCTCCATGCACTACTGAACAGGAAGAAGCTGTCCTGGGACAATGCTTCGTGGCCATTGTTCATCCTGAAAGGAGTATGGGTGATTTATCCACCTTGCAGAAAGCTGTACTCTTAGCAAGCGAGGAGCAGGTAGGAGCACCATTAATCTGATTACAGGTTACCGAAAATACCTAAAACGAATGTCATATTTAATAGGAATCTAAATGGCATTTAAGAATGACATATTAACAGCCTTCTCTATGACTAATATCTGGAAGAAGTAAAAATATCAGTTGGTCCTACATCTTTAAGGTGTACTAGATATCCTAGATAATACAACGGGAAATGTGAATCTATGAAGTATATGTCATGAAAATAAAACAAACTACTCAAGTGCCCTGTTGCATAGATGATACAATTATGTGCACTGAAAACTTCTCGAACTACAATTAACAAATGAATAAATGTATGTAAAAGTGTTTTGGTTATAAACTGAGCACTTAAAAAAATCAGTGAAGTTTATGTATGTGATAGCAACATATAATTAGAAAGTAATTTTTAATCAAAACCTTTAAAATAGCATTTTAAAGAATCCTCAAATATCCTTAAGGAACAAATAAGAAATTATATAAATGCCATCCAGAAAAAAGCACCAAATACACAGAAGCATATATCATAACTAAAGATTAGGAGGCTTTTTATAAAACTTTTCTTTAAATGTTTCATTATAATTTGGATTGAAATAACAACACCTACTGTGGAAATGGCAGAGGCCAGGAATGAGCTGACTGTTTTGAAGAACATATGAGGAGAGTCTTTGGTATCAGATAGTAACATATTCTAAATTTTCCATGACTCAATAAGCAGAGTGTGGGCACATGACTCAATAATCAGATCCCAGTGGAATAGCTTAGAGAAATCTAATTAGACACACGTCTATAAGGCTTCTTTATATTTTGGCAGAAGTGCCACTACAATGTAGGGAAAGAGTCATACTTTCAACAAATGGCATTGTTCAGACCAGACATGTATATGGGAAGAAACATACCTGGGTTCCATTACAGATCATATACAGAAATCTGCTCTAGATAGATTGTGGGCATATATAGATGACAAAATAATTCTATAGGAAAATATATTCATGACCTAGGAGAAAACAATGATTTATTAAACAAGATACAAAGAAATTGCTATTCACAGTAATTGAGAAAGTATTCATAGGCATTGAGAAAGTAGATTAGATTGAAAGCCGTGCAGCAGTGACCTTCAAAACTGTATGTATGCATATTCTATGAAGCAGAAATTCTATTTCCAGAGGTATTTCCAAGAGAAAGCCTACCCATGTATACCAGAGGTATGCATAATTATTTACAGAATAATAATTAGTGATAGATCCACATTGGAAACAATTCAAATATTCATAAGCAGCACAGCAGGTAAATTAACCATAAGATATTTTAACAATAGTTTCTTATAGGAAACTGTAAATATCAAGCTATAGGTACATGCTGTGGTTTGGTTGAGCAATTTTAAAAAAAAGGAAGCTTGACATAGAACAATGTATTTTATAGTATTCCATTTCCATAAAACTCAAAGAATGTGTCAAACTAATTTATTTTTATGTGTATGCGTGTTTTGCCTGCATATATGTCTATGCGCCACATGTGTCTAGTGATTGCAGTGGCCGGAAGGGAATGTCAGATCTCCTGGAACTGGAGTTACAGTAGGTTATGAGCCCCATGTAGGTACTAGGAATTGAACCCCAATGTTCTGGAAAAACACCCAGTGCTCTTAACCTCTGAGCCATCCCCCTGGCCCCTGGTCAAATGGATTTGCTAAGCTAGAATGATGGTTATTTTTTTAGAGGTTATAATTACTACAAATTTAAAAGAAAGAGGCTACTAAGAAATGCACAGTGCTTATTTCATGGTAAGGGGTATCTTGGTTTTGTAAATCTATAGCAAACTCTGCATTTAAGACTGGTACTTTATATGTGGTTCATACTTCAATAAAAATCACATGCACAATAAGAATCACAAATGTAACTTGTACTTTTATAACACCTATGGACTCCTATGCCTCCTTAGCTATGAGGAGTTTGTCTGTATGCTTCTTTCTCTTACAGAATATATAAACATTTGAAAATTCCTTATGATAAATGATTGGTTAGTGTCATGTTACTATGGAAACATCACCTACTGCAAGTGCATAAACAGGGGCCTTCCATCTCTATGATGCCAGACAATGCTCTTTAAATTGATTTACTTCCATTTTTTATTTATTAAGAGAATGACCATTGTCAGAATTGGTATGATGGTGCAGGCCAGTAATCCAAATGCTTAGGAGGCAGAGGCAGGGGGATCAGAAGTCCAAGCCATCTTCAGGTGCCGGGTGAGTTTGATTACAGCCTTGGGTGTATGAGATGCTTCTCTGTAGAAGGCTGTAGATGTCAGTGTAGGCAGATATGTCCATGTGCCAACCCCAAAACTCTCTTGCTTTGATCTCCTCCTTAGTTCAACCTGACCTGGAAAAGGTTTTTCTTTCACTTCTCCAGACGAAATGCTTGCTGTCTTCTTACGTCTGGTCACTCCTCCAGTAGCCTCTTACAGTCCTTCCTGGTGTCCCTGTACTTTGTGGCTGCCTACTGCCGTGGCACCAGTGTGGCTGTCTCATTCATTTGGTAACATCTAATCCCCAGTGTTACCGCATTAAAAGGTAGGCCTTTTTGGAGCCAATTGTGTCATAACTGCTCTGCTTTCATGACTAGAATTCTATCCCTTATCAGGAGGCCTCTGGTAGCTTGCTTGTCTTCTCCATACCTTCTACTGTGCGAGCATGCAGAACCAGGCAGCAGTATAGGGGGAGAAACTGAGCTTTTGTTAGACATTGAAACTGCTGTTACCTTGGAAGTCTTGGACTTACTGCATTCTACACCTGTGAGAAATAAATTCAACTATTTATACATTACCTAGAATAAGATATCTTGCTATGACACTATAAATAGACAGAGATATTTTTATAATAAATCTCGTTAACACATATTTATATCTAGAACAGCAATTCTCAGCCTGTGGGTTTTTGACTCCTTTGGAAGTTGAACAATCACTTCACAGGGGTCATACAGAATCGTGAGAAAACACAGATATTTACATTACAATTCTTAACAGTAGCAAAATCACACGTATGAAATAACTTTATGGTTGGGGCTCACCACAACATGAGGAATTGTTTTGAAGGGTTGCAGCATTAGAAAAGTTGAGAAACAAAGATCTAGATGCTTCTGAAAGACAAGGACTATTTTTTTCATATTTTCCATTTCTGAGATCTATCTTTATAGCTGGAATATTAATGCTTATTGGACATATGAATGAATAAATGAATAATCTCTTGCTCCACATGTATAAGCAATTAGAACAGTGTATAGGATTGTTAAGCATTGAAATATTAAATAGTAATTAACAGAAACTAGTTATTGCACATCAAATCCATGGGACTAGATCACAAACCTGTGTCCAGTTCATGTTTACTCACAAAGGAATATAGACCATGATAGTTGAGTTTTGAAGAGTCTTGATAGGTAAAGAGTTTTTAAAATATTCACAGACTTTTCATCAAAATCAAGCCATTAGCAAAGAGAGACAACTGACTAACTGAAGTTGAAATCCAGTCAGAAATGGCAATGAAACCTTGTCTCGGAAACAGAAGGAGCACTTACAACAAGCAGCCCTCGGGATAAAGAAATAGTCTTCCATCTACCCCACGCCTCAACTGATAAATAGATAATGTGATTGGAAAGTCACATAAGCACCTATAAATGAGGAAATAGACTATCTGTGAACACATTTAAGAATAGAGGTATAGGAGGATCCCTTTTTGAAAATATTTACTGCGTAGAAATATATAATTGGGCTCTTTGCTCTTTGTGAACGTCGAAACCTACCTCTTTGTTTTCGGTTTCTGCTCTAAGAGCTTGTTTTCACTCTATTGAAATAACATAGAAGCATTGTTGTCAAACTACAGTATGTCAATAATGTTATTGATGACATTACCATGCTTTTCCTCAGGGTTATTTGTTGCAGGGGGAAAAAACAGTTATTTAATGTAGTTCCTCATGACCTAGAAACCATTTATGAGGGAGGACTGATTGAACCCTAGGATTGCAACTGGCCTGTAGAAGAATACCTCTCAGTTTAAATAGGTCAACAGTACAAATCCAGCCTAGGAGGAAGAAGATACAATTTTTACAGGTGCTATGTGGCCTTAAATCAAGTTAAAGCCTGAACGTAGCTTCCAGAGGTGGAGAACCAGCAATGCATTTCAATGACATGTTCAGAGCCCTAAAGCAAGAAGAAGGCTTGCCGATATCAGGATCCCAACATAATATTCATACATACACAGACACAGACACACACAGAGACACACACAGACACATATACACAGACACACACACATATATGTAAATCATTACTGACTACCACAGAGATTCTGGAAAACAAAGCTATGAATAAGAAAACTAGCCAATGCTTTGTTTCTCAAAAAGCAAAGTAATTTAGAAAATAGAAGACAAAATAAAATAAATTCTGAATTTTAAACTTCCTTTATTTGCAGATGTGAATGCATGGTCATTTTCCTGATAAACTTTAAGATTTTACTCAGGGGAAAAAATTCACCCTATTATAAATATAATAGAATTCCTATAAAGATGATGCACAAGCCACTAAATCACACACTAAATTAGATGCCAGAGACACTGCTGAGTCACAAATGCCTGTCCCTCAACTTCTGTAAACACATCAGCTGCTGGATCAAAATGACCAGCAGCAGCAGTAAACGACACCATCAAGCCAGGCACACCTCACAGGTAAATTGATATACATCACTAGGCAGATTAAAATGTCGATATATTATGCTTGCTAAAATTTGCCAAACACAGTTACACAGACTCTCACATTTTCAATGTCACCTCATTTCCTTGCATTTCTGAGCTGACCTGATCTCTTGGCCATGACAGAACGCAAGCACAGTCATCAGGGTATGATCGACAAGGGTGAAAACCCTAAGATAAAAACTAGCCGCCTCCCAGAGCTCTCTTCCTGGGTGCCACTGGCACAGGCTTTCCCCAGAACTGGCAACCACTTGGCAAATTGCGCCAGCCCAACATGGTGCAGAGAGAGCACGCTATTGGTAATTGCTTCAGTTCTGCTTTCTAGAAAACATGAAACGGGCTTTTACAGCCTTTATGACCATAGCTGTATGTATACCTAATGCTGTATGTATGTCTAACAATTCCATTACTGCACATCTACAAGGATGTAATATACTAGAGTTTTAAATGCTACACTTTCACAAGAATGTGTGTGTGTGTGTGTGTGTGTGTGTGTGTGTGTGTGTAGGTCAGAAGGGACTGTCAGATCTCTTAGACCCAGAGTCACAGCCTTTGTGAGCCACCCACTTTGTGGGTGATGGGGTCTAAACCCTGGCCTCAGACAGAGCAGCGAGAGTTTTGGACAGCTGAACTGTGTCTCCAGCTTCACAATACATTTTTTAAATTGGTAATTAATGTATACTGCCTGGTGATATTTTTCAAAGAAAGATTTGCACTTCAGTTTATAAATCTACCTCTACTTCAGATCTAAGGCTGCAGATTAAAATATGTGGGCTCCATGAGAGCCACTTAGTCACAATCTAACCAAAAACCTTAATACGCCACTGCAAAAATTCCACCACGGAAAAGTGGAGCAGAACAGAGCATTAGAGTTATTTCTATCTACAAGAACATTCTTAAATATTATAGCAAGATCATGTTTATATTTTATTTTCTGCATGGAGAAAATGAGAGAAAGGTGTTCAAAGTCAGGCATGAGGGACTGTGAACACATTTTATGAGTTGTAATTGTTTTAGAACCTTTGAATTAAAGTTCGCGTCACTGCGATGAGGATGAAAAAAGCCATGAGTTTTAATTGGGGAGAAAGAGAGTCCAAAAAACAAAACAAAACAAAAACAAAACAAAAACAAACAAAAAAACCAAAGATCTTTAGAGAATTGTCTAGGTGTAGAGAGGATGCAGTGTCCCTAAACTCATGCAGGTCCAAGGTGTTAATCACATGTGTTAACTGGACTGGATCATTGTATTAGTCAGGGTACTAGAGTCACAGAACATATGGGTAGCTTCTATATAGTTTCTTCTATATAGGGAATTTGTTGATGACTTACAGTCTGTAGTCCAACTCCCCAACAATGGTCAGTAGGAGCTGTGGATGGAAGTCCAAGGATCTAGCAGTTACTCGGTCCCATAAGGCAAGCAGGCAAAGAAGAGTGAGTGAGTCTTCCTTCTTCCAATGTCCTTATGTTGGTCTCCAGCAGAGGGTGTGGCCCAGATTAAAGGCATGTGCCACCACACCTTTAATCCCAGATAACCTTGAACTCAGAGATCTCCTTGTCTTAATCTTCTGGGATTCATAGCCATTATGCCTCAAGATCTCCATGCTGAGATCCAGGTCAGAAACTTGTATCTCCCAGCCTCCAGATTAGGATCATAGGTGAGCCTTCCAATTCTGGATTGTAGTTCATTTCAGATATAGTCAAGTTGACAACCAGGAATAGCCACTAAAATCATTATCCCCAAATATTTCATCAAATAATATTCTAAGCATCCCTGTGACTACTTTTGGATGAGACTAACATTTAAATTGTGAGTTTTTGAACAGAGAAGGTTGTCCTTCATCATGGAGGGAGGGGGGGTGTGTACTTACCAGTGAAAAGGCTTAGTAGACAGTGGCCTCCCTCTACAAAGAGGAACCCCTGTTAGCAGACAGCCAACAGTGAACCTCCCCAGGGTCCCCTGACTGCTAACATACCTTCTGACAATGGACCTGGCAGTCTCCAGTAAACGGCATACAATAAATGTTCTTCTTCTTCTTCATAATTAAGCCCATAGCCAACTTTCTTACATGTGGAGTGTCCTCAATGCTCGTTCTGAGACTTGGGTTACTTTATAGTGCTATGCTAAGAAACAGGGTCAGTGCACGGACTCCATGCCTCTGTCAGGGATTACAGGCCTCTCCCTTTCACACAGTTCTTAATTACCTCATTACTTAGCCAGTTGACCTGTGTTTACTCAGACCAGACATGTCCTTCTGTCAGATACCATAGTTACAGACTAAGATGTTGCCCAAGGGAGGAGTTTACAATCTCTATAATTATTTGACAGAAACCTGTCAACTTGGCCCCTCAGAGGTCTCAACCACGCAACTCAGATAAGTAAACCGGGAAGAGAAGCACAGTATACAGAACTTTTTTTTTTTCTAAGACAAGCATTATGTATTTTGTGTCAACATGGTGTGAGGAATCTGAGACAGGATTAGGGTGCACTCTGACTGCCTCCATAGTCTGTATGTTTAGGCTTAATGCCTGGTGTTTGCTTGTCCTGCTTTAGTCGGTGACATTTCAGATTATGTCTTGTGTTGTAATCTGCTTGAAATCACGAGAGCACAGAGCGTAAATCAGTCGAGACACTGCCAACTTACAGGAATGGTCAGTCTCAAGTTTCTAGGACTTGAACTTTTCATAAGCCGAAAGTTTCCCTGCCTTAATATTTAAATACAGTCACCTTGCATGTACGATAAAGTATATCTGGAAAAGCCTGAAACCAAACCAGAAGATCATATCCAGATTCAGAGTAGACTGACCAGGTTGGGTACTCTAGCTACGGTCTGACATGCAGCAAGAATAAGTGAGTCTTATAAACTGAATACAAATGTTTATCACAGGAGGCATGAAATCGTGTCCAAGAAAAATGCAGGGAGCAAAATGCACCAAGGTAAAAGACCCTCTGACCTTCTTCCTGGAGCCTCTCACAGTTATCTACGAGTTGCTCCCCTTGGGCCATTCTTTTGACCGTATTCCGGCAGTGGGAGCAGTGACCCAGCACACCGTGGGTATGGGCTAGCCCAGGGAGTCAGCACTGAAACTGAGACAGTGTAAGATGTGGAACCAAGGTACATGAAAGACATTGTTCCCAGCTTTGTATAATCCACATGGAGATGTTCCCTCAAACTCTTGTTCCCAACCAATGTCGAAGCTTTCTTCACCTCAAAAATACCTCAGGGGACATTTTCATGACCCATGAAGGCCATCAAGAACTCCCAAACTGTGAGGGCACATTCCTCATTTTATATTCCCATGTCTTGTGCCCATGTAAGGTCCTCTGTTAATGCTACCTGCACTCCTGGGATAAGGGCTGACTCTAACATACTTTGCTGCTTTCTCAAACCTGAACCTCAGTTAGTGTGTTAGTACTTAACCAGGTTTCAGGAATAAGAAACCACACAAACTCCAACATACAGCTCATTCAACCAAAACGCTCTTAATTTTGTCAACAGACCTAAATATGGAAGTATAGGGTTTCCGTGCTGTTGAAGATCTTTTTTCTTACCTTTTGGGCTTTAACTGGAAATTAGGATGCCAAATTCTCACAATTATATAAAACATCCCCTGAGTTAGTGGCCTCTGGGTCCTTATCCATAATTCAAATCATGGAAATCATAGATCACAGAGGGTGAGCTTAGGAAGAAGTTATTTATAGAATCATAGGTCAGGGCTTAAGAGATCGTCTACACAGTAGGTATGGGATCCCAGAAACAGGATAGTATTGGGGCCACTGACTTAGCATGAACATGGATGGAGACACTGGGTACAGGGAAAACTGGTCAGTTAGAGTTTACAGGTGCCTCTTGGCTCCAGTTAATTCTCAGTATGAGAGGCACTCATCGAAGGGAAGAAAGAGAAAGGAAAAGGAGATCTTCTTTGTGGCATCCTTGGCCTTCTAACCAGGGTGGGATCAGAGACATTTTGGATTAAATATTTCTGGTACCTCTCTGGCCTCTGGCAATAAGATTTCTAACTTTTAAGGAAGAAAAACATACTCACTATCTGAGCCCCACTACTCTACACTGTCAATTTAAACCTCCCAATCTCATAGCGCTGTTTGATAATTCTTTAGATGCTCAACGGCTGGGATAAATTCAGGAACATTGAGGGTATAGGAAAATTCTTTCAATTACTTTAATGTATAGTTTCCCCCCTAGGAAATGGTTTGGTGATAAATTAATTTCTCTAAGAAAGTTCAGTAAGCTGCAAAGATGATAAAGTTGTCTTAAATTGGTTCCAGATGTCACCCTTTCTGTACAAGTTATTAAAGCCAGCATAAGCTATGATAGCAACAAAGGAAGGGAAAATAAAAAGGGAGAGTCCTTTCTTCAGTAGATTTTGCCCTATTCAAATAAATCATCTAAATATGTATCTTTTATATGACCAAGGAATTATCTCATATGTAAGATTTCAAAGGTGTAAACTTTCTGTTAAAAATGTCATTTGATTCAGGATGACCACCACCTACAGGGACATAAAGCCCTCTGTACATTAGTCAGGTCTTACACGCTTCAAAGACGTCTTAGAAGCCAACCCGATAAAATCATTTCTAAGTGCGGGTTCTCGTTCAAGTAACGAGTGCAGCAGAATCAGCCTGCATTAATAACGGAAAGGTCTTTCATGACTAAGTATATACCAAAGTCTAAGAGAGTTACTGTAAAGCCAGATTAAAAGTGAACTGGTCCTGTTACCATTAATATGCATCTCTGCCTTCCCAAGGGAAGGCGGTGCTAAGAATGGGGCTGCCTAGGACAGGATGATAAGCAGCTGCCCAAGGACAGACCCAAGTGGACAGATACCACCCGTTAGGAGTCCCCACTCGGTGCTTACAGCTGAGGTCGAGACGCAGAACTTAAAACTTCATGAGCGTAGGTGCTAGGCCTCATGGGTGCTTCAAACCACGATGATAAGGTCAAAAGATGAGAATTCTTTGCTCAGCCTAAGCATCGCTTTGCTGTTGATTGAACTGCTAAAACTATGGATACTCCCGAGGTTGAGGCTGAGGGATGAGTAAGGTCCTGTATCTGTGTTTCCAGCATACACCAGAGATGCACCGTGAGCAGAACCTCTTCTTGTATCCTTTTTCTATTGGGCTCACACCAGTGGTCTAGGAAGTCACTTACACAGAGTATAGCCTCCAATCAAGAGGTGGCTGAGTTGGAGGATAAGGGAGAGCAGTCAGACTCTTGGAAGCATGGGGAAGTAGCCTGGACTTCAGGTGCAGAAAGATATTGTTAGTAAATGGTGTGAGAACAAACACGGAGCTAGGGAGTTGTTTAGTGTCAGGTGTTCAAATCCCTCCCATAAACTATGGTAAATAAGTTTGGGTTCTGCCTCCAAAAGGTGCTATTTGGGAAGAGTACTACTGATGTCTTGTTTCCAGAGGAAAGACTGCTTCAACTGTTCCTTAATGTGTCTCATGAACTCTTGAGGAGGATTCTAACTCTCTGAAGAGAGTTAAGTACGAGTTTGCCTAGCTCATTTAAGGTCTATAATTTGCAGTGTGAGCTTTCACTAGGAAGCCATGACAGGAGCTGCAATTCCCCGTACGACCACTAGCAGGCGCTTAAGGGTTGAGATGCTGAAGTAGGTCTGGAGAACTAAAGGTCTCTTTGTCCCGCTCCTTTCATGCTTCAGGGGCTGATGCAGAAATGAAGAGGGACCTAATCCTGCCAACCAGAACAACTCACCCTTCAGGGCAGACATTAAGTCAGGTGCAAAGTGAGGTGTTTTAACTCATAACCCCAAGGGCTACAGTGAGGCTCCTGAGCAGTCAGTTGGAAAGCACAGCTTTCACTGGCTTTATTTGTTATGCTTATATTCTTTGTTCAAGTTTCCCTTCCCGCAGGGAACAGGACTCCAAGCACTGAAGGATTTCCCTTCCTGTCCTCAGAGGAATTTCTTGCGGGAGAGGGGACAAAATACTTCATTCTATCCACAGTGCTTGAGAGACAAAAGCCCCTGAGGGAGCTAAGGTTTCCTGCTAAAAGCCTCCCCCAAGCTGTTCTTCCAGCCTACACCATTCCCTCAAAATGTCCCTGAAGGTCCACGGTAATGTGCACGCTGAAAGGATTCCTCTTCTTACACGGGAAAGGACTGCAAACAAGAAAAGGCAGACTCAAGGACACAAGGACATCTTGAGCAAAGAGAAAGACAAGAGTCAGAAATTAAGAGCCTGCTTCACATGGATGGCTCTCCAAGCAGACCACAGACAGGGTTAACTCTAAGAATATCCCCACCTCCAAAGGACAAGCAATACCCAGAGGGGACGTTTTCTTCACCTACCTTGGCAAGGTTCATGCCAAGACTATTATGGTCACTGAAGGAGAACAAAGGCAAAATATAACGCTTTGCCAGGAAATCAAAGCAAGAGAAAAAAAGTCCTGCATAGCTATAATGAGGTAACCGGCCTCACTGTATTTCAAATTGAGGTTTCCAAAGTAGTTTTGTTCTCTTTGTAAAAAGGGCTAATTATACTGATGCTCTCGAAGAAACACAGGACAATGGGTTTATTAGCATGTTTTCCAGAGAGCTGGTATGAATTAGAAACTAAACCAGTTTCATTCATACATACATTATATATATATATATATATATATATATATATATATATATACACACACACACACACACACACACACACACACACACACACTTGGTGTTCTATTTTCAGACTCTGAAGTGGGAATATTCATATTTATAGATCCCCATGTCCACATAGAAATATGGAAATATGTAGTGAAGCTGCCAATGTCTGCCTTTGGCTGCACTTCCAAGGAAGAATCATTCATGCACTGGAAGACGTATCTATAGCTGTTTTTGGATTCATATAGAAGAAACCTAGAAAAATGCAGAGATTTTTAAATGGTATCAAGGTACAAAGGCATGCATTTGCTTAGGTTTTTTTTCTTAGATTTATGAAATGGTGCTTTTTCATGATAACAGACTCCTCAGGGAACCCATGCAAAATAATGTTTAATTAAAGCAGGTAGCAACCAACATGGACTGCCAGATATTAGCATCGGTAACTTGCCATACTAAAAAGAGGGCTTTTGTCACTGGGTCTTTGCCAGTCAGGCCAGGCAGAGAACATTCTCCAAACCAAGACCTGCCCTGGGGACCTCTCCTCCTCTGTATCTGGAGGCTGGATTTCTATGCTGTAGCTGAGATGTTGCAAGGCTTGCTGTGTTGGTGATGGTACATGGAAGAGCTACAATTTCTAGGAGGAGCAGAATTACTGGTTATCAGAGAACTGTGTCTTGCTTAGGAAGACACCTAGAGAAGGCAGCTGGAGCTCATAGGGCTTTGAACCCCCACGGCTTGTGCCAGTTAACAGCAAAGGATCTACTAATCCAGCAAAGGATCTACAAATGTCCCTTAATATCTGTGGAAGTGTGGGTGGCTTAAAGTTGTAACTGATTGCCCCTGCTTCCAAGAGTGAGGCCTTAGCCAGGGCTATTTGAAACAACTTACAAAAGACTTTACGCTATCATAAATCTTGGTGAACTCTAGATGAGCCTCCAACCATTTCTACCCATGCTGCATGGTAAGGTCCTCCACTGCCAGCCTAGCAGAAGCACTGCTGTGTTGGAGCTGATTCCTTCATGTATACACCAAAAATTGGGCTAAAAATCAAGGGCATTGTTTCTTCCAAACCGCAAGCCCCCAATGGCTATGACTGGTGCCCAGTGGCAAGACTGAAATTGTTGTAATACAAAAGATTGTGATTAGTACAAAACAGATAATTGGTCCTTGGTCCAAATACCTCTTCTCGGGCTATGTAAGGATCCTGCTCAGTCCCAATTAGTGAACGGGGTGTAATTGCTCCCCAGATGCTAAGGCATTCGGCCAATAAAAGGACAGATGATAGCAGAAGCAGAAGACTGGCAGAGGCAGAAATAGCAGGGCAGTGGGTGTGGCAAGGCATGAGGCTTCGACAGCAGCAAGAGATGAGCAGTTGCTTCAGGAGAGGCAGGGCATCAAAATAAAGAGGCAGTGAGGAAAAGAAGAAAGCTGAGACTACGGAAGGATAAAGGGCCTTTGGGAGCCAGAGAAGACTCTAGAGCCTCATTTCCAGAAGGGTTCCAGAGAACTGCCTCATCACCAAGGCCAAGGGTCTCAGACCAAGGACAAATAGTTCTAGCATTGGCTGGTGCTAAATGTGAAGGAATTCTGATTTCCCAGGTTGTCCCAGGAGCTATAACACATCATGATGTTAGAAATTGAACCTCTCAAATCCTAAAGGCCTGCCTGGATGCTACATCACCTGCCATACAACTTAAAGGCTTAAAAATTCCCAAATCTAGGCTCATACAAGAGGTATATTTATAGGATTGAGGGTCCCAACACCAAAGACTTGCTGTAACATGAGTGTTATGTATTAGGAATACTTATGGGCTCAATATAGGAGACCTGCAAAGACAACATCTGTTTTTGCCACTGCTTGCTGATACCAAGGGCTGAGGCAAACAAATGCTACTAAGGGCCAGCACTTAAGGAGCTTCTCCTCACCTACCTACAGTTTCTATATTGATAGAGAAAAATCAACCAACCAACCAATCAACCAACCAACCAAACAACAAAATCAGCTGACTGGTAACATAATTTATTCAAGGTTCATCTTTCACATGAAAGCCTCCCTGACTTTGCATATAACCAACACAAAACTCTCATACGCTTTAATTTCTCTCTAGATTACTTATAATACCTAATATTAGAAATGCTCCATAAATTATGGTTAAACTGATAAAATCAAGAAAATAAATGGAGAATACCAAGAAGAGTTTAAATATATAGTGCAGATATAAGGTTTTTACCAATTTTCTTTTGACCTGTGATCAGTTGAATGTAGAGACAGGATCCATGCATACAGAGGACCAACAGCAACTTTCAGAAGTATGGTAGGCAGAGATACAGGCTGATTGAGTCCCCAAACCTACCCTCACTGCAGCATTAACTCTAAGGCTATAAGCACGCTACAGGCTTTACATCTGCAAAGTTGGGTCAAGAACTAATAGTAGAATGTCATTTTAAAGCATTTTACAACCACTTTAAAAAAAAATCAACTCTTTCCCTAGCTCCACTATCTGAAGTAAATAAAAGCAACAGCTATATTAGGTATGTTCTAGATCTCAACCTGTGTGTCTAAACCACTTTGGAGGGTCTAATGACCCTTTAACAAGGGTTGCCTAAACCCATCAGAAAACAGATATTTACATTATCATTCATATTTGCAGCAAAATTACAATCACAAAGTAGCAACGAAAATAATGGGGCTGGAGAGATGGCTTAGTGGTTAAGAACACTGACTGCTTTTGTGAAGGTCCTGACTTCAAATCCCAGCAACCACATGGTGGCTAACAACTATCCATAATGAGATCTGATGCCCTCTTCTGGGGTATCTGAAGATAGCTACAGGGTACTTACATATAATAAATAAATAAATCTTTTAAAATAAAATTTAAAAATACCAATGAAAATAATTTTATGGTTGGGAGATCACCACAACATGAGATACTGCATTGAAGGGTCACATGTGTTGGGAAGGTTGAGAACTACTGGTCCAGAGCATGTTTCCTACATTGCCTGGTTCTAAATGTTTCCAGTGACTATCACTTGTCTTAATCTTCTTACTGTCTGATGAGCTAAAAAGGTTATAAATTGTACAAGAAAGTTAAAGACATTTCACCCCAAGTCACACAGTTCTGTTGTGGATCTGGGGTGGGGCTCCAGCAGCCAAGGCTTGATCTCACATCTGGCTTCTGGAAGGATGACACGGTGAGCTTCCTTTAGGCTAAAAGCTTGTAGTTCATTAATTATCACAGCAGTGCTAGAATGCTAATGCATGGGGGAATAAGCTTATGACTGTGCTGAACACAAGAGCCAAATGAGGATAGCACCAGAAGACAGAGCTTCAAGGAAGAAACAATTCCTTAGCCAAATGCCCCAGATGCTGTGGTAGCACAAAGGACAAACTTGTCATCTGACGTCAGAATTCATATATTTGGCTTTGTCTCTTAACATCCTTGGTGAAATCAGTTTTAGGGCAATGCTGAAGGCACAGCCTGAGAACAAGGGGAAGACAGTGAGAGAGAGGAGACCTCCTTTTAGAGCTAGCTAGTAAACAAAAGGGAGCAGAGTTGTAGGTATTCAAAAGAAGTTTTCTTTCAGATGGTAAAGTATTATATTGATCAGCAAGATGAAGGAAAGAAGCAAAACAAAGATTAATGATATGATTTGATTTAATTGGAAGTTATAACATGGCTGTTTCTCCGTGCTGCCTCAGCTTAAGTGGGAGCCCAAACATGAATGACAGCTCTTATTTCACCACCACTATGCAGGCAACGATCCCTGAACCAGCAACAGAATTTTCTCTCAACCCCAGAGCACTCTGAAATCTTATGTGTCAAGAGATGAGTTCATAAAGGAGATACAAGGCTCCAGCAGTTGGGAGCACCGTACAGTCCTCCTTGCATGGCTGAAGCATGCTACAGTCCTCCTTGCATGGCCTCCACCTCCTCCCTCTTCTTTTCTAGAAGGTGAGTCTGTCTGGGTTCTTTTCTTTCCTGTTACTCCACTAACTGCTGAAATGGCAGCTAGATACTGGCTCTAACTAAGCACAGGATGTTCCTTAATGCAGAAGGTGAACCACAAGATTCAAATGATCACTAACTCCAAAGAATTCCAAGTGAGACCTTGGAAAGAGGAGAGTTTGTAGCTGAAGATGTATTGGGATGAGGTACTTGTCTACACTCCTCTGGAGAACACCCACACTCTACCTGATCCTCAACCACGCGCTTTCTTTAGCATGACTCCTTCATTTGCAGGGGCAGCACTCGAGCCTGACCTTGAGGTTTCAACAGCAAACATAAGAGATGGCAACTTAAGCAGATTTGGAGTCAAAATTCTAGTCTTGGCCACATTTTAATGAAGTAGCCCGGGGAAAGTCGTATAGCGTGGCTAAGTCTCAGATTGCCATCTTTAAAATAGCATACTAATAGAGTTTATATCTAAGGGCTACTGTTACCCTTACTCAGGAAGACAATGCAACTAAAACTGCTCTCACCTGACACGACATTAACTATTCTGTAAATATCAGCATTTTTTGTTCCCTAGCACAAAGGCCACTCAAAAAAAAAATACATAAATTAGTCTGTCTCACTACAGTGTAGAGTCTTCTTAATAAGGAAAAATAATTTCCATATTTTTCAAGACAGAAGAAACTGTGTCTTAAATATAGACCTGGAAAATGTAGTCAAGTGAGAGAAGATACAATTTACTGATAATAGAATTGAGCTGAACATTTTTCTCTTGCTTCTTGGAGCTCTTTTAGTATCTGAGACATTCATACAAGCACATTTCCATTAGGGAAAGCCCAGGCTTTGTTAGACTGTAGAACCATGTGGAGCAAAAGTGCTAGAGGAAAAAGCAGCAGCTTAATCCAGCCCCTGGCTAATATTGCCTACTGTGATTGTCTACATGAGACTCATACATTTGAATGCCTGTTCTGCAGTCTGTGGAACTGTTTGGGAAGGATTAGGAGGTGTGGCCTTGTTGGAAAAAGTGTGTCACTTGGGATGGGCTTTGAAGTTGTAGAAAGTCCATGACATTTGAAGTGACTCTCCCTCCACCCACCTCTCTCTGCCTTGGGGTTGTTGTCTCTAAGCTGACAATTCCATTTCCAGTGCCTGCCAGTTGCCATGTTCCCTACTATGCTGGTCATGAGCTTGTCCTCTGAAATTTTAAGCAAGTTCCCAATAAACTCTTTCTTTTTTGGTTGCCTTGGGAATGATATGTCACCACAACAGTAGAAAAGTGCCAGGATATCTGACCTCTAGGATGATGTCAGCACGAAGGGCCTGGTTCATGGGAGAAATGCAATAGGGCTTACCTGCCATATTGTACCTCTGAAGCAAGTCAAGGACCTCAATAAATGCCCTAGGAAAAAATCTACCCTCACTGGCTGTAATAACTACCTTAAACTAAAGGATTCTGTTGGCCAAAGCTGCCATAATCAGCACCTTCCCATATATCTCCAACACACCATGTCACCATGTCAATATTTATTAGATATCAAAAGACAACCTAACTCTTATAAGGTTTGCACATGTGCAGTTATCCTTTCAGTAGAGGATTACATGGAAAGATTTTAATTCTCATCTGGAATTACAATTGCTCATCTGTGTTTTCCTTAAGAAAGTAAGAAATAAGTAGCCTAAAGAAAAAGTTAGTAATAAAATTATTAGATGGCAAGTAGCCACTTGGACCCACATTCAAAAATAAGTTGTGAAGTTACTAATAGAAAGTTGAGCTTTAAAGTTTCTTTCCATGTATTATTTTATATTTATCTAAAATTATATATTTATATATAGTATATGTGTTGAAATAAAGTTAAACCACTTAGGGTAATAAGGCACATACCAAAGGCAATAAACAATCTGACAAACACATTTCCAGTTGATCAGAGAAGTCTAAGACACCCTCAGATCAATATATCCTATTGATGTTGTCTTTGGGTTCATCCCAGAATTTGGTTAAGTTCAGTCCCTATTGCTGAAGACACTTTATGCTTCAAATATAGGACCTGTAAGAATCAATCTAGAGGGACTGGAGAGATGGCTCAGCGGTTAAGAGCACTGACTGCACTTCCAAAGGTCCTGAGTTCAAATCCCAGCAAACACATGGTGGCTCACAACCACCCAAAATGAGATCTGATGTCCTCTTCTGGAGTGTCTGAAGACAGCTACAGTGTACTTACATACAGTAAATAAATGAATCTTTAAAAAAAATGTAGTGGATTGCACTGATAGATTTCCATATATTGAACCATTACTGCATCCCTGGGATGAAGCCTACTTGATCATGGTGAATGATCATTTTGATGTGTTCTTGGATTCAATTGGCAAGAATTTTGTTGAGTATTTTTGCATCAATATTCATAAGGGATATTGGCCTGTAGTTCTCCTTCTTTGTTGGATCTTTGTGTGGTTTTAGTATCAGAATAATTGTGACTTGTTTCTATTTTGTGGAATAATTTGAAGAGTATTGGTGTTAGGGCTTCTTTGAAGTACTGATAGAATTCTGCACTAAAACCATCTGGTCCTGTGCTTTTTTTGGTTGGAAGACTTTCTGTGACCCCTTCTATTTCTTTAGGGGTTATGGGACTGTTTAGATGATCTATTTGATCCTGATTTAATTTTGATATTTTGGTATCTGTCTAGGAAATTGTCCATTTCCTCCAGATTTTCCAGTTGTGTCAAATATAGGCTTTTGTAGTAGGATATGATGATTTTTTTAATTTCCTCAGTTTCTGTTGTTATATCTCCCTTTTCATTTCTAATTTTATTAATTTGGATACTGTCTCTGTGCCCTTTGGTTATTCTGGCTAAGGGTTTATCTATCTTGTTTATTTTCTCAAAGAACCAGCTCCTGGTTTTGTTGATTCTTTATATGGTTCTCTTTGTTTCCACTTGATTGATTTCATCCCTGAGTTTGATGATTTCCTGTCTTCTACTCCTCCTGGGTGAATGAGGTCAGCATGCAGAAGAATGCAAATTGATCCATTCTTATCTCCTTGTACTAAGCTCAACTCCAAGTAGATTGAGGGCCTCCACATAAAACCAGACACACTAAAACTAATAGAAAAGAAACTGAGGAAGACTGGAGGACATGGGCACAGGGGAAAAGTTCCTGAACAGAACACCAATAGCTTATGCTCTAAGATCAAGAATTGACAAATGGGACCTCATAAAACTACAAAGTTTCTGTAAGGCAAAGGACACTGTCAATTGGACAAAACGGCAACCAACAAATTGGGAAAAGATCTTCACCAACCCTATATCTGACAGAGGGCTAATATCTAATATATACAAACAACTCAAGAAGTTAGACTCCAGAGAGCCAAATAACCCTATTAAAAAATGGAGTACAGCGCTAAACAAAGAATTTTCACCTGAAGAACTTCGAATGGCTGAGTAGCACCTTAAGAAATGTTCAGCATCATTAGTCATTAGGGAAATGCAAATCAAAACAACCCTGAGATTTCACCTCACACCAGTCAGAATGACTAAGATTAAAATTTCACGAGACAGCAGATGTTGGCGAGGATATGGAGAAAGAGGAACACTCCTCTACTGCTGGTGGGAATGTAAGTTGGTACAACCACTCTGGAAATCAGTCTGGCAGTTCCTCAGAAAACTGGGCATGACACTTCTGGAGGACCCTGCTATACCACTCCTGGGCATATACCCAGAGGATTCCCTGGAATGCAATAAGGACACGTGCTCCACTATGTTCATAGCAGCCTTATTTATAATAGCCAGAAGCTGGAAAGAACCCAGATGTCCCTCAATGGAGGAATGGATATAGAAAACGTGGTATATTTACACAATGGAATACTACTGAGCAATTAAAAACAATGAATTCATGAAATTCTTAGGCAAATGGTTGGATCTGGAAAATATCATCCTAAGTGAGGTAGCCCAATCACAAAAGAACACATATGGAGTGCAGTCACTGATAAGTGGATATTAGCCCAGAAGCTCTGAATACCCAAGACACTATTCATATATCAAATCATTCCCAAGAAGGAAGAAGTGGGCCCTGGTCCTGGAAAGGCTTGATGCAGCATTGTAGGGGATTACCAGGACAGAGAAGTGGGTGGGGTTGATTGGAGAATGGGCGGAGGGAAGAGGGCTTATGGGTCTTATGGGGAGGGAGGAACCGGGAAAGGGAAAATCATTTGGAATGTAAACAAAAAATATAGAAAATAATTTTTTTAAATGAATCAATCTAAAACTGACTTGAAAGCCTCTCCCATAAGGACTAACTCCCACAGTGCTAGATGGAGCCATGCAAGATGCCAAGAGAGAAAGAGTAATTTATACTCCTATTCAGATGATCCAGCTGTAAAACCTATGCACCACAACAATAACCAGAATGGCAAAATATCCCTAAAAGTACACTAGTGATGATTATTTCCTGAGGGTAGCCAACAGCTATCTAGTTGGATTTAAGGTCCACTCAATAGGTATTAGTTCATGCCTGGCATGAATTTAGCTTGCTACCCATGGCTTGTGAGGCCTAGGATGCTAGAGGAGAACCTACAAATGAAGATTTCTTAAACAAGTATAATTCCTAAATATATTATAAATACCTGTACTGCTCTCACCCTTTATCAAAAAGTATCTTTTTAAGGCAGGTGATGATCCTTAAAGAAACCTACAACCAGTTAAAATGCAGAGTTGATACATCTCCAACACAGGCTCTACATGGAAGACTCTTTGGGCAGCTCTGGTGAAGGACAGAAAGATGAGCATCAGAGAAGAGACAAATGGCACTAAGATCGAAGGACCAGGATGCCTGCTGCTCAGTAGTGCCTCTGTGTATGACAGGAAGATGTACCCATGAAACCTTAACAATGGCCACCTAAACAAGACCTGAAAAATGACAATACCAGTTCACATGCCAATGGGAATGAGAGAAATCTCAGAAGGTCACACACCGAGATTGAGACTACTGAGAGAGGAAGAACCAGTATTCTCCAGGTATGAGCCCGCTAGTTGGTAATTAAATACCAAGTAGTCAAGTCTGAAAATACATACAAACATACAAACAATCCTAATTGAACACAGAACGTTGTAGTTTTATATATACACGTACATATGTATATATGTGTGTATGTATGTGTATGTATATGTGTATGTGTATATGTATATATGTGTATATATAATTGTATATGTATATATGTATTATATAGATATATGTATATAATACTGTACATGTACATATATGTATATAAAGTAACAATAATTTTTTTAAAGAGGCTATGAATTTGATAGGGAGGGCATGGAAAGATTATTGGAGGGAGGAGAGAGAGAAGAAGGTAAATAATTTATACAATACTCCCATACTAAATTATTCAAAAATCAATTTAAAATAAACAAATCTTTCCTAACTCCTCTGCCCCAAAAATTAAAAAATAAAGTTGTATTCTGTTTTACCTGTTCTAAATAATGTAGCCCTAAGAAAGTTTAATTAACAATCAATATTGATCAGTTAATTACATTAATTATTCCTCAAATAATATTTCAACACATAATTATCAACTGAATAAACTAACAATTTAACCAAAATTAATTTCATTCAACTTTTTATGTATTTATTGAAAATGTAGATAGTAAGCTCCATACCTAAATATGGAGAATTTAATATATAAATTTAGTATATAAGAATTTAATGAGTGTGTAAACAACTACACAACACTTGAAATACTGATTTTATTGTTCTACACCCCCCACCCCATGCCTATCTATACAATAGTATCATTGACAAAGTGTCTAATAATGAACTCATCTTCCTTTACAATAGTTAGTTTTTCAGGACCATTCAGAGAAACCCTGTCTCAATAAATAAATAAATAAATAAATAAATAAATAGTAGCTTTTCACACACACACACACACACACACACACACACACAAACAGAAAAGAAAAGAAAAGAAAAGAAAAAGAAAAAGAAAAAGAAAAAGAAAACCAGGAGATAACCTTATTGCTTAGAAAGTAACATCTTGACAAAAGGAAAACAACAAAGATAGTATTTATACAACCTTTGCTTTCTTGTTTTCTCTTTCCACCATTTTAAACTCCAAACAGGAGACAGGAGAATAATTGGGGGCTGGAGGCGGGGGCAGAAGAAGAAAGCTTTGAGAGGAACCAGGGGAAGGCCCTTAGCAGTGAGGATGCTCCTTTTGAAATAATGAGCAAGTTTGGTATCAGATAAGGACTGCTTACACCACTGGATCTCCTGAAGCCCCTGAGTTTACACTTTTAAGAATTAACCCCATGAAGAGCCAGTGGTCTGACCACACAGCTACCACCCAGATGCAGTTCCAGAGCCCTGAGTCAATCGGCCCACCCCACAGTCTCTGCTAACTGTGAATGTGTGAGACAGATGAAAGGTCCAGTCCTGGTGTGAGGTGGAATCTCAGGGTTGTTTTGATTTGCATTTCCCTGATGACTAATGATGTTGAACATCTCTTAAGGTGTTTCTCGGCCATCCAAATTTCTTCTGGTGAAAATTCTTTGTTTAGCTCTGTACCCCATTTTTTGATAGGGTTATTTGGTTCTTTGGAGTCTAACTTCTTGAGTTCTTTGTATATATTAGATATTAGCCCTCAGTCAGATATAGGGTTGGTGAAGATCTTTTCCCAATTTGTTGGTTGCTGTCTTAGGGTTTTACTGCTGTGAACAGACACCATGACCAATGCAAGTTTTATAAAAGACAACATTTAATTGGGGTTGGCTTACAGGCTCAGAGGTTCAGTCCATTGTCATCAAGGCAGAAACATGGCAGCATCCAGGCAGGCATGGTGCAGGAGGAGCTGAGAGTTCTACATCTTCATCTGAAGGCTGCTAGTAGAAGACTGACTTCCAGGCAGCCAGGGGGAGGGTCTTAAGCCCACACCCACAGCGACACACCTACTCTAACAAGGCCACACCTCCTAATAGGTTCACTTCCTGGGCCAATCATATACAAACCATCACATTCCACTCCCTGGCCCCCATAGGCTTGTTCAAACATGAGTCTATGGGGGCCATACTGAAACATAGCATAATGCAAAATACATTTAGTCCAACTTCAAAAGTCCCGGTCGACTATAGCAGTCTCAACAGTGTTAAAAGTCCAAAGTTCAAGGTCTCTTTTGAGATGCATTCAATCACTTAACTGTAATCCCCCAAGCAAGACAGGAAACCAGCTGGGCAAAGTCCAAACTCTGCATCTCCAAGACTGATGGCAAAGCAGTCTTCAGATATTCAACTCCTTTTTCATCTTTGTTGACTGCAACAAGGTTCTTTCTCCTGGGCTTGTTCCACTCCCTGTTAGCAGCTTTCCTTGGCAGGCATCCTGTGGCTCTGGCATCTTTAACATCTTGGGTACCCCAAGTCAATTTCAGCTTCACAGCTTCTTGTTCCAGTGTCTGAGATCTACACATGATCTGCTGTGTATCTCCAAAGAGCTGGTGTCACTTCTCCAGCTCTGCCCTTTGTAGCACTCTAAGTTCAGATTGATCCACTCCACTGTCACTGCTGTTCTTGGTGGTCATCCCATGGTACTGGCATCTCCAATATGCTAGGGTCTTCCACTGCAACTATAATTCACCAAAGCCTCTCCTATGCTCTCTTCATAGTACCAAGCCTCAACTCCTTTGCATGACCCCTTCAGTCCTGGGCTGGCAATTACAACTGAGGGTACAC
>OZ030014.1:104222422-104304922 GCA_964023405.1 Apodemus agrarius | reverse complement strand
TAATCACCCCACCCTTGCCCTTCCCACGTCTCTAGCTAGCAGTCTTCTCCAGGACCCCCAGGTCCTGTGCTCTGTGGCACCTGTCACTGGGTTGTTAGTAGAGGACACGCTCTGTGCCCGTCACATACCCCTATCGTAAACTCTCTTTAACTTATCTTCACTCTGGCCTTCAGCCTGCCCAAATTGGCTTCTAAAGACCACCCAGGCTCATCTTCTGAGCATTTAAATCAAAGCTGGGGTGCAGTCGGTGATAGTAATTCCTGAAACTGTGGCGTTCTAGCTCTTGAAACAATTGAAAATGTAGGGCCTAAAGACCTTACCTTTAAGAACTCACATCATGGAATTCCCTTTGGAAAATGTAAAGGAGGGTTACCACTGCCTGGCCTGTGGAGAGGCCTGGATGTGTGCAGAGGATGAAGCGCCCGTCCCCTAGGAACAAGCCTGTCCTGTCCCTGAATCATGACTCTGCAGCTGCCGAAGGGTGATCTCCAATGACTACCAAGCAAACAATCCATTATTCAGACTCTCCTCCACAGCTCCACTTCCCTTGCTCAATTCTATCTGTTCTGGCTGTCTTCTCACTGTAAACCCGCTGCTCCAGCTATGACCCTCGCTGGCTGCTGTGCATTCAGCCAGACTGGGTCTACAACTCCAGCTCATCATGTCTGTGACCAACTTCCTTGATCTTGGTCTAGCCCTGGCTACTCTACCAGGTCACTGACCCCTTAATGCAGAACATTCAGACATTAAACATTAGGAGGGGAGAAAAAAAATCTAAAAATAAAGTGATTTGAAGTAACAGGAGAGAGGAAAGGGTTCTGAGGTTCCTGCTGGGATCCTCGGAGGGAACTAACAAGAGAGCAGGAAGTGAGGTTGACATAGTGCCTGCACCCCAAGAAGCAAAGATACAGAGAGTTACATCTTGATGTGGTAACTGGGTTAAATGGGGAATTTTAAAAATTGTGAAGACTTAGGACTGTGTGAAAGGTTTCACCTTAGGAACCAAGAAAGGTCTTAATTTTCAGAAACCCAGAAAGAAAAGATAATATGGGGAATTTTTTTTAATAAGGCAAACAAGAACCAGGCAGTGGTGGCGAATGTTTTTAATCCCAGCACTTGGGAGGCAGAGGCAGATAAATTTCTGAGTTCGAGGCCAGCCTGGTCTACAGAGTGAGTTCCAGGACAGCCAGGTCTGCACAAAGATACCCTGTCTCAGAAAAAAAAAAACAAAAAGCAAAAAAAAAAACAAAAACAAAAACAAAAAAAAAACAGCAACAACAAAAAAAAAAAGGCAAACAAGAAATTGAGGCAATTTCTGTTTATCTAACTTGATAGCTATAGTGAAGAAATGGTGTGTGTGTGTCATGTGAGTATGTGCATATGTGCATGTGTGTATGTGTATGTGAATACATGTGTATGAGTGTGTGTTTGTGTGTATTATGTATGTGCATATGTGTATATGTGTGTATGTTTGTATGTATATGTATGTGTATATGTGTGAGTGAGAGTATGTGTATATGTGTGTATGTGTGTATGTATGTGTATATGTATATATGTGTATGTGTATGTGTCTGCATATGCATGTGCATGCATGTGTGTGTATCCGTGTCTCTGTGTGTGCATGTGTCTGTAACTGTGTCTGTGTTTGTACAATGCCTTTGGCAAACTCCCAGCACACAACCTAGGAATTCCACATCCTCTCTGTAACCCTGATATTACATTTCCAGACTTGACACTCCCCTGCCCACCTTTGTCTCTTTGATCATCTCTGCCTATCTGCCCGTTTCCTCTGACACAGAAACTGCTGGCTTTATTCTCTACTTCTCTGTATTCAACTTAAAAACATTCTTCACTTAAAACATAATTTACAGTAGGAGCCCCTCTGTATCTAGGCTAGGTCTTTTACAATTATGTCCTTTAAATTAGTCAGTGTCACTGTAAATGTCAGGACCCCCTTCTGTGGCAAAGATAGAAACATGCAAGTATACACAGGTATCATCACTTGTGCAAATGTAAGCACATGCAAAAAAACACACACACCTTTTTCTATTAATTTATTTCACTATTTTAACAATAAAAACTTGAGTTATTTCCTTGTCTTGATATCATACAATTTTTCAGAAATTTTTATAAAATGATTTCACATCACATACCTGTAATGGTACACACTTGCAATTTCAGCAGTCAGAAATTAGAGGCAGGAAGTAGATGCAGGCATGAAGCTATCTTGGGCTACATTGTGAGTTCATGGTTACCCAAAGATCATGTACAGAAACAAAAATGAAAAAAAATCAGATGGTACACTAGGGACTAAGGAGAGAGTGATCTAACCATTCTAGTACAAGTCTGTGTAAGGCACTGGCCAAGAATCCACACTAAAAAGAACAGCTTAAAAAAGGAAAAGAACTTGAGAACCTGCAAGGATTACAAAGCCAAGACAAAGCCATAACAACAGCAATGTCTAGGTTCTGGACTCCTCGGGAAGGGAAGGAGACAGACAGACATTAAAGACTAGAAATGTTAGAGATGCAAGAATATAAAGGAGGTTGGACCTTAGCAGAGAAAGACAATCCCCTGGGGCTCAGTGGGCAGAGTTCAGAAAGCTAGCATGGATGGAGACTGCTCTGTGTGGACGCATCATCTTCAGCAACTTAGAAGGGATCTTTATTCCTCAATATAATAAGAAACCCTTAACAAGGTTGCTAGAGAAGACATCACAAAGAAGAGAAAGAGCTTGGAAAGATGGCTCAGTCTGTAAAAAATGACTGCCCATTTATAAGGACCTTGATTGGATATCCCTCCTACACGTAAAAAGTCAGGTACGGCGGCATATACCCATAATCCCAGAGCTGGGGAGGCAGAGGGAGGAGGACCTGAGGGCTTGCTGGACAGCCAGTCTAACCAAATCCATGAGTTCAAGTTTAAATGAGAAATTCCCATCTCAAAAAAAAAAAATTAAGAAGAGAAAATAATGAAAGCACTAGATGCTGACCTCTGAACCCCCCCCCAAGCATTGCACACTAGGTTTATATATCCATACATAATCGTGCACACACACACACACACACACACACACACACACACACACATACACACAGCCCAAAACACTAGGATAGGCAGTCATTAACATGCGAACTATCAGTTAGAAAGCCAAGATCACATAGCCAATAGAAGTCACTGTGTGCTGACATTCTGCTCCTGATAGAACTGAGCGGTTATGAACTGAGCTGGTGTGTGGTGACAGGCCTTCGTTGGTTAAACTCAGTCTATCATTTTCTCTCTCTGTACTGACTCTCCTTCAGTGCTTCAGGAAATAGGTAAAAGCTGTCGGGATGACTAATTCAATTTATTTAATAGAATGTTTGTTTTTTGCAAATGCCACGTTAACTACAGTGTGTCATATCAGGCAGTAAAGATATGCAAACCAAATTTTATTTTAAGTTCAATATTACTTCGGTTTAGAGAGTATGATTGGCAATTCTGAAGCGTAAGGAAAACATTCACCACGGATTTCAAACTTCTTTCTAAAATCCTCTGCTATTTACTCCATCTGTCCCCTGGGCTGTACATGTATATTTTTAACATGGTTCTCTGACAGTTCTTTGATAGTTTTCTTGGAGGGCTACTTAGTGAGTTCAATCAGTATCTGCAGCCTTATGGATTTTTTTTGGGGGGTGGGGGTTGGGAGAATGGCTGTCATTCAGAGGAGAAAGAATCCAATTCTTGTATCTTTAAGATACAAGAGGCAAAGAATCATTCTTGTGAATTTGACCTGTAAGTTAACTTACACTAAGTTGATGTATGTGTTGTGTTGGGAATACAACTTGCACGCCCCAGGTATTCTTTGAGGAAACTACAGAAGCTTCCTCAGCTAATTCAAGAAAAAACTCACTTCTTAGTTGAGTTTTATGGTGCTGATTAATGCTTCTGCCTCTCCCCTTGACAAGAGTAACTGACTTCACCCTGGCCTCTCTCAACTGGGAAACGGGGGAAAAATATGAACTGGTTGCAAGCAGATGTTGGCCAGCAGGAGGCCTCAGACTGTGATCTTGAAAGAAAGAAAACAAGCTAGCGTGACCATCGAGCTGAAGGAGGGTTTGGAGCCACGGATTCAAGCATGAGAGAAGAGACCGTTCTGGCGGTGGTTTGAGTAGGAATAACCCCCATACACTCATGTGTCTGAATACTTGGGCCATAGGGAGTGACACAATTAGAAGGTGTGGCCTTATTGAACTAGGTGTGGCCATGTTGGAGGAAGTAAATTACAGGGTGAGCAGGCTTTGAGGTCTCATATGTTCAAGCTATTCCTGGTGTGACTCAGTCTCCTGCTGCTAGCAGATCAAAATACAGAACTCTCAGCTCCTTCCCCAGCACCATGTCTGCCTGTGTGCCACCATGTCCCACCATGGCAATAATAGCCTACACCTCTGAAACTGTAAGTCTATCCCAGTGAAATATTTTCCTTTGTAAGAGTTGCTGTGGTCATGGTGTCTCTTCACAGCAATAGAAATCCTGACTGATACAGAGGTACATGGACCATCACTGGATACATTAGAAGGATAGTCTGTGTCTTTGTTTGAACATCAAGATATGTGTACATTACACAAAATTATACAAGGTGGGAGAAGTGCAGCTCTGGCCAAAATTAAAATCATAGTTCCTGAGCTCAAACCTAGAGAATGTGTCCATCATGGTCAGCAAGAGGGAAACGTCCTGGTTGACCACATGGGACTTTTGGTAGAGATCCAAGGCATGGTGTTCTTAAGACAGGGACTAAAGTAACCCACGACACATTCTTTAAGACATACTCTAAATGCTTATACATAGTTTCCAGTGCAATCAGGATGGCAGACAGAAGTCAACTTGCCTATTGAATTCTTTAGGAGAGGTGTCCATTAATACAGTGTTTCTAACAGCTATCTTTCAGTCAAAATTTAATTCAATCTGTAAAGAAGCAGGAAAGTACATTGTTCCCATTTTGGTGGGATCTGGATCCCTGCTCTGACCTCAATGATCCTGTGCTGGAAACTGTGTTACTACTGTAATGTCATTGAGGGTGGAGTGCAACCTAGTGGCAGGTAATTAGATCATGAGGGCGCCACCCTCACAGGGGCTAATACTTAGCTCACAGCACTGGGTTAGCATCCTGAAGCTAGGTTTGCTCTCAAAGGAGGCTCCTGCTGCATATAGCCAGTTTCCTCTGCACTTTTCTTCCCAGCCATGCCATGACATAGCCCGTGATCCACACCAGGACACTAGCGCCATCAAAACTGTGATGGACATAAAGCACTTCATGCTACTTAGTATCAAAACAGCAAAAACAAACAAACAAACAAACAAACAAACAAACTGGAGAGATGGTTCAGCAATTAAGAGCCCTGGATATTCTTCCAGAGGACCCAGGTTCGATTCCCAGCACCCACATGGCAGCAGCTCACAGGTGTCTGTAACTCCAGTTCTAGAGGATCCTATACCTTCACATAGAGATACATGCAGGCCAAACACCAATACACATAAAATAAGAATAAATAAAAGTTAAAAAAAAAAAAAAAAAACAAAGACAATCCCTTAATTCTTTGGTGGGAAGAGTGTATTTCTATGACAGCAAACTTGCTAAGGATAGCATAGCTGAGGGAAACAATCACCAAACCTTTCACAGTGCCCTCCATTCTGGCCATGGAGGAAAACAGTCTCTGAGAAGAAAGACAGGGGAATTGTTCAAACCAAAGCAAAACCTGCTCAAATACCACAGTAGGCCACACGGGCTGTGAACTCTCAACACGGAACATCTGTTGGAGCGACACAGACTCATGCAGTTTTTAAACCTTGACTCGCTCCCTGTTCCTATCTTATTCATCATCGGTTCAGAACTTGCTTGTTAAGATGACAGATGGCATAAAAGATAACATCCTCCCTCCCCCATAAAAGATGCTAGAAAAAGGGAAATGTAAAGACAGATTAAACTTTATAAAACAATAGAAATGTCATTGTTAAGTTTCAATCTCAAAAAATAAACAAAAACATAAATTAAAAATGTGTGAAAGGAGGTCAAAGGGACTCGTGTGATACAGAGGGAGAGAAGCTGTACACAAACAGGGTGGTACCCAGGAACTGGAGGAGATACTAGGTAAGGATGGTCTGCTGAAATTAAAATATGCTTTGTTCAAAATGTCAAAGTGATACCTCCTACTTTGCATGCTAATTTTAATTTGTTAACATAAGACAGGAAAATAAAACCTAATCATGAATTTACAATACATCATTATGCATATTAAAGAATTAAGCACCAGAACTCAAACCCAAGATTAACATCCAAGATCATTTTTTATTGAAAAGAGAAGTAAAAATACTTTATGATAAAATTAAAGATTTACATGGACAATATTTCAGATAAACATGTTAAAATTGACAATTTTCATGGAAATTTAAAGAGTAAAGTGATAGACATGTAAAAAATTGCTAAATTAATTGAAATACAGACTAGAAACATTTTATGATAGAAGTGAAGATTTACGTGGAAAATATTTCTGATCAAATTGTAGAAAAATGTAGAAAAACATGTTAGAATTGAACATTATCATGGAAGATTTTATATAAATAAAATAATGGTAAGCATAAAAGTATTCCTAAGTTGATTGAAGGTGGAATTATAAACATTTTCTGATAAACTTGAAGATTTACATGGGAAATTTCTGACAAAATTGAGGAAATATATAGAAAAACATGTTAAAATTAAAGATTATTGTAGAAATTATACAGATAAAATGATAGCCATAAAGATAATTCTAAGTTGATTGAAGGTGGAATTATAAACATTTTCAGATAAAATTGAAGATTTTACATGAAAATTGAATATTTACATGGAAAATATTTCTGGTAAAATTCAAGAAATATATGAACAAACATGTTAAAACTGACTATTTCATGGAAAATCTATAAAAACTCATTCTAAATTAATTGAAGGTGGAATTAGAAACATTTGTGATAAAATCAAAGATTTACATTGAAAATATTTCTGATAAAATAGAGGAAATATATATAAAGACATATTGACATTGAAGATTATCATGAAAAATAATGCAGATAAAATGGTTGACATAAAAAATTACTAAATTAATTAAAAGACAAATTACAAACATTTTCTGATAAAACTGAAGATTTACATGAGAAATATTTTGTCAGTCTATGTCTTTTTATTGGGGAATTGAGTCCATGGTTGTTAAGAGATATTAAGGAATAGTGGTTGTTGCTTCCTGTTATTTTTTTATGTTATTTATATGTTTGTGTGGATATCTTCTTTTAGGTTTGTTGGAAGAAGATTACTTTTTTGCTTTTTCAAGGGTGTAGTTTCGGTCCTGTGTTGGCATTTTCCATCAATTATCCTTTGTAGGGCTGGACTTGTGGAGAGATATTGTATAAATTTGGTTTTATCGTGGAATATCGTGGTTTCTCCATCTATGATGGTTGAGAGTTTTACTGGGTATAGTAGCCTGGGCTGGCATTTGTGTTCTCTTAGGGTCTGTATGAGGTCTGCCCAGGAACTTCTAGCTTTCATCGTCTCTGGTGAGAAGTCTGGTGCAATTCTGATAGGTCTGCCTTTATAAGTTACTTGCCCTTTTTACTGCTTTTAATATTCTTTCTTTGTTTAGTGAATTTGGTGTTTTGATTATTATGTGCCAGGAGGAATTTCTGTTCTGGTCCAGTCTGTTTGGAGTTCTGAAGGCTTCTTGTATGTTCATGGGCATCTCTTCCTCTAGGTTAGGGAAGTTCTCTTCTACAATTTTGTTGAAGATATTTACTGGCCCTTTAAGTTGGAAATCTTTGCTCTCTTCTATACCTATAATCCTTAGGTTTGGTCTTCTCATTGGGTCCTGGAGTTCCTGGATGTTTTGGGTTACCAGCTTTATACATTTTGCATTTTCTTGACTGTTGAGTCAATGCTTTCTATGGTATCTTCAGCACCTGAGATTCTTTCTTCTATCTCTTGTATTCTGTTGTTGATGCTTGCATCTATGACTCCTGAATTCTTTCCAAGGTTTCATATCTCCAGAGATGTCTTATTTTGTGATTTCTTTATTGTTTCTACTTCCACTTTTAGATCCTGCATGGTTTTGTGCAGTTCCTTCACTTGATTGATTGTGTTTTCCTGTAATTCTTTAAGGGATTTTTCTGTTTCTTCTTTAAGGGCTTCTGCCTACTGACCCATGATCTCCTGCATTTCTTTAAGGGGTTTTTGTGTTTCCTCTTTAAGGGCTTTTACCTGTTGACTGATGTTCTCCTGTATTTCTTTAAGGGAATTATTTAAGTCTTTCTTGAAGCCCTCTATCAACATCATGAGATAGGATTTTAAATCCAACTCTTGCTTTTCCAGTGTGTTGGGGTATCCGGGACTTGCTGTGGTGGGAGAACTGGGTTTTGATGTTGCCATGTGGTCTTGGTTTCTGTTGGTAGGGTTCTTGTGCTTACCTTTTGCCATCTGGTTATCTCTGGTACTAGCTGGTATTGTTGTCTCTGGCTGGAGTTTGTTCCTCCTGTGGGCCTGTAAACCTGTGTCCTTATTCCTCTGAGCTCAGAAGTGAAAGCACTGCTGGGAGATATCTCTCTCTCCTGCTGTGCTGTGCACAGAAGGCTGTGGAGTCTCCTGGCTCCCCGGTGCAAATGGCTGCTGGAAGACTTCAGTCCCAGCTGCTCCACTGATCTTATGCCCCGTGTGCTCCTAGCTGGTCCCCTCCAGAGAGAAGGTGGAGATTTCACCTCTGCACTCAGAAGTGAAGGCACTGCTGTGAGATCACTCTCTCCTAGTGTGCTGTGCATAGAAGGCTGTGGAGTCTCCTGGCTCCCCATCATCCAAGATCTTAAAATTACAATATTTGACTCTAATTTTTTCAGGAGACAAATTTGAAATATTAGGACAAAAAATTGAACAGTTTAAGTTGAAAAAGATGTATTATAGAAACAAACACAAAATCAAAGACAGTTTTAAAATTATAAAACTTTAAAGTTTGTGAAATTTCATTTATGATCATGTATCAAAGTGTATTTTCTATTAATAAGTCAATCCAACCAACAGATCTAATATGTCTACATCTCCACTCACCCAGGAACATATCTTCAATATATACAACAAAAGTCTCTAAAAGTGCATAAGAAATGGTCAGCTTCATAACCTGTATAGCTGGACAAACAAGCAGAGTTTTAAAATCCAGGAAGTTACTGAAAACTTTAGTAACAATATTAATAGAACTAAATTAATCAATATATTGAGACACTAAGTCCAATAAGGGAGAGTCCACACTTTGACCTGCTGATGGCAAGTTCCCATTAGACAATGTGCTGCTACTGTGTGAAGCGAGTGTCAGCACACCTTCAAAGGTGTGAGTAAGGTCAGAGGACTTTGACCAGGATGATCAACCTGGAAACACAACCACTTAGAAACAAAGCACCATGGACAAGTGGACACTTCCACTGTGTGAAAACTAAGCTGCCTGTTTGTGACTCAAAGCCAAAAGCAACTTCAGCTTCCTATTGTAGCTCCATGATTTCAGATGAAATCGATTTAAATTGATGTAGACATGAGAACTTTCAAAATTCACATTTGTGTGTCATAGTTAAAAACAGAACGATAGCTGCCTTATGAGAAAGTTTTAAACTAATAATCTCATCAAGAACTTTCAACCCAAGAAACTCAATAAAATATGTTAATTCTGGTGAAAACAGAGGAGATATTGTAAAGAAAGTTTTAGAATTAAGGAAATCTCATAATTCAGATGAAGTAGTCAGTTTCCTAAGAAAGATAACTGATCAAAACAAATAAATCCTTCTGCCTTCGCTTCCCAGAGGCTTCCTAAGCCTGGGTGGGGTGTGGTGGCCTGGCCATGCTCTCTCTGAATACAGAACACCAGGAGATTCTCTATCACCATTCCTATGAAACATTAACTAGAGATTCAAAGAAGTGCAATAAAGCAACAAGATAAAATTTAGAGAAACTTAAAGACTGGAAATGGAAAGACAAAACTCTATCAACTAATGATTGTATATATACAAGGTCTAAATAATTAACTAAAAATAAAAAAACAGAATTCCAAAGAGACTTTATATTGAAAATTCCCCATTAATGTGCTCATATTTCTGCAGATTCCCCTCTCCAGAGCAAGAAAGCTCTCTAAAGCAAGAACTCTTGTCTGAAATATGTCACATAAACCTTTGACCTAACCTATAAAGAGCAGCAAACAAGTCAAACAGAAACATTACAGAAACACTACTTGGAGTGGAACCAAAGTATATCAGGTGCTTAGAATGATCTCTAATAAAAGTATACTTAACAAACTCAATTTGTAAATAATACTGTGTAATCACAGCTACAAGATATACACTAAGTAAACCTAGATATTTCTCATTTATGTGGTGTCTAGAACAACATAGGCCAGAGGGAGAGCCAGGGCTATACAGTAAGACACTGTCTCAAAAATAATAAGAATGAGTGAACACAGTTATTTTTTCAATTTTCTAAAAACAAAGTCAATCATTCACTAACAAAACCTCCACATGTTGTTCACCTTCTATATCTAACACAAATTCTCAATTGTGTATGATAACCTAGAGTATCTGCAGTGCCTAAGCACTCTTGAAGAAAGTGGGCACTGAGAGGCTTAGAAAAACAGCAAAATTGTGGGGTTCTGAAAACACAGATCTGGGAAGAAGAACACATTGAATAAGCATGTTCAGGCAGCTGGGTTTTGAAGATATTATCTTCAAGGAAAGAATGTATTCTCTCAAAACATTGTTCTGGGCCAATTAATTCACACTAAGTTGTGAATTTAAAATTAAAAAAAAAATCCTACAGAACACAAAAAAACAATTTCAGCTCTAAACATGAAAATTAAGAAAAATTTCAATAAAATAGAAGCATACACACACACACACACAAACACACAAGCTTTGAGTAATTGTTTATATGAAACAGAAAGGTCATTAATCTCCAAAATAAAAAGTAATAAATTTCACAAGCTTAAATGAAATAATTGTTCATCAAAATATACCATTAAAGAGGCTCAGAATGTAACTTGTAGTAGAGTGTTTTAATTAGCAGGTACCAGCATGCTCTAGGTACTGTGTTTGAGTCCCAGAACCAAAATAATTAAGCAAAACAAACAAACAAACAACAATAATACAACCCAAAACCAATAAACAAACAAAAGTGCCATTAAGGTAAAGAAATGAAGAATACACCGAGGATGGGAAAAGATATATATGTTTTAAATGTATAACATATATACATGTTTATACCTGTTTTATATATATATATATATATATATATATGTTTTACATGTGTTTTATATATATTTTACATATGTGTATATAGAAGAAAGAAAAATACAACAGAATATAATCACAAAATTATATAGAATAAATATTGTCTTTATATCTTTTAATGCCACAAACTTATTAATTTATAATGAATAAACACTTATTGAGTCAGAGTTGTGGTGTGTTAGAACTCCACTGTTGACATTCTGACATCTGGCCATCTACTGTCTTACAATGTCATTAGAATAAGAGGTATTACATAAAAAGAAAACTCATTGTTTTAAATAATGGCACCAAACCCATGTACAAGCCCAAATTGCCACAGTCCAGTCTCTTCCCAAGCCTCCTACTTCTTAAGATAGCCTCAGTGCCTATAAGTCTCCACATGTTTTACTTAAGGACAAACATTAAACTGAACAGTGGAGCATTCTATCAGCTACTTTAAAAGAGAAGACATCAAGCATCTAACAAGCATGTGAAACAATGCCCTTTCATTGATAATCAGGTATAAATTATTAAGCACAATGTATTATCATCATAAACCCATTAGAATAGCTTACATGCATCAAGAATTAAGACATGTATACATTATTAGCAAATATGTGAACCAACATGTCTTCTCATATTTATTACTTGTAACATAAGTATTCTAATCACTTCAGAACCCAGTGTGGCAGCATCTATTAAAGCTGACATTTAATATGCCCAGTAGCAGTAGATGCACAGGGAGCATATAGCCCACTTAAATGGGTACAACAACATTGTATCCTGCATTTATAAAGACAAACAAACCCTAGAGACCATTTACTTGTCTATCAGCAATAGACACTCTGGTGTTACCACAGAATGAAAATAAACAACTGTAACTCATCCATTCTGGTAGCTTGGCTTTATGTACACAATCCTGGTCAAAAGTACTGGACATAAAAGTACCACAATGTATAATTCCATTGTGTACAGTGTAAAAGTAGTTAAAAATTACTCTATGTGTTAAATTGTATAATACCTTTCTTTGGTGGTTTGGAGTAATTACAAGTAGACAATAAGGGCTTCCAGGTGATGATCAAGGTCTGCTTGTAGCTAGAAGGGTTACAAAATTCTCAAAGAGAGTGTATATGTTCTACATCTATTTTTCTGTAAGGTTCTTCAACATGGGGGGAAAAGGAGAAAAGAAAATCACATTTTCTGGGTAGTTTAGGTACATAAATTTATTCTCCCCAGTTCCAGACTCTTGGAAGTCCAAGATCAGAGTGTTAAACCTACTGCCTAGCATCCAAACGTTTATGACTCTCATATGACAATCTTTTTATGTCTTCACATACCCAAGAATAAAATCATCTGTCTGTGCTTCCTTTATGGCATTAATTACAATTAGGAAGGGCACCTCCATATCTTAATTACCTCCCCAACTCCCACTTCCCAATTTTAGAGTTTGGTTTTAATGTATGAATTTAAGGGCAAAACAAACACAGACTCGAAAGAACACATGTTGAGAACTGACACCTCTAGTTTCTAAATTTGGTCTCAAAACACCAAGTTCTGGTATTGGAGAGATATTTCAGCAGTTAAAAGAGTTCTTGTTGCTCTTCCTGTAAGTGTCCAGAGGTGACCTGGGAAGATGGTTTGCTACTCTCTTGATCCAGAAAACACACACACACACACACACACACACATACACACACACACACACACACAAATCATGCAAACCAAGAGGTTCAAACCTTCGTGTTCACTTGGGCACATGTTCATTTGGGAAACTGCTCAAGCCATCAAGGGTATGCATATCTGCAAAGCCACCAATTATCTGAAGGATGTCACTTTTAAAAAGCAATGTGTGCCATTCTGGTGGTATAATGGTGCAGTTGGTTGGTGCGCCCAGGACAAACAGTGGGGATGGACACAGGGACAGTGGCCAGAAAAGAGTGCTGAATTTTTGCTGCACATGCTTAAAAATACAGAGAGAAGCGCTGAACTTAGATTTAGACTTAGATTTAGACTTAGATTCTCTAGTCACTGAGCACATCCAGGTGAACAAGGCACCTGAATTGCGCGGATGAACCTGCAAAGCTCATGGCCGGATTAACCCATTCATGAGCTTCCCCACCACAGTGAGATGATCCTCACCAAGAAGGAACAGATTGCTCCAAAGCCAGAAGAGGAGGTTGCATAGAAGAAAAAGATATCCCAGAAGAAACAAGAAACAAAACCTCATAGCACGGGAATAAATTCAGCATAAAATAAATGCAGATAAAGTAAAGGTTTAAAAAAAAAGAAAGAGTTCTTGCTGTTCTTCCAGAAGACCTGAGTTGGTTCCTGTAGTAGTTTGAATAAGAATGGTCTCCAAAGGTTCACATATTTAAATACTTTGTCACTAGGGGAAAAAGCTCTTTAAAGGATTTAAGGGATTACAGGGTATGGTTTATTGGAGAAAATGCCTCCAATTTTGGAGGTAGGTTTGGGGGTTTCAAAAGCCCGTGGTAGGCCTAGTTTCTCTCTCTCTCTCTCTCTCTCTCTCTCTCTCTCTCTCTCTCTCTCTCTCCCCCCCCTCTCTCAATATAGAACTCTCAGCTGCTTTTCTAGCACCATGCTGCCAAGCTCTCCAACAAGATGATAGTGAGCTGGCCTCTGAGACTATAAGCAAGTCACAATTAAATGTTTTCTTTTAAATAGTTACTATGGTCATGGTGTCTCTTCACAGCAATAGAACAGTGGGCTTAGACAAAATTTGATATCAGAAAGTCAGGTGTTGCTATGATATGCCTGAACACACTGTTTATTGGAGGAATACGGAAGGTTTTGAGACTTCGGATTAGAAAAATAGCTGTATGGTTTAAGTGGGGCTTAGTGGACTATCATAGTAGGAACACTGGACAATGGTGCTGAGTTCGATCGAACTTTACCAGCCCGACTCAAGAAGTCTCAGAGGAAAGAATATTAGTCAGTGACCTAGAGATCATTTTCATGATATTTTGGCAAGGAATGTGGCTGCTTTTTGCCCTTGGGCCTAAAATTCTGCCTGGGGCTAAATGGAAGAGTTTTGCATTAACGGTGTGAGCAGAGGAGACTTCAAGACAGTTTAATATGGACACTGTCATGTGGCTATTAGTAATCACTATTGTACAGACTTATAACAAAAAGAAACAAGCTGGACAACAAACAAATGGCCAGTTTAAAGAAAAAGAAGCATCAGGAAATCTTTTGTTGGAGCCAAGTCTGGTTCTGAAGGAGATAAAAAGTTTTAAGAAAAGCCGGATGCTAAATGGAATGGAGAGTGGTGAACTCGGGGCAAGACTCTACCCGGGTTACCTTCCCGCTTGTAAAAAGGAATTAAGAGAAAAGCTTACACAATGAAGGCAAGCATCAGCAACAGAAAGCTCATGCGAATTGAAAGAGGGGGGTAAGTTCTAACTCTCTCAAGCACCATGTTGGTCTGCTTATCACTACACTCCCTGCCACGAGGATAATGGACTAACCTCTGAAATGTAAGCCCTAAAACTGGATAAATTGGTGCATTTTGTCCTGAGTGGTATGTCTCCATCCAACCCCTCCCTTCAGGACTCAGGGAGCTAATGAAAGATCTAAAAATGTTGTAAGTCAGAGGGGAGGAACAACTCCAAGGACACGGGGTCCTCCAGACACAGCAGGACAGTTGCAGATGTACTCACAAAGACTGGCAGTGAACAGAGGCCAAGCATAGGTTTAAACCAGATGGGATCTTAGTACTAAGAAGAGGAAGTAGACATGGGTAGGAGCAGATAATAAAGAAGCTATCTGCCACTGGAACCTGAATGTGGAAGAAAAATCAATCTTCTCCAATGGAGTCTCACTGGGTATATTAACCACACTTGAGTGCTGGCCCCGTGACCAGAAGTAGATGACCAATACAAAATGAATTCAGTGGTTTTGTTGTAGATGGTGGTGGGGGTGTGGGGTGTGTGTGTGTGTGTGTGTGTGTGTGTGTGTGTGTGTGCTATGCATTATTGCCTTGTTTTGTTTTAAATCATACTAGTCTTTCTTTCTATGCTATGGTTTCTGATTGTGTATTTTATTGCTTTGGGTTTGTTTGGGTTTGTTTTTTAAAGAAAGAGAGGGAGGAAGGAATGAAGGAAGGAGGAAAGAAAACAAAAAAGTGTATGGAATTGGGTTGGTGGGAAGGTAGGGAGGATCTGGGAAGAGTTGGTGGAGCATAAAGTGTCATCAGAATATATTGTATGAGAAAATTTACAATAAACAATAATTCAGAGGAAAAAACCTTACAACCATCTTGCTTTAGCTTCATGAGAAGCTGAGATTATAGAAGCGTGTTATTGTTCCTGGATTAATTCCAGTTTTAAAGTACACACAGAAAACTGTTTAACCTATAGACAGAAAAATTAAAATTGACCAACTTATTTATTATATCTGGTAGAGTTGCATATATTTCCTTTATAGAAGCATTGCACAAAACTATCTCAGCTATTTTCACTATATTATTCCTTGATAAAGAATACTCCCTACCAATATTCTCTACACTCAGCTTATTCAAAAGTCAAGAATCGGTGAAAGAAAGAGTGAGTGGATGGCTCAGCAGGCAAACATTCTAGTCTCATGCTTGCTGACATGAATTTAAACCACACAACTCATGTAGAAAGCCAGCTGTGGCAGCAGAGAGGTAGACAGAACAGCCAGAAGCTCTTGGGCCAGCTAGCATCCAGTCGGAGCACAGAGATAACCAGAAAGATTCTGCATCAACAGGAAGAAAGAGAAACAGAGAAGTGACCCTGGAAAGCTGTCACCTGACTCTATAAGCCAGGGTGGAGAGAGGCGAGAGGGAGAAGGGGGGAGCGAGGTGCAGGGGAAGGGGGAGAGGGAGAAAGAGGTGCAGGGGGAGGGAGAAGAGGGAGAGGAAAAGGGGGACAGTGTCAGTCTGTCTTATCTTTCTATGTGTTAATACAGGAAAGAAGGAAAAGCACACCAGAGCTCCTTGGCAATTACGTGTTTAGAATGCTGTTACCTTCTTTGTATGTTAGAAGCAAATTCTTGTCTGAATGGAAAGTGCAGCACCTTAGGACTACATGTGCCCTACTTAGATACTCTACACACCTGTGTTATATTTGCTTTGCTTTCTATTTTCCCACATGTCATGGGCCCACGAGCACTTAGCTTCTAGAAAATGTAAAATTATATACAAACAAGAAGCAAGGAACAGAACATAGTATAAACCTTATGTTCTGGTCCATTCTCTGTTTTCCCATCAGACTTCAGGTAGTAAAGGCAAGAATGAATATGAAATTATTAATAACAATAGACATAATGAGCATTAATGCCTACAATATGTTGAATGGTTCTCAAAATTACATAGCTATGTTCTCGCCCCCCAAAACATGTGGGTGTGGTCTTAGTAAGTCAAGCATCCTGACAGCTGATCACTTTGTGTCATCTGTATGGGCCTGAATTTAATGACAAGATACAGAGAGGAGAGTCACAGCCTGAGGAGAAAAGATGTGAAGTCAGAGGCAGAACCTGAGCCCAGAAAGACACGGAGCAAACTGAAATATGACTATTGGGAAGGCCATTCCCATGCAGAAACACAAAAAGACTCATTTAAAAACATACAGCTGAGATCATGTCGCATTGGAAACAGAAAATGTGTCACGGTGGAAGGAAAGTCCCGATTTCAGCAAGTTCAAATGTATGGAGAATCTGCATGCTGTCCCTGAAATCATGCTTGCCAGTATTTGTCAAGCATCAAAACCCTGTGCTTCTCTTAACTAGAGGAACCAATGAAATGCACTCACTGGTGGTCATGTCAACATTTCCATTTCACTTTCCAACATGTTAAAGGCTCTTGATCAAGCCTTGTTTTCTAATAATCCATTTAAGAGAGTACATGCATATCTACTTTTTCCATAAAGACTATACATATGTTCAAAATAAAAGTAATTAAGTATTTTTAATCCTGTCTCTGGTTAGCTTCTAAGTAATAGTCATTTAGTTACTTATAAATTTCAAAATGTATATTGGTTGATTTCTCATTTTTTTCTGGGGAACAATAATTTGTGCTTAATCTATTTAGGTTTTAGACTATGTTGTGAGATGGAACATATACATGTCTTCAGTGTGTGTGTGTGTGTGTGTGTGTGTGTGTGTATAACTTATTTGGCAACAAGAGTAAACTACTGACCTTTTCTCATCCTGGAATATCTTATCAACTTGTAAAGGAACTGATTTCTATACAATTATACTGCTCTGTTCATTTCTTTCTGGATGCAGTTAGAACAAGCCAGATTCTACAATGGTTAACATCAGTTTCTAGAATATTAATTTATTCCAAATAATGGGCAGTACAGTGAGAGGACTATATGTTAAGTGATTTTTCTTTCTGTATCTTACTAACTTATTTTTGTATATGACATGGTTATATGAATTCTATGAAACACCTCTGGCAGTCAGATGTGAGCACCATGAGGCATGTAACAGGTTCAAGCCATTAGGCTTCATGGTGAGACCTTTCTACCATAAGCTATCTTGTCTACCCTCAAATGGAGGTATATGTGAGCAAGTATAACCGAAATTAATTAAATGCTGCTTCTAGCCTCCCCTTGAAAAACTGGGTTTGTTTGTTTGTTTTTGTTTTATAAATGACAAGTTACAAAGGACAAATACTTGCAGCTGTTTTCTTCTGGGGCACTTGGGTGGAATGAACCACGGGCAGCATCCCAGCCACTTACCTCTCTACTGGATAGGCGTTCCCGGGGATTTCAAGTGTAAAATAAGCAAGGCACTTGGCCCCTGCAAGGAGAAGCTGAGGCCACAGGGTTCCTGACACACGCAAGCATCACAAGTCCTTGCTAGCGTCCTACCTTCTGGTGAATTGATTACTCCCATGGCCTCTTTACACTGAGGGGTGAGGATGTCCAGGTGTGTTGATTCTTGTTCGGTTTGCTTATTTATTTCCCTAAGTAAACATTATTTTTCATACTCATTAATGAAAGAAATCATCTTAAATAGAAGGGTAAAAAGCATGGAGAAAGATTGGAGGAGTAACTTTCTCATGTTCTAACTTCGTGTTAAACCCTGGCCCACCAAAGCACACAGCCAATTTATGAAGTTGATACTTTCCATCTTTTTAGATCAGAACCCATAACCAGACATATCATATGGTTTCACTGGGAGATGACTCAGTTCTAATTCACCACCCCACCATATGGCCAAGGTGGTACACTGTTGGTAACAGGGGGTCCCCAAAGGTTGTGTATATCCAGGCTGTCTCCACACTCTGCACGGACTATGAAATCGTGACTATGAAGACTGGAGCTAGCACCATGATGGAGACATAAGCACACGGAAATGACCAAGGTACCCACCCGGGACTCTAAAGTCAGGTGACTGCACTGCTGCTCTCAGCTGGGACTAGGGTGGTTATTTATTTATTAGCTTTATGGTCTCTTTGCTTGTTCCAGATGTCACAAAACGGTGGCCTGGGGGGCCAAATCTGACTCACAGGCAAGTTTTATTTGACTTTCCCCGTTCTTAATTTTGCACTGTTGCCAACATTTTAAAATGTTGGCTGCCAGCATTTTTAAAGTAGCAAGAGCTTTCACAGGTTAAATAAATAAATAAATAAATAAATAAATAAATAAATAAATAAAAAATCGGATTTCCTGCCTCCCTTGGAATTTCTGCATATCTGGCAACATTGGGGTCTTAACGCCCACATTGCCTGACACATACATGTACTTTGAAAGCGGATGACCTGCCAGGCTCACGACCAGACCACTCTGCTTAGTTATTCTCCCTTTCTGCATGGCTCCAATGCTCTACTGAATAAGTATGGCCTGCTCAAAACCAAGAACGCATGGAGGTGCCTCTAGAGCGGGAGTTGAGTAGACAAGATCCTTACCAGCAGGAACCTGGATGTGTCCAACAACTCTAAGAGATTATATTTATTCCTTCATCTTCAGAGCATTCTGAGCACACCAGCCTTAGGGACCAATGGCTCTATGACTGAATGTCTTGCTCTCCCAGGCGTCTGAGAAGGATTTCACAGCCTTTGCTTGAATACCTTGGAGAAAGCTGCGTCTTTTTCAAGTGGCTACCATTCCAAGAATTTCTTAGTGAAACTGAATCCACGTGCTCCCCAGCCGTGAAAGTTGCCATCTACTGATTCAAGCTTGGACCTTGAGAACATATGGCCCCTCTAATATTTCAGAACATGTGCCACTCTGAGGAGCTTTCGTTCTCAAACTCTGACATCAAGTGCCTGATACAGTTTACAAGAAATAGCCTGTGCTGCCCACAGTGAGCTGTGTGTGACTTCAAAGTAGTGAGACATGAGAGTCAGTGCTGGACTGTCTAAAGGGGGCAGGGAATCTGAAGAGCTTCTCCTTTTGTATTCTTACATCTTGGGAACATAAAAGTTCTGATGATGAAAGATGCTCTTCCAAGCTGGCAGGATGGGATTCCTGGAGGGGTTTAGACAGCAGGGTGACTGAGGAGGGAGGGAACTACTCTGAACTACACATATTTTCTGATTGTCTGCAATTCAATGATTTTTTTTAGGATATTTCTGCCTTATTATTAAGTATATGTTTATCGAATTCAGTTTGAAAATAGTCTAAATGACACATTTGAAATTACCTCTTCTGTTTCAGAAGTGGATTCTAAGAGTAACTGTGTTTGAGCTAAATATCTCTTTGTGATAGTCATATCAAAAGGAGGATGAGGATCCATCAGGATGCTTTCCTGACAGGCTCTGAAAACATCAAAGGCATCCCAAGTCAGGTCAGGACTGGTAAAAGTGTCTACAGGACAAGAGTGAAGATTGGACAGGCGATAGGGGCAAGAGGACAGTCAACTTCCTTTCATGTACATGACTTCACGCTTGTTAACGAGTCTTGTTTTGAATATATAGTAACGATAGGTACAGAGTTAAGGAAGTTAAAAATCAATGTGAAAGACAGTGGCCCAATCCATTCAAATAAAGCTTGAATGCAGGCAGGCATTGATGTTAAAAATACTTATGAAAGTTCTAGTTATAGAAAAATGGGGAAATTTTGATAAAAGAAAAATAAAATTAATAAGGTTTATGAAACGTTTTTCTGGTTAGACACTATCAGATAGTAAGTTTTTCATTCTAAGGTTGACCACAGTGTTTCATCCCAGTAAGGTTGTCTGCTTGCTTCTGTTAAATTGAATATCAAAAAGCTATCCAAAGTGAAAAATATTTACCCATGAGGGTTCAGCAAGAGGTTAAGTTAGTAGGTCCCCTCTATTAAGTGTACTTCTGTTCCTGAACCAAATAATTCATTTCCAGTTTCTAGTAAAGCACAGCAAGAAAACCCAATCATGCATTTTCCTATTTTCTGGAAATTTTAACAAGAAAGTATCTTGAAATTCATAGACCATGGTCATCCTCAAAACAGAATTTACGAGACCAATGCCTTAACACTTGGCCACCACGCCTGCATCAAAACAGAATTTAATGTCTGTTTGGTACCACATCCAGGAACTGTGATGTTTGATCTTCTTTCACTGTTGTGCTCAATTTTCTACTTCTCCTCCTTGCCTCTTCTTGTCTCAGCCTGGGGGTCATCTTGATATCTCAGCTGTACGTGTGTATTCTGGGCAACCAGGCTCACTGGGATCATGTCTCTGTAGTTCATAGGCCAGGGGTAGAGAGTTCCCTTGCTGCTTCAGTGAAGAGGCTTGGCCACATGAGCGTGCTCCCTGCTTATTAGAGTGGGCAGAGCCTGTGATCCGCACTTCCTGCAGAATGGAACTGAGCACAGGAACACAGCACCTCGTGTGCAGCCAACAGAGGTGTCAGCAATGCTAAACAGAAGTGCACAGCAGGTGTTCATTCTGGCGGTTCCCCTCCCTCTGACCCTGGAGTGCAGGCACAGGAAAAGCATGATAGCTTCGTCTCCCTTCAGTGGGAACCTCTGGTTCCTTTGATGACACAAGGGCAGAATTATATTCTAAGCAATGTGAACAGAGGGAGAAATACACAAAAAAGAAAGGGAAAAAGGAAAGAAGGAAGGGGAAAGATCATAGAAGATAGATGATAGATAGATAATAGATAGATGATAGATAGAAAGATAGATAAATAGATGATAGATAATAGATAGATAGATGATAGATAGAAAGATAAATAGATGATAGGTAGATAGATAATGGATAGATGATAGATAAATGGATAAATAGATGATAGATAATAGATAGATGATTGATAGAAAGATAGATAATAGATAGATAGATAGATAGATAGATAGATAAATGATAGATACATAGATATATGATAGATACATAGATATTCTCTAAACCCTAAATACCAAAGTATTAATTTTGAAATGTTGAGTCCCATTATTTTAATATAATGTGAAATCATGATATTAACTCTTTCCTAATATATTTTAAATATTGATGATACTAGAAAAGAAAACTGCTTAAAATTTCACACTCCATCACAATTATTTTAATTCTCATACGTACTCATTAAACATAAAAATTTAAATTATTAAACAATTATACTTGATATTCCTTACTTTCATCAAAAACCAATCTCGGAACAGACACTGATGTGAAAACTCATGAGGCCACCAACCAACTCACTGCACCATGATGCCCAGCACCAATGTCATTTGTCTGGGTGAAGATGCTGGTAAAGATGTGTTAACCTGTACAATCCCCAGCCTCGGGCAAGCACATGGGGAAAAATAGTTATCAAATCAGAAATAAGGAAGCCGAGAGAAATCAGCAGAAGGATTTGATTTCACCGAAGTCTTTTTTTTTGAAGAGGGTACATAATCATATACCCATCATAGTGTGCTTTACAGGCATGTGCAAGGCAATAAAAATCTCTTCTGGTCTTATCTCTGAAGGTATCAAGAAAGCGATTATCATCAAATGAGGTGTGATATTGATTGTTCCTACTCTGAAGGCTGAAAAATGTTCTAAAAGTTTGAACCACAGATAGTGCCACTTCTTTCTAGCACAAGGGAAATCTCTGGGTAGGAAACGCATTATGTCTAGGATGGTCTGTTCCTGGTATGGTTAACTTCTTCTTGTCCATCTCCTTCTGAAGAGGAAAGACCTTGAGAACTTTTGTCCACCTTCAAGCTCTCAGAGTGGGTTGGCTCCTAGTTGGGTTCTCATCAGTCCATAATATATGTGACACACACACACACACACACACACACACACACACACACACATATGTATATATACATATTCATTAAACATATCATTTTTAATTCTTAAACAATTATATTTGATATTCCTTAATATATATACATATATTCCTTAATATATTCCCATATATACATATATAACACATATCTTATGTATAAAAATATATCTTATGGGGACACACATATTTATCAACTCATCCATCCCCTATCTGCCCTCATCGAACTGTCTTCTCTCCTTCCAGTAATTTAGAAAATGAAATATCTCTTCTGTTCAAAGGTCTTGTGTGACTAGTAATCACCTTTCATTTCATGTCTTTTATTTCTAAATAGTTTGCACTTTGCCTTTTCATTTCTTGCTGCCATTGTCTTGGTCCAGGGTCAGGGTAATGACCTCCTGAGTGAATTCTGCAATCACCTTTATCCCACTGCCCTACTCACGACAGCATAGCCTAAGTCAAACTGTCTGCTTTCACTCCTCTGCCCCAACTTTTCCACAGTTCCCATCTGTATCAGTTTCTCCGTGTGATAAAATACCACACCCCAAAACAAGTTAGAAGAGTAAGGGTTCATTTAGCTTCTCATTCCAGAAGGGAAACACACTATCCATCCATCATGGTTGGAAAGTTCTGACAGCAGGAGCCTGAGGTCAACTGGCAGAAGAAGCAGAGGAGTTGAATTACATCAATTGACACAATGAAGAAAGGGAAAGAAAGGGCGGGGGTGGGGTGGGGACATAAGTGGAGCCAAGCTATACAATCTCAAAGCCATCCCAAGTGATAGACTTCCTTCAGCAAGGCTGAAGTCCAGGTTCAGTAGCCTTTCCAAACAGTCTCACCACCTGGTGAGAGAACATTCAGATAATATGACGATAAGGGGGACATTTCTCATTTAAACCAGTACAGCATCTTATCCAGAGGAAAGCCATACTCCTTCCAGTAGTCTGAAAGATCCTGTGACAGCTTGAGAACTGACATTCAAGTCCCTACCCAGTCTCCCTGTTCTGGTTTCCCTGCCTTTCCCAAACACTCTGGACACAAGGGCTTCCTAGGTTCTTTGTAAATGTGCCAGACATGTTCCTCCTCAGGAATGGTCTATCTGTTTCATGCTCACTTGAAACTTTCAACCTCAGACAATTATGTACCTACTCCCATCCCTCACATTCTTTAGGTCTTTGCAAATTTCACTTCTGTGAGCCCTCTCCTCCCCCCTCCCCATCTAGTTTAAAATTAGTTTCTTTCCCCCCACCCCCAACTGCCTATTTAACTTTTCTCCATGATCCTGCGATCACTTAACAAACTATACATGCTAATTTTATGAACCACTTTTGTTCCATATTAGAATTTAGGGTCTATGAAGTCAGACTTATTTTTGGTTTTGTTTTCTTCTGCCCAGTAATTATCACTTGCTAGCAATAGCTATCTGCTCAGACAGTAGGCTATTGGCTAGCTGGATTGAATGGGTTGGTAAGTGGATAGATGGTAGAATATAAATTTGCACATTTCACATTTTGGAAGAATATTCCTTGCTATTAAAAAGGTATTATTAGGAGCTGGAAAAATGGCTTGGTGTTTAAGAGAACTGGTTGTTGTCCAAAGGACTGAAGTTCAATTTCCAGCATCCACATAATTATTCTGTGGTTCCCATTCTAGGGGAATCTGACACTTCTTATGGTCTATGAATATTAGGCACACAAGTAGTTCATAGACATATGTAGGTAAAATGTCCATAATATAATATAAAATTAATAATAAAAGAAAATTATATCATTCATTTTAATTTATAGATTTTTTTTTAAAAAGTCAAATCAAGTAACCTACTGAAATTTCAGGACCAGTAAGTAAAGGAATCAGTCTAGATGCTAGCTGTCTGCAAAATGAGCAATATTCTTCCCATGTTTCTATTTTCAAAATTCCCTTGAATTTGGTTAAATGCTAGATTCAGAGAAGAGTAGGATTAAATGCATGGCTTGGGTGAACAAACACCTCTTTTTGAATATTTATGTCATAAGCAAGCAACCTAAAACTATGAAGACAAAAAAAAAAACCATTTAATTTAGTCAACAATGCTGATTAAATTTTAAATAAAACAAAGGGCAATTTGCATGAAAAAATACTTGTTGTAGGATTAGCATTCTTGTTTAACTTGGTATGCTAATTAAAATTAAAATTTCAGTATTACATTTTATTTTACAGCACAAGGATGGGAGCTATATTCAACTTTCCCCAGTTTCATCTTTCCCCAGTTTTTATCAACAGTATTTTAAGGCCTTTGAAGGATTAGTAGATAAAGCAATTGATTTCTTGGGGACATGAGTAAAGACTAGAGCAGCTGACAGATGACTCACATGCAGATGGCCGCCTGGAAAGACAGTGTCTTCTGACACCTCAGACCTCTGTAGTTTGAGATACAATGGAAGTCCTTATTGGAGTGAAAAGAACATGAAGTGTGCTGGTCTGAGCCCATTACTTTGTCCCTTAGAGGGTAAAGGCAAGAAACCCATGGCCATAGGCTAGGGTTTTATTGTAGATAATATCCCCATCTTCTCCCATCCTCAGCGATGCCACTAGTCAACCTTTGCTCTACATATCAGGGCTGTATCTCCCTTCCTAAAGTCATGTTCCATGGTGGCTTGGAACTGGTGAGTTTCCTTTTAAGGAACCAGAAAAAAAAAAAAAAGAAGAAGAAGAAAAGAAAAGAAAAGAAAGAAAGAAAGAAAAGAAAAGCTATAAAAATAGTTCATGTTTCTAAAAGTGAAGAAACATTGAAGTACCTCCCCTGTTTCCATTACCGCAAAGCTCTGTAGCCCATTCTTATGAAGCAGCATCCCATAAAGAGAACTGGGAGCGACTGGACAACAACGTGTGGCAATGTTTCAATGCCGGGGGTGGAGAAAAGTGGGAGAGCGTGCGTGAGGTCAGCACAGCCTTCCCCTTTTATACAGTTTCGTTTTCAGAACTGAGAACAACATAATTATTCTCAGAACTTGTTTCAAATAGAGTAAATCCCTTAAACTGTAATCTATATAACTGAGTAATTTAATTTTTCATAAAAATATCTGAGGCTACTGCACTGATTTCCTCAGAGGGGGCACTTGCATTTGTCCTCCTTGATAACTAGTATTAAGTTGGGTGCCTGCCTCTTAGTTCATGCGTGCATTGGGACTTACCTCCTCTTTAATCTGTTCTTTTCTTCTTCTTGTCACTCAGGTCTTTCCACAGCATCCACAAATGCAGTTTGCCTAATTTCTGCTTTTCTCTTCTTCAAGTGGATGAGCTTGTACACTGTTGTGATGATGTCTTCAGACACACCAGAAGAGGGTGTCTGTCGGAACCCCATTACAGATGGTTGTGAGCCATCATGTGGTTGTTGGGAATTGAACTCAGGACCCCTGGAAGCGCAGTCGGTGCTCTTAACCACTGAGCCATCTCTCCAGCCCCTGAATTAAGTCTTAAATCTCACACTGCCCATTCACATTCACTTCAAACGTTCTTATATCTCTATGGCTGTCAACAGAAGACAAAGATTACATCTCAGGGTGGTGGTGGGAATGGTGAAAGTCATCATCTGAATTATCATTATCTATATTGTAATATTTTTAATTAAAACAGGAAATGCAATCTCATTTGTAAAGAACAATGATCTTGAAATCATGTCTGACCCTATTAAGTTCTATGGCACTGGCCAAGAATTAACTTTTGCAACAGAAAATTATGGAGACTCTGTTAGTTCCATCTTTGCATGCCTAACAAAATATTAGTTTCATGTAATATGAAGAAAAAAAACTATATCACTTCATTCAATGAAGGTTTACTGATTGTCTTCCGTACCTTAAGAAGGTAAGCCAAGATAAATAAACGTGGATGTTGTTTGAGTAGAGAGGGCATTGAAAACAGGAGAGGACAAAGAGCAAGCCAAATCCATGCAAAATTAGGATTTCAACCAACCAACCAATCAGTGACAGAAGGAGTCAGAAGCAGTATTGAAATTTTATCTGGAAATGGTCAAGGGCTACTTAAAATAAGCCCAGAGACACACTATATGTCAAACAGATAAGTTACAAGGATCCTAAGTAAAGACCCTCTGGTAAAATGTCTGTAAACCCACGACAGGGCGAGCGGAGCAAAGGCTTGAGGGCAAGCCCCCAACTTCTCAAACCGGCAACAAAATCCTCAGGCCAGTTGGGTGGGGGAGCTTAAAATTGGCAAATGCTGTCCAGGTATGATGGTATAAGTTTATAATCCTAGCACTCAGAAACTGAAGCAGGAGGATTGCGGTAAATTCAAAGTAAGCCTGGGCTACACAATGAGTTCCAGACCAACCATGGCTGCATAGAGAGATCATGTCTCAATTAAAAAAAAAAAAAAATCTTTCATCTATGAAGCAAAAGTAATGGCAGTTACAAACCCAAGGTAATTCCCCACTAGTATGTATCTGCAAGGGACTCTTCTAACACTAAGAAATGAGCCCCCATGCCAAGTCTAAGAAGTAGGAAGGAATGAAAATAAACATATTCAAGAATGTTAGTTGCTTTAGAGAGCAATAAAAATGTAAGGTTTTAGTAGACTTTTGTATAAAACAGTCAAAGGGATAATAAATGGAGTTTCAAAATAACTTGTACTAAGAAAAATAATTAAAATTTTAATTTTAGGTTTTAATAATTTAAATGTATTTGGTAAAATGTTCCATGGCGAATACTAGAATAAACAGCTTCCAATAAGAACAAAGAAAAATACAAGATAAAACTACTCATTAAATCAAGGATAAGGGCAAGAAAAGGCAAGGGGGAAAAAAAACCAGTAGAGACTCGTCCCTAGCACATAGAAGTCATTTCAAATATCAGCACAAGAAATGGCTGCATCGCTGAGAACAGAATGAACGGACTTCCTAGTTGACAGTCCTAGGATACTAGATAAAAATAAATAAATCAGATCCTATATACTGCCAGTTTACAGGCCGTGGCTTAGAGACACTGGGTGGATGAGTTAAATGGTGGAAAATTCTATATTTGTCCTCATATTTAGCTTCTCTTAATTTTGAATGTGAGCTCTCCGTCCCGTGTCACTGCGGGGCACGTCCCGTGGGATGCGATGCGCGAGCCGCCGTGTAGGCTCTGCACACTGCTGTCCCCACGCATGTCTGCTGCCTCCCTAAGATCTCCCCGTTTCCCACATGTTTAAGCAGAAGTCATTTTAATTTTTTCAGTTCAGTTCAGTATTCTTGAATGCGGCTTACCACATAAGATTGTATTTTATGACTGCCTTGATCAGCAAAGGATTTCGAGCTCCGCCGGCTCCTCTCTCTCCTAGATCCTCAGGCAGAACAGCTGCAAAACTTAATCTCGCTTTTGGTAATGAATTCATTCATCTCATTTGTATGCAACTCGGGCCGACTAACCCCAACTTTAAAGGAAAATGAGGGCTGATCTTTTTTAAGAGAATGACTCTGGAGCAGACTGATCCCTGAGAGGCACGGGGAGATTGAAGTTGTTCAGAGTCTCACCCCCAGGCTTTTACAAGGGTAAAGCCGGGCAATCAGGAAGAGATTTGACGGGCCTGTCAATCAAGGATGCTGCAGGCAAACCTCACTCATTGCGATTGATTAGCCGAAGGGAATTATTTTAGGAGAGTAAAAGAGCAGTGCTGAAATCAGCTGTTCAGTCTCTTCATCTTTTTGAGCCTTGGTCTATTCATCTGTGAAAAGGGAGGACTCAAGCATAATCCCCTACAAGCCTGGTTTGTTAAACCCCAGTGTCTGTCGAAATTAGCGAGAGATTCTGAACCCACAGATTGCCTGGCCCACCTGGAAGTTTCTGGTTCAGTGTTTCTCAGGTAGACCCTGTGAACCTGTATATCTAGCAAGTTGTCTTATTGAGGCTGCTGGCTCAGAGACAACAACTTGGAAACTCTGCTCTGTGACAGTTGCTTTTTGCTCAACTGTACTCCAAAACACTGCAAAGTTCAAACGCCAGCTATACCTAATATTAGGTATATATGTAAGGCAACTTCTAATTTGCATAAATAACACATGCATTATCATACCTCATTAGTGCACAGTAGATAAGAATCGTTTATAATTCTTAATATTTGCCTTTAACAGTTAGCGACTTGCAGGGGCGCTCTGCCATCTTGAAAGAGAGATCTAACAGACAGAGCCAGCTATGCAGACATAGTCAGAGGCTAACAACGTTTGGGGCTAAGCCTGTCAGGCTTTTGCCTGCACCCAGGGCTGTCTGTGTGCCAGCCCTGGGTGTGTTGGGGGGAGGGGTGTTGTTTGCCCTGCAGAGTGATCAACACTTAGAAAAGGTCCCCGCAGCATCCACCGTCTTCACTCCCTGAAGGAGCAGACAGGCAGCGCCAGGTTCACAGAGACAACCCGAGAATAGCAATGCTTGGGGCAAGACACACTAGGGCTCCAAGGACACCCAAGAGGAGGGCAGCATATCAGCAATCTGTTCCAGGGGAAACCTAGTCATCCAGAGGTGTGGAAATAGCCTTACAGGCTCATAGGAGGTTCAAACACCAGCCAGTGATAACAAGACCAACTAATGCCAGAGATAACCAGATGGCAAAAGGCAAACGTAGGAACATTACTAGCAGAAACCAAGACAATATGGTAGCATCTGAACCCAATTCTTCAAAAACAGCAAGTCCTGGATACCCCAACACATCAGAAAAACAAGATTTGGATTTAAAATCACTGGTCATAATGCTGTTAGAGGAACACAAAAAGGACATAAATAAATCTCTTAAAGAAATACAGGGGAACATGAATAAGTTAGAAGCCCTGACAATGGAAACACAAAAATCACTTAAAGAAATCGAGGAGAAAATGGGTCAACAGATAGAAGCCAATAAAGAGGAAACACAAAAATCACCTAAAGAAATGCAGAAGAAATTGAGTCAACAGGCAGAAGTAATGAAAGAGGAAACACAAACAAGTGAAGGAACTAAGCAAAACCATGCAGGATCTAAAAACAGAAGTAGAAACAACTAAGAAATCACAAAGGGACAACTTTGGAGATAGAAAACCTTGGGAAGAAATCAGGGGCCATAGATGCAAATATCAACAACAGAATATAAGAGATAGAAGAATCTCAGATGCCGAAGATACCATAGAAACCATTGACTCAACAGTGAAAGAAAATGAAAAATGCAAAAAGCTTGTAACCCAAACATCCAGGAAATCCAGGACACAATGAGAAGACCAAACCTAAGGATTGTAGATATGGATGAGACTGAAGATTTACAACTTAAAGGTCCAGCAAATATCTTCAACAAAATTATGGAAGAAAACTTCCCTAACCTAAAAAAAGAGATGGCCATGAATATACAAGAAGCCTACAGAACTCCAAACAGACTGGACCAGAACAGAAATATCTCCCATCACATAATAATCAAAACCCCAAATGTACTAAACAAAGAAAGAATATTAAAGGCAGTAAGAGAAAAAGGCCAAGATATGAAGGAAGACCTATCAGAATTATACCAGACTTCCCACCAGAGACCATGAGCTAGAAGATCCTGGGCAGATCTCATGCAGACTTTAAGAGAACACAAATGTCAGCCAAGACTACTATACCCAGCAAAACTCTCAATCACCATAGATGTACAAACCAAGATATTCCATGATAAAATTTACACAATATCTTTCCACAAACCCAGCCTTACAAAGGATAATAGGAGGAAAACTCCAATACAAGGAGGGAAACTACACACTGGAAAAAGCAAGATAGTAATCTTCTTTCATCAAACTCCAAAAAAGAAAACCACTCAAATATAAAAATAACATCAAAAATGGCAGGAAGTAAATAATCACTATGACTTAATATCTCTTAACATCAATGGACTCAATTCCCCAATAAAAAGACACAGACTAACAGACTGGATATGTAAACAGGACCCTACATTTTGCTGCATACAGGAAACACACCTCAAAAGGCTGGAAGACAAATTTACAAGCAAATGGTATCAGGAAACAAGCCAGAGTAGCCATTATAATATCAGATAAAATTGACTTTCAACCTAAAGTCATCAAAAGAGACACAGAAGGACACTTCTTGCTAGTCAAAGAAAATTTTACCAAGAAGAACTCTCAATTCTGAACATCTATGCTCCAAATACAAGGGACACTCATTGGTAAAAGAAACTTTGCTAAAGCTCAAAGCACACATTTTACCTAACACAATAATTGTGGGTAACTTCAACAGTCCACTATCCTCAATGGACCGATCAGGAAAACAGAAACTAAAGAGGGACACAGTGACACTAATTGAAGCTTTGGACCAATTGGATTTAACATAGATAGATAGATAGATAGATAGATAGATAGATAGATAGATAAAACAATTCATCCTTAAGCAAAAGAATATACCTTTTTTTCAGCACCCCATGGTACCTTCTCCAAAATCGACCATATAATTGGTCACAAGACAGACTTCAACAGATATAAGAAGATTGAACTAATCCCATGCCTCCTATCAATCACTATGGAATAAGAGTGGTCTTCAATAGCAACAAAAACAACAGAAAAGCCGGGCGTGGTGGCACACTCCTGTAATCCCAGCACTTGGGAGGCAGAGGCAGGTGGATTTCTGAGTTCGAGACCAGCCTGGTCTACAGAGTGAGTTCCAGGACAGCCAGGACTACACAGAGAAACCCTGTCTCGAAAAACCAAAAAAAAAAAAAAACAACAACAACAACAACAACAACAGCCCACATATTCATGGAGGCTGAACAATCCTCTACTCAATGATACCTTGGCCAAAGAAGAAATAAAGAAATCAAAGGCTTTTTAGAGTTTAATGAAAATGAAGGCACAACATACCCAAAACTGTGGGACACAATGAAAGCAGTGCTAAGAGGAAAACTCATAGCTCTGAGTGCCTCCAAAAAGAAACTGGACAGAGCATACACTAGCAGCTTAACAGCACACCTGAAAACTCTGGAACAAAAAGAAGTTAATTCATCCAGGAGGAGTAGAAGACAGGAAGTCATCAAACTCAGGACTGAAATCAATCAAGTGAAAACAAAGAGAACCATACAAAGAATCAACAAAACCAGGAGCTGGTTCTTTGAGAAAATCAACAAGATAGATAAACCCTTAGCCAGACTAACCAAAGGGCACAGAGACAGTATTCAAATTAACAAAATTAGAAATGAAAAGGGAGATATAACAACAGACACTGAGGAAATTAAAAAATTCATCAGTTCCTACTACAAAAGCCTATACTCAAGACAACTGGAGAATCTGGAGGAAATGGACCATTTCCTAGACAGATACCAAAATACCAAAATTAAATCAGGATCAAATAGATCATCTAAACAGTCCCATAACCCCTAAAGAAATAGAAGGGGTCATAGAAAATCCTCCAACCAAAAAAAGAACAGGACCAGATGGTTTTAGTGCAGAATTCTATCAGACCTTCCAAGAAGGTCTAACACCAACACTCTTCAAACTATTCCACAAAATAGAAACAGAAGGAACACTACCCAACTCATTCTACGAAGCCACAATTACCCTGATACCAAAACCACAGAAAGATTCAACAAAGAAAGAGAACTTCAGTCCAATTTCCCTTATGAACATCATTGCAAAAATACTAAATAAAATTCTTACCAACCGAAACCAAGAACACATCAAAATGATCATTCACCATGATCAAGTAGGCTTCATCCCAGGGATGCAGGGGCAGTTCAATATACAGAAATCCATCAATGCAATCCACTACATAAGCAAACTCAAAGAAAAAAACCACATGGTCATTTCATTAGATGCTGAAAAAGCATTTGACAGAATTCAGCATCCTTTCATGCTAAAAGTCTTGGAAAGAACAGGAATTCAAGGCCCATACCTAAACATAGTAAAAGCAATATACAGCAAATCGGTAGCCAACATCAAACTAAATGGAGAGAAACTTGAAGCAATCCCACCAAAATCAGGGACTAGACAAGGTTGCCCCCTCTCGTCATATCTTTTCAATATAGTACTTGATGTACTAGCTAGAGCAATTGGACAACATAAGGAGGTCAAAGGGATACAAATTGGAAAGGAAGAAGTCAAACTATCACTATTCGCAGATGATATGATAGTATACTTAAGTAACCCAAAAAACTCCACCAGAGAACTCCTACAGCTGATAAACAACTTCAGCAAAGTGGCTGGTTATAAAATCAACTCAAGCAAATCAGTAGCCTTCCTATACTCAAAGGATAAGCAGGCTGAGAAAGAAATTAGGGAAATGACACCCTTCACAATAGCTACAAATAATATAAAGTATCTTGGTGTGACTCTAATCAAACAAGTGAAAGATCTGTATGACAAGACCTTCAGGTCTCTGAAGAAGGAAATCGAAGAAGACCTCAGAAGATGGAAAAATCTCCTATGCTCGTGGATTGGCAGGATTAATATAGTTAAAATAGCCATTTTGCCAAAAGCAATATACAGATTCAATGCAATCCCCATCAAAATCCCAACTCAGTTCTTCATAGAGTTAGAAAGAGCAATTCTCAAATTCATCTGGAATAACAAGAAACCCAGGATAGCTAAAACTATTTCTCTCTCTCTCTCTCTCTCTCTCTCTCTCTCTCTCTCTCTCTCTTCTTTCTTTCTTTCTTTCTTTCTTTCGTTCTTTTTTTTTTTTTTTGGATATTTCGAGACAGGGTTTCTCTGTGTAGCCCTGACTGTCCTGGAACTCACTCTGTAGACCAGGCTGGCCTCGAACTCAGAAATCCACCTGCCTCTGCCTCCCAAGTGCTGGGATTAAAGGCATGCACCACCACCACCCGGCACTAAAACTATTCTCAACAGTTAAAGAACTTCTGGGGGAATCAGTATCCCGAACCTCAAGCAATACTACGGAGCAATAGTATTAAAAACTGCATGATATTGGTACAGTGACAGGCAGGTGGATTAATGGGATAGGATTGAAGACGCAGAAATGAACCCACACACCTATGGCCACTTGATCTTCGACAAAGGAGCTGAAAACATCCAGTGGAAAAAAGATAGCCTTTTTAACAAATGGTGCTGGTTCAATAGGAGGTCAGCATGCAGAAGAATGCAAATTGATCCATTCTTATCTCCTTGTACTATGCTCAACTCCAAGTGGAACAAGGACCTCCACATAAAACCTGACACACTGAAACTAATAGAAAAGAAACTGGGGAAGACCCTTGAGGACATAGGCACAGGTGGAAAGTTCCTGAACAGAACACCAATAGCTTATGCTCTAAGATCAAGAATTGACAAATGGGACCTCATAAAATTACAAATTTTCTGTAAGGCAAAGGACACTGTCAAAAGGACAAATTGGCAACCAACAAATTGGGAAAAGATCTTCACCAACCCTACATCTGACAGAGGGCTAATATCCAATATATACAAAGAACTCAAGAAGTTAGACCCCCAGAAAACCAAATAACCCTATCAAAAAATGGGGTACAGAGCTAAATAAAGAATTTTCACCTGAAGAACTTTGATGGCTGAGAAGCACCTTAAGAAATGTTCAACATCATTAGTCATTAGGGAAATGCAAATCAAAACAACCCTGAGATTTCACCTCACACCAGTCAGAATGGCTAAGATTAAAAACTCAGGAGATAGCAGGTGTTGGCGAGGATGTGGAGAAAGAGGAACACTCCTCCACTGTTGGTGGGATTGCAAGATGGTACAACCACTCTGGAAATCAGTCTGGCGGTTCCTCAGAAAATTGGGCATGACACTTCCGGAGGACCCTGCTATACCACTCCTGGGCATATACCCAGATGATTCCCCAGCATGTAATAAGGATACATGCTCCACTATATTCATAGCAGCCCTATTTATAAGAGCTAGAAGCTGGAAGGAACCCAGATGTCCCTCAGCGGAGGAATGGATACAAAAAATGTGGTATATATACACAATGGAGTACTATTCAGCCACTAGAAACAATGAATTCATGAAATTCTTAGACAAAAGGATGGAGCTGGAGAATATCATCCTAAGTGAGGTAACCCAGTCTCAAAAGAACACTCATGGTATGTACTCACTGATAAACAGATATTAGCCTAGAAACTTGGAATACCCAAGACACAATCCACATATCAAATGATGTCCAAGCAGAAGGAAGGGGTGGCTCCTGGTTCTGAAAAGTCTAAGTGCAGCAGTGTAGGGGAATACCAGAACAGGGAAGTGGGAAGGGGTGAATTGGAGAGCATGGGGAGGGAAGAGGGCTTATGGGACCTTAGGGGAGCGGGGAGCCAGGAAAGGGGAAATCATTTGAAATGTAAATAAAGAATATCTTGAATTTAAAAAAAAAGCACACAATTTATTTTTCTCAAGTGAAAACATCCCTCATGACATCTGTTAGATGTGCAAGGCTGGCCCTTTAAACAGGCAGCAGAAACAGTCATTTATGTGCTCATGGCTACTGGGGAAAAAGTTCAACCCCAGAAATTTTCCTGCTTGCCCAGTTCCTTGTTCTTAAAATCACTTATGTATTTGGATGAAAACTGAACTGAGATCTATTAAAATGCACGAATCCCCACATAGAGAGAAAAAAAATCTTGTTAGCCAGCGACCAAGTGATTTTATCAAATTATTTCTCAAATCCGATTGTTTACAAGAAAGCAGCCTGGCTAGGGCATGATTCAGGAGGAGCAAATGTGGCATCATAGGGAATGGGGACAGGGAGGGGAAAGGGAGGGGGAAGGGCAGAGGGGATGGAATCAGGACTGAGAAGCCACCATATTGCTTGTCTGCACATCTCCTTGCCCACAGCTCTGATGGCGGCTGTATCCGAGAATAATGATGTAATGACCTGCAGACCAGCCGTCTCCTATCATCAGGCCGAAATGGCTATGCCAAGGCCCACAACAGCAACTCAGGGCCCACAACTCTCTGTGGCACAGAAGGCAAACACCACATCTTTAGGCCAATGTTGTAAATGGGAACTAGCAGAAAACAAAACAAAACAAAACTAAGTCGCCATGTGTTCTCCCAAGTGATTCTTTTACCTTGCTGCTCATTTCTCTGTCTGGCTGAAAATTTATTAGCATATTCCAGAACCCCTCGAGCCTGGAAAGTCAGGCTACTGGCCACCAGCTGAACCCCAAATATTCTTCTCTTAGTCTGTTCAGGCTGCTATAAAAATGCCATAAACATGGTAGCAAATAAGCACTATTATTTATTTATTTATTTATTTATTTATTTATTCATTTATTTATTTATTTAATCAACCCTATAAGCTGGAAAATCCAAGGACAAAGCTTGGGCCAATTTAGTTCCTGATGTATGGTGACTTCGGGGTTTACAGATGCTAGTGTCTTGCTGTACTCTTTCATGGTGGAAGGGGTGGGGGTTTTCTCTCCGGCCTCTTTTATAGGGTCATTAATCCGTGTGCCAAAGCATGACTTCAAGACTAAATCCCGCCCAGTAATCCTATCTCCTGATGTTATCGCCTTCCTTAGGTCCCAGCAGATAAGCTTTAATTTGGGAGACAGAAACATTCAGACTGTAGCAATACTGTGTTGTAAGCGAAGGAATTTAACAGCAAAAGGAAGCTGCGGAACTTAGAAGCCAATGAACCCACCCCATAAATGCCAATAAGATAGCACCAACAAAAAGCCAATCTATGCACAGTTGGTAAAGGCAGTGCTGTGTGTGATCATACCACATTTAAATACGTATCTCATTAAAACAAGGGACATTTTCAAGACAACAAAATGAGAAACTGTTTCATTTGATTTCAGTAAGTATAGGGTAGACACCCTGCTGCTATCTAATGGCTCTAAAATTAAATGCAGGAACACGGTGCTGGGAAGCGTGGGGTGAAAGCCTTGAGTGTCAGAGAGTGAAACTCCTTTGCTAGCTGCCGTTTTCCTCTGTGCACAGCTCCATCGCTTTGATTTAGGAACTTTCAGGGCTGTAAGTACCAGGTGTTGCCTTCAGCTGAGCGTGGCCTTTAACTCTGGACTGCCATGGTAGAAACCCCAGTTGTGCCATGGAAGGCGCCAACTTGGGTCAAGGTACTCAAGGACTCTGCACCTGTTTCTGCAACTATAAACCGAAGCAAATAAGTAACTATCTGCCTAACCGAGTTACTGGAAGATTAAAATGTCAATACGGCCCAACCCTTACCTAGAATGGGGTAAATGTTAACTGTCTTATGACACGTGTGTGCACTTTATGCTTTGCTCTGCAGATGTACCCGTGCACGTCGACTACTCAGATACAGAGAAACCACTCGCCGGTGGACACTCTTCTTTAAAAAAAAACACTCGCACACAGAGGCATTGCACCTTTGAGACACCTTAAAGAATGGAACAAGCGGTAAAAAGTTCTTCAAAGTGACCATCTATCTCCAGAGCCCGAGTAACATCTCTACGAATGCCTGCATAGGTCAGCTAGAGCATCATTTGGGGTCCCGGGAATCAGCTCCTCACAAAACCTAAATAGGAAACGCTCTGCTCCCTCCCGTGGGGCTTTGGCTCAGATTTACTGCCTGCCATGGGCTGTTGGGTACCCTCCTCCAGAGTCCAGCCAGCCCTGCCGGGTAGGCCGACTACTGCCATCCCAGAGCTTCGGAGTCTGAGGCTGGCTAATTTCCCAAGGATATAAACCAGTAAGGGGCAGGTCTGTGGCTCTATTGCATGTATAACTAGCTCCAGACAAGGCCCCGTTCCTCAAATTATGCTGCCTTCCATCCAGTGCGGAGATGGGAAATAAAAGTTCTCGCTGTTGGGGTCGAACGTATGACTTGGCGGCGTCTTTGCCTGGATGAACAGCGTCCTGTGGTTGCCGGCAACTGCTGGGGTGAGCACCTGTGCTACACAGCCCCCAATCGCAGCTCTTTCTAGCTTCATTCCTATTGATGTGATAAAACACTGCACACGCACACGCACACACGCTCACATGCACACACATACACAAACATGCACTCACTTGACCAAAGGCAACCGAGGGGTTTATTTCTTCTACGTTTTAAGTTCATCAGTAAGTGAGATCGCCACATGGGGGTGGAAGCCGTGGAGGAGCGCTGCTCGCTGGCTCACCCTGACTAACACTGGGCTCGCGCCCAACTTGCTTTCTTATAAAGTCGGGGACCATCTGCCTGGGGATGAGGCTACTTCTGGCATTTCTCAGTTCCATATCTCTAAACAGAACTCCAGAGCTTGCAGTTCTCTGAATGAAGATGCTGGTACCTGGACATCTGGTGTGTGGGGGCAGGGCGGCTGGTAGTAGATCAGGGTCAAGAGCCCAGAAAACAGTCTGGCAGAGTGACCATTCCTTAAATACAGAAGACCGACCCTATTCAGCTAGGAGAATGGAAACCGACATTCTGACGGTCAGAGGAGCTGTTCTGACAGTAGAAGGCTCCTCATTCCCTAGCCTTTCCCTGCTGAGATTCCAATTACCTTGCTGGCCCAGGTTAATACCATCTGTCGGGAAACTTTAGTTCTCTTCTGGAGAGCTAACAAAGCCCTATCACTAATAAGAAACTTGAAAGAAAAACAGAGCGTGTGTGCGTGCGTGCGTGCGTGCGTGCGTGCGTGCATGCATAGGTATTGTAAACGTGTTTTAGGTGGGATGGTAAAAACTGATGGTTGTTTCAGTAGTGAGTTAATCTCTACTCAAATCTTCCCTGTGCACATTCCTTGCAATCTGCCCCAATGTTCTAGGTTCCCTAATGAAACACTCTTTTACACACACACACACACACACACACACGCGCACGCACGCACGCACGCACGCACGCACGCACGCACGCACACACACATACACACCTTAATTTTTAAGTATTCGCCATGCAACCACATGCTTGTTTCCCCAGAAGCCATGGCAACAGTGGGGAGTGGGGGGCCAGCAAATGGCTGGAAGGGTAAAGGTTCTTACTGTGCAAACCTCATTAATTCCTGGGACACAAATAGAGGTGGAAGGAAAGAATTATCTCCACTAAGTTATCCTCTGATCTCTGTAAGTATACCACAAATACACCCTGGCACATGGAGCCCCTGGCACATACATACAAGTTTGATAATATTAAATAAAAATAAATTTAAGATACATTTTAAGAAACCAGTTTTATTATTTTTAATAATGTCTAGGTGTGTGTCTACGTGTGTGTGTGTGTGTGTGTGTGTGTGTGTGTGTGTGTGTGTACAGGTACCCACGGAGGCCAGAGGCATCAGATTCACCAGATCTGGAGTTACAGTAGGTTGCGGACTGTAGGATTTGTGTGCTGGGAACTGAACCCTGGTCCTCTGGACGAGCAGCAAAGTATTCTAACTGTTGAGTCACTCCAGTCCCAAAACAACGTAAGTCTTGCTAAGCGCCTTGCAGTTCATGATCCTCACTTTCACTGTACATCATTGATCAGAAGAATTGATCTGCATTCCACATGCTGCATGGATGATATATTTTTGCTATATTGTATATTACTATATATTTATCATATGTAACATATATGTGTGTCTACATATATAGACATATCTACACATGCATGCACACATGCATAACTTAAGGAGTTTAGAACACCTCCTTTGTGACCCTTTTTGGGAACTTAGACATGGATCCATAGAAACGCCATTTTCTGTGAGTTAAGTATTAAAACAACTGGGCCTTCCTTCTTGGATTCAATTCTCTTTATTATCTCCTCGGGCTGAACTTGGTTGTAAGGTCACACAATCTTGTTGAATCAGCTCAATTTGTTCATTAACATCTTCTTATCTTTTCCACTGATGTGGGTTTAAGTGAGAGCAATTCAAACCTTATAGACTGGTGATGTCCTCGGGTCCTCCAGGCCCTAGAGCACTGCTGGCCTCTCAACCCGCCCACCTTCTGAGATTTTATGGGCGTGTTAATGACACCCTCTCCCTCTATCTATAACTCTCCTGAGTCAGTATTGACCTTACAATGGTCAGGGCTTGGGCAGTCAAATTCCAGTTCCATATTATCCACCTACAGGTGTAACGAATGCCCATCACTGCAATCATAAGGCTCCGGAAAGACATGAAGTAAAGCTCAGCTCACTCTGAGAATTAGCTGAGGTCCTCCAGGGCATCTCACACACTACCTCACGTGTATAACAGTGAAGGGGAAGCCGCGCAAAGGCCACAGCATTTGGTTTTGCCAGAATTGTCTCCTGAATTATAACTGCAATAGCGAAATGCGAAATGAGTAGAGTCTGAGTAATGACAAGAAAAACTTACATTCACAGCAACTGAGGTGTTTGCCTCTACCTCCACTGTCTTTGGTCTTCCTCTTCTTCTTCTTCTTCTTCTTCTTCTTCTTCTTCTTCTTCTTCTTCTTCTTCTTCTTCTTCTTCTTCTTCTCCTCCTCCTCCTCCTCCTCCTCCTCCTCCTCCTCCTCCTCCTCCTCCTCCTCCTTCTTCTTCTTCTTCTTCTTCATTCTCCTCCTCCTCCTCTTCATCCTCATTCTTCTTGTCCTCCTCTTCCTTCTCTCTCCCCCCCCTCTCTCCCCCCTCACCTCTTCTCCATTCTCCTTCATTTTTCTTTCCCACTTCATTTTCTTTCTGTTTTTCTGTCGTCGTTATTTTGGGAAAGTCCTCACTAGCAAAGTCCTACATCACTCCAGTGCTCGATGCTCGATCCTCCTGCTTCAGCATCCCGAGCGCTGAAATTAGGGGCACGTGCTGCTTCCATGTGTGGCCATGCATCTGAGAGAACGCTTATCATAGTGAGAAAATGTAAGAAACTGAAACAAACAGTCCGAGGGCATCGACAGCGTCTGAAGTGTGTCGCCCATCACCGCAGGTGCCGGCTCTTGCTTTCTTTAGATCTCTTATTTTACAAAATACGAAAGTTACATTGTAACCTCCTTTGACTAATCTCACCTAATTCAGAGAGGAGCATTAGCATGATTGTGTGCTGGCTAGTTTCATGTCAGCCTGACACAGCCTGGAAGAGGATCTCAGTTGAGAAAATGCCCCCATCAAATTGGCCTGTTGTCAAGCCTGTGGTGTGTTTTCGTGGTTGCTGATGGCTGGAGAAGACCCAGTTCACTGTAGGCAGTACCAGCAATGGACTTGGTGAACCTGGCTAATGTAAACAAACAAACAAACAAACAAAAAACAAACAAACCAAAAAACCAAGCAGACTTTGCAAGGCATAGGATCAAACAGGTACGCTGCACCTTCCCATGTTCTCTGAATTAGTCTACTCTTCTTCCAGCCTTGACTGCCCTGGTCTTGTCCTGACCTCCCTCAGGGATGGGCTGTTGCATGGGAATGTAAGAGGAAATCAACCCTTTCCTCCTCCAGCAGCTTTTCCCGTGGTGTTTCATCACAGTAGTAGAAACCCAGGTAAGACAAACAGTATATCCTTCCCTTTTGCCTTTATAATTTCACACGCATGAATACGCTTATTAAAATACTATTTGGTGCCGGGCGTTGGTGGTGCACGCCTTTAATCCCAGCACTTGGGAGGCAGAGGCAGGCGGATTTTTGAGTTCGAGGCCAGCCTGGTCTTCAGAGTGAGCTCCAGGACAGCCAGGACTACACAAAGAAACCCTGTCTCGAAAAACCAAAAAAAAAAAAAAAAAAAAAAAAAAAAAAAAACTATTTGGTGGTACAGCATTGGTGGTATAGTGGTGAGCATAGCTACCTTCCAAAATACCAAAATACTATATATATATATGTATATATATATATATATATATATATACACACACATATATATATTTGCTTATGTTTATGTGAGTGATGTCATGTGTAACATACTGTATTGTAGCATTACTAAATTTAAAAGTAAGTCAGTAATGAACACTTTATAATCCCAAATGAAAGGAAATGGAGTGGATTCATGAGGTAATAATATCTTGAATGACAAAACCAGTTCAAAAGCGAGCAAGATCCAGATGGACAGGAGAGACCAGAAAGAGGCAGCCGATGAGACAAGCGCTGGAACACAGGGAAAGGTCCAGACCCCAAGATAGTGGCAGGGCCATGTGGACGGCAACCTCACACGCGGGTTTACTATCCGAGCACACATGGAGGGTATAGGCTAGCCCTGGATGGAGGAGAGGAAAGCTCTGGGAAGGGGGTGAGGCTAGCCCGTGAGAAGATTCTGAAGCTTGGTTTGTACCTGCGTAGCTGCTCCACGTGGAGCACTTTAAAAATGCCTGTGTCAAATGCTGTGTGCTGAGCGCCTAGGAAGCCTCAGGCCCTCCGCCCTCGGGCTTTGCACACTTGCTTCCTCAGTCAGAAAACACCCAAAGCTGCTGCTTTAGCTGCAGCTCTGGGAGCTGCCTCAGACGCTTCTGTCCATGCAGAGCTGCCTCAGACATGCCTGCCCATGCAGAGCTGCCTCAGACGCGCCTGCCAATGCAGACACCCCTGCTACCCGGCACATGCTCCCTTCCAGGACTAAGCTCCCCTCGCACACCCCGACATTTTCCTGAGCTTCCCGCCTAGCATAGAGTTCATCTCCGAGGGTCGTAATCTTCTCTAATTGTCTTTCCTATTAAATTATAAACTCATAGGCAAGGACTTTGATGCATTTGTCATTTGCTCCAGGGTGTAGCGCAGAAACTGTTTTATAGAGGTACTCAATTAATGCCTAAATGTGCTAATTAATGTGTCAATTAATTAATGGCTAATCAGAGGATTCTGTTTTTTAAATATTTGTATGTAAATATCATGTAGTTAGGATCAAAAATAATTCTTTTCATGCATCTTGACTTTCAGAGCAGGTAGCAGGAGGAGAAACAGATCATAGTCACAACATGAAAGAACTGTCAATAATATATGAAATTAGTCGTATAAATTATGAAAGTTCAGGCAAAGAATTATTTATTCTGCAGCTGTGAAGATCTCAAAACCTTTCTGCCTACAGAAAAGCAGAAGCAGAAGCACTTTGATGTAACTAACTAGAATATTTCAACCACATCGTCCCCAAAAAAGAACGCATCCTGGAAAGATTTCATAAATCATTTTAAATTTCACATAAAGCTCCTAAAATAAAAATTCATTCATCTACTTACAGAATATGTCTTTATTTTCTGGTCCTATGAATGTCTGATGAGCAAGTCAGATGTCCTTATTCTTACAGAGCTCTGACGGATGAGAAAATACAAGCAGAAGAGGAACACGGAAACGTACAATTGTACCTGTGGGTGGCAGCTACGTGAAGAATTAAGAACCCAGCCGCCTGTGGGGAACTGCTGTTGAGTGTAGCCAAACATCCCTTCTGAGCGGATGTGTAGCCCTGGCTGCAGGACAGGAGGCAGGCAATGGTGGTGTCGGCACCACAATCATACCAGTGGGGCCAGAGGCCAGGGGAGCCAGGGAAGCTGAAGGATTGGCCCCAGTGCCAAGGACTGAGGAAGGGAGGGCTGTGGGCAGAGATCACAGCGGTCTACAGAGCGTGCGTGTCTGTATGGGACATCCAGATAATTTTCTGAGAAAAAAAAAATCCATTAAATGCTTCCTCTTACTTCTCTAGGCCTAACACTCCAGATTTTTGTTTTGTTTTGTTTTAATGTCAGACTGCTTATTATCTGTGTCCTCCATGAGAACAGAGACCTTGTTTTGGGCATGGCTGTAACCTCACTGTCCCAAGATATATATTTGAATAAATGAATAATCAAATGATGGCTCCATTTAATCCTCACAACTATGCAGAGGGTCATCACCCCATAGGTGAAAACAATATGCAAGGAAAATGCTTTGTCCATGACCGGTGAGCTGGTTAATTTTTACCGTCTACTTGACGTAACCTAGAGTCGTCTGGGAGGAACATCACTTCAAGAACTGCCTCTGTTCCATTAGCCCGTGGTCATGTCTGTGGGGCATAGTCAACTAGTCAACTAGTCTTGACTGCTAGTTTATGCATGTAGGCCCAGACCAGCGTAGGAAAGCTAGCCTTAGTCAGGTGGGCCTGGGCCCTCTACAAAACTTGCTGAACTTGGGCCTGCTGAAGGACCCACTCAGCAGGCGTAATCTCTGGTTTATGCATCAGTTAGTGCTAAGTCTTTATCCTGATTTCTCAAAATGATGAACTGTAATCTGCAAGGAACACTAAATGACCCCTTTCCTCCCAAAACGCTTCCGGTCCAAGATTTTGATCACAGCAACAGAATGAACCCTCACCGGTTGGCATATCTGCTCCTTTAGACCTAATACTGAAAGCACTCTGACTGAGCTCTAAGCCTGAGGAGACAGAGAACAGAGCCCACAGTGCTGTGATCCCTGACAAAGAGAGACGGTCCGGCCCCTTGGTGTCTCTCAATCTTGCTCCGAACCCACAGAGATGTGCAGGTGGACCTTACACACAGCATGGCTCGGGGGTCTCTCCCTCCCCGTACCACATCTCTGCCTGAGCTGAGGCCTCCCCACTTTCCTCTCTTTTCCCTTGATCTTTTCTGAATAGACTCAAAGACACAGGCCACATAGAAACGAGGGAGTTGTGAATAGATCATCTCCTTTGATGCTGTTCCCAAGCTGCCTGCGTTCGTCAATAAAAAGGCTATCTGGTTCTGCAGAAGCCTCATGGTGGTGCCTGACCTTCTGTGGTTTGACCCTTCCCCAGCCTGTCTTTGCAGTTCTCTCAAACCTGGTTTCCCTTTCTGTGAACACCATGCTGATTTATTCGTAGGCCCTGTCTCCCCTGATCCACCAGTTAACAAGAACTGGACCTGGCCCGGCCCAGCAACAGATCCACTAGCATTCCCCTTGCACTCACCCCCACCTTCCTTCCAGCACTGCCTCACTCTGAGTTTTGGGAAGGCATAGCAGGAAATAGAAATACAGGAACGGATGATCCAGAAAGTCCAGAGAGGGTAAACCTCCCCTCGGCAACTCCTGTGAGTGAAAGTGAAGAGAAAAGAAAAAGAAAAACAAAACAAGACAAAAACCACAGGGCATTCTGCTCCCGCCCTCTGGTTTCCATGGAGCCCTGAGCATCCTGTGAAGAGAGAGATGAGACAGATATATCCTCCATCCCCAGCCAACAGTGAGATTTCAGACTATACCCTCCCCACACCCCGACACACACACACACACACACACACACACACACACACACACACCAACTGTGATAGCTTTAAATCCTGGAGTTTCTGCCTTCCTCCTTCAGGGTCATGACCAAAGCAGTCACATATTTTAAGGTATTAAATGAAGTTTCCTTCCACCCTGTTTTCTCTGCTTTTCTTTCTCCCATCAAAGAAGGCAGGCCTGTTCTTTGATTTATTGCCGTAGGACAGGTTTCTATCCGAGTCCAAAACTGGAAGCACACTGGAGGGATTTTTGTTTGTGATCTTTTAACCTTAAATCCACTGAGACCTGGTGGGTGGGAGGAGCCCTAAGAAGTAGAAAGGACAGAAGAGAATGCCTGTGGCTTGCGGAAGAAATGAGATCTTCAAGAAGGGAGAAGGGAACTTCAGAGCCCTGCTCTGTGCTGGCGCCTGCCTTGGGGCAGAAAACCATAAGAGAGGTATCTGCATAGGTATCTAGGGGCAGGACTCTCAGTGTGGAGCACCAGTTTCACCAAAGCTACCCACATTCCAACATCAGATATCAGGGGACACTGGGGAGTTAGATAGCCTGGGTGCCACACCCTGCCAGGAATGACACTTTAATCCTATTTAATCTACTCAGGACAGTGGCTCCCCCCTGTCTTCCCAGAAGGCAAAAGAAGGCATCCGGACTGAACTGGATTAGAGCATAGTGACTTGTTTTGCTCCCATGGCGATACCCATTCTCTGTATCTATTTGGCAATGTCTCACCAAACCAAAGCTGGGCTGCCCACATCAGCTGTTCTTCACCGTCCACAGGGCTCACATATCCAATATCCTGCAAATCAGATATTTACATTACAATTCACAACAGTAGCAAAATTGCAGTTATGAGGTAGCAATGAAATAGCTTCATGGTTAGCGGTCATGACAACATGAGGAGCCATGTTAAAGGCTCACAACACGAGGAAGGCTGCTGCCCTGCTTAGAGCCGCGTTCCCAAAGATCCGTCAGAGACACCCTTTGTGCTTTCCTCGTCTCTTTCTCCAGCACCACAGCCGCATCAGGACTTTATCAATACTTGACTATTATACCTTAATTAGTACTCTAAGGTAGACATGCAGTGACCATGCCAATGAATGTGCTTGAGCAATGAGTAAAGAACCAAATAGCACATATTTTCTTATTTACTACTGGTATGTTCTCATATTTAGGATTAAGATCTATTTATGGGAAAAGACCTACATTTAGCATACATATCCATTTCACTATTTTCTAACATTTATATGTTGTCCTTCCATGTAACTAGGTTTGGATCTTATTTTGACTAAATGCTACCGTGACTTAAGGTAAAATAGCAAGATCAGGGCATTTGCTATATTTCCCTGACTGTCAACAGTCTCTCAGCCTCTATGCAGCTTGGGAAGCCAACCAAGGTCAATGGCTCCTATCTAATAAAGTCAAAGGTTCTTTCAAAGTAATGCTACAGCAATTACTGCTTTGCAAAATTGTTCTCCAGAAAGAAAAAAATAAAGTAAAATAAAGTTGATGCTACAATTGATATACTCATTCATTCTTGGTGAAATGCCATTGATCTTGACATCTTGCTGAAAGTGTTGTTTCAAACCCTGCAACAATATTCAAAGGGGGATTCTTTCTGTGGCTGTGCAGTCATTAGATTACATCCCACAAATGTGGAGACGGCTGACTTTGGTGACTAATGACTGGAAACTTAGACTTGAGCAATTGTGAGAATCTATAAAGAGGGCCATCTAGCAGATATGAGGTACTGTTGGCAAGCCTCAATGCTAACATCCTCCAACAAGGCAAAGGTCTTCTGCGCCAGAAGAGAGCAGATAATGGGAAGGCAGATGCTTCGTGGAACACCCCGTCCCTCCTCTCATCCAAGTTTGGATGTTTATGAGTAGAAATAAGATAACTCATGCAGTCTCAGGATGGTTCTTTATATTTAACTCATTTGCTATCCATTTATGCTGTTTGAAGAAGATAGCAGGAGTTGGAGAGATGGCGCCATCAATAAAAGTCCTTGCTATACAATCACGGGGACCTGAATTTGATCACAAGCCTACACATAAAAGTTAAGAGCACTGATGACTCTTCCCGAGGGCCCGCGTTGAATTCCCAAAACCCATGAAGACCTCTCAACCATCTGTAAGTCAAGTTCCAGAGGACCTCTTCTGGCCTCTGCAGGCACCAGGCATGCAAGTGGTGCATAGACACACCTGCAGGCAAAACATCCATACACATTAAAAAAAAAAAAAAAGATTGAAAAAAATAAGCAAGGTAGTTTTATACACTGGTCATCTAAATGTCTGGGTCCACAGGCTAGCCTGGTCTAATTCACAGACCTTGGTTCCACTGAGAGACTTCGTCTCAAACAAAACAAAAATGGTAGACAGGTCCTGGAGAATAATATCCAGTATTTTTCTAGAATTTTTACATAGATTAAATACATTGGGTTTGTGCCTGTATCCTCAACCTTACGATGGAGCAGATACCCCAGCTGGCATTTTATTTTATATAATTCTGGAGCCACCGACAATCCTAGGCTTTACTTTGCATGCTCAGGTACTGGCCACTCGCCTCCATGGGCCTGTAAGCCAGGAAGCCACCCAGGCCATTAACCCCAGGATTTACAGGCAGTGTTTCAGAGTTTCCTTCTGTGATTTGATTTCATCCTGTGCTACCTGAAGCAGAACTTTTTATCTTAAAGTTTCATCATCTGCAACTTGGCAGATACAGGTTGCTTATCTGTTTACCTGGAGTAAATGTTTCAGGCAGTGGGGCGTCTGGTGAGTAAGTGCTCTCACAGGGAGAGATTCTCCACAGCGCTCCATTCCTTTAGCAAAAAGCGGGTACTTAGAGAAAGGAAAGGAAAAGAAAATAAACTTCAGAATATTTTCCAAAGGAAGATTTTAACATCACTTAGCAGAGAAATGATGACCATTCTCCTCTCTCCTGGCCAGGGACCCCACTTCTCCTTCTCTGCTTTCTTTCTTAGTGTCTCGTACTGGTAAGACCAGGGAAATATTGACTGCAATAAGAAACTTGATGAAGATTAAGAAATGTACACATAATCAGGCCGAACATTTTTACAAGTATGTAAAGGCAAACAAATTGATTGAAAGAAAAATGACAGCCAGTAATCCATCTATTAGCAAAGGCAAAACTGTACGTATCTACTGAAAGGTTAGCGGTTTAACTGCCACGGCTTGGGTTATCCTATTCCTTTACTTACTGTATTTTCCTGATTTGTCTCTTACAATAGTCAACCATACTTGGCAATACGTTCACCCATACCAGCTGGTTCATTTTTGGCTTATAGAAACATTATTGATTTTGTAAATCATACGGCTTTACTGAAACTGCCTTTCTTTAAAAATATATCTTTTCCAGCAATATTTTTTGTAAAGTCTGTTGGTTTTTCTGTATATTATTGTACTGCCTAGTCACAGGAACCCTGTGGCTTCGTTGAGGTGTGTTTGTGTACATGTGCAGGTACTTTGAAGGGAGAAGAAGGTGATCCACAGACAAGGGGAAAGGGCAGGAATTTCCAAAGTCCCAGTCCACTATTATTGTGTGTTAATGTGTGGTGGGTTCTCTATCAACATATGGGTTGTAGGAGCAGATTTTGCTTCATCTTTTAGTGAGGAAGGTATTACTGCAATAATGATCACAGAAGGCCCAGAACTTTCCTTCTAAATTAGGTTTCATACACTGTGGACAGAATTACCCCTCATGAAACTGTTTAAAATATAATCAGTGTCAGGCCAGTGAGACAGCTCAGGGTCCATGAGTGTAACAACCTGAATCGACCCTCAGAACTCACGTCATGTGGTGGGAGGAGAGACTCCTCCAAGCTGTCCTCTAACCTCCATGTGTTTGCTGTGGCATGCCAAGCTCATGTACATATAGTATGTGTGTGTGTGTGTGTGTGTGTACATGTGTATGTGTATTGTGTATATATGTGCATGTGTGCATGTGTATGTGTGTGTATGTGTGCATGTGTATGTGTGTGTATGTGTGTGTATATATGTATATGTTTGTGTATGTGATGTGTATGTATGTATGTGTATTTGAGTATGTGTGTGCATATGTATGTGTGTATATGTGTATGTATATGTGTATGTATGTGTATATACATGTATGTGTATGTGTGTGTGCAGTATATGTGTGCATGTGTGTATATGTGTATGTATGTGTATGCATGTGTATATGTATGTATGTATGTGTATATACATATCGGGGGGTATGGTCAAGAACATTCTGAGTACTGCTTGTCCCACTGACTCTCTTTGCTGCTTTACAATAACATGTTAGCCTCCCTTTCTGCCCAGAAATCTAAGTACCTACTCTAAAGCTATAAATTACACAAGAAGATCTTCTGCGAAGAGATCAAACCTGGCTTGCTCTATGGATATTATTCATGCCAAATGCACGAAGCCTGCCTTGTCCTGGAGGAAAGATGCCTCTCACAGCAGGAGCTGCAGAAAAATTGCTTGCAGAACCAGAAGCCCACTTCTGCTCCTGTTTCCCCCCTGTCTCCAACAGTTAGCCTAACTCAGAACTTCAGACTTCTCTCATCCTGATGGCCCATAACTCCAAGGCAGCAAGAATTGGCAGCTCAGAGCAGTCTGAAACCTTCCCTGATGGTTCCCAAAAGAGTTATATAGAGCAGAGGGCACCAACCTCAAACCTATGAGCTCTAAGATAGGACTGCCTGAAATTAATCATGCCATGGTTGGAGACTGTACAGAAACAGGAACACAGGGAGCCATGGATTTTTCAAACATGCCTGTCCTTTGGGTATAGTACAATTCTCCTGCAGCTAGGAACACAGGCTGGAGGGTTAGAGCATTTAGATAATATCATCTCTTCCAACCCCGCCAAGACTCAGCAGAGCTGCCAAGGGTCTGCTATGCTCTAGAGAGTCAGTACAAGCACAGGACGTCCAAACTGTGCACTGAGCACTGGCCTGTACCTGGAGACTGGGATGCTGGTTCTGAAGCTGCCTTCAGCCAGTTTCTTCTGGTCAGTGATCTTTTAGTTAGTTACAATTCAACAAAATTCTCTTGAGATGGATTTAATTAGGTTGGGATTATATATCTCATATAGAAGCCACTTAGTTGATCCTCAGAATAAACTGGAGATAGGAATGAGGAAACCACCTGCACTGATAACTAACTTCCAGGAGAATGTGCTGGACATACAATTCTAGAGAGCTGGATGTCTGGTGATGTTTGGGAAGGCATCAGGAAAGGGAAACTGAGAGACTGCATCTTCACCACACACCAGAAAGAGAGAGCCAAAACAGGAAACAGGGCAGGACTATAAACCCTCGAAACCTGTCCCTTTTAACATACTTCCTCAGGAGAACCTCACTTCCTAAAGATCCTGTAACCTCCCCAACCAAACACGGAGTATTCAGACATGAGAGGCTATGTGGGACATTTCTCACTCAAACCGCACAACCTCCAATGTCAAAACAGCCCCTGTCCTTCTGTCCTGCCCTGTCCTTTCTCACCTATTTTTTTTTTTTTTTTTGGTGTGGGTTAATGTCCTTCATATTACTAACCTATACTCCCTGGAGAAGTGGGACCCCCAGGTGTAAATATTTCTGTCAATAAAAGAGCTGATCTGGCTGAGCCTTGTCCACAAGGTCTCAGGTTGGAAACTACAGGGATCCTGTCAGTCAACTGTCCTCTGGAACCAGAAGAGGGAGTCAGCGAAGCTTTGACACAGGGCTGAAAGGAGGAGGAGGGAGCTTAAGCAGGCCTGGGATGAGCAGGGACCAGTGCCAGGGTAGATGTAAGTTAGCATTTTGCCTGTTTCAGCTCCATCCCTTGAGAAGCTGAAAACTCCACCTCCTAAAGCACTCCCCTGCTCACACCCTTTGTGAACCTTGAGCTCTGGCCAACAAAGACATCAGCGGGGCAGTGGGAGACCATTTTGAGCTCTTGGCCCTGGGAAGAGCAGTTAAGCCCCTGGTTCAAAGGAAAGAGAGAGGTAAACCATAGGACAAGAACAGAAAGCATAGACGTGGATCTAAGACACCACACATGCCCATCCTTCTCTAACTCACCAGGCTCTGCCATCATCCTACTGCTGAGCTTGTAGGTAGCTACAATGTTAGCAGCTTTAGTGTGCCTAGGGAAGTCCTGCATTATTGCTGCACAAAAGTTCCAAATATAACACTGGAGTTATCATATATATATGTATATGTATACACACACACACACACACACACACACACACACACACACATTTTCATACACACATAGCTTTGTCCCAGAGACTCCATGTAGCCTGGTTTGAGTATGGGGAAATTTCATGTGCATGCCAAGAGTCTGTCCACAGCTGTCTTTACAGGTATTGAAGACGCATCCCTGGCTTGTGTGGGAATATGTACTCAACCTATAAATGAGCCTTTGCTGAGATGTCTTACCACAGTACCTTCATCCTAGTCAACTTCCCATTTAGCCCACAAATCATCTTTCTTCTTCTCCCCTTTGTATCTCCCCGCAAATGTTGGGAAAAAATGATAGGGTTCCCTTCCATGACAGTTACTTCTGAATCAAGTACATTTCGCTGCTGTCTTGGTGTTTTTCTAAATTACTGTCTTCAGCAAATGCTTAGATAAAACAGTCTTTTTATTATTCTGATGGAATTCAGCAAACAGTGTCTATGGGACTTTTGTTTTGGTGAAGAGTTCTGTTGCCAGGATACCCAGGGTGAGGGTGTCAAAAGAAGACACATTGAAAGGACAAGCTATAATGAACCTTCCCAAGCCTTCTCCTTGCATGCTAATCATTTTGGCTTACCTATGCATTTCCTGTTTGCTATAGAAAAGATACCAGCCCACAGTTTTAAAATAATAAACCATTTCAGAGAACAGAAAGCATGCATTATTAAAGAAGTCCAGGCACGGCTCTCTTCTTTTTTGCCTTATTCTCCTTTTGTTTAAATTACACCATTCTGACCATTAGAGATGAATTCTATTTTTTTGCATTAATGTGTGTCGAGAGATGAAAATGTATTTTTTCTCAACAATTCCAAGAGAAGATAAAACACACTGAAGAGACAAATTAAAGGAGGAGATAAATGAAACCTAAGTGGAATGCCTCTGATGTTGTCTATTTACTTTAAAAGCATATATCAGGCACTTTAAGAACCGTTATTAAGAACCTACTTGGTGTGTGGTACAGCACTAAGACTCAAGACCTCAGCATCACTAAGTGGACTTGGAATTGAATGCTGTAAAATTCTACACCAGAAAAAAAGAAAAAGAAAATTCCACAGAACCAAGTAAGGAGACATGAGCATTGGTCTTGGTCTATAGAAGAAAAAAATGTTTATGGTAAGCAAGTAGAAGCATGTGTCAGGGTGTGAGAGGAATTAATTTTGCACTCTCTGAATTCTGCTACCCTGGCCACATAAATATGTTGTGTTATTAGAACGATGTCTTATCATACTGGGTAACATATGAAATGGGTTTACACAGGCATAATATTTGAAGATTATGATATTGGCTAATATCATAGTCATCCTACATGAGTGGCACAAAGTTGTGGAGGTGTGGGTGGCTGAGGGGTGGGGAGGTGCCCTAAAAAGTAACCCTTTCAAAATAACTACATATTACCTGAGTATATTTAAGTCAAGAAAAGGGTAGAACATTGACAACCTGCTCTTGAAGTATTGAAAGCCTCAAACCAAACAAGAGTTATCAAGCTTTCAAATTAAGTATTGTTCTCTTATTACTCAAAAGAATAGACACTAGTATGCTATATTTTGGGGGGAAAACTTACGGGGTATCTCTTTGCTGACCATGAATTGCTAAGTCATCGCATGAGGCATGGAGCCTGTGAAAGCTTCCTCCATAAGAAAAACAGAAAGACAACCCAGAGGTTAATCTACTATCCCTTGCAGTGAGGAGGTTTCTCTGTGCCAATGACAAGATCTAAGAGCACTATGGGTCAGTGGGAGCCAGCACCATGGAATGAGCTAGCACATCAAGAAGAAGTAATGCCATGTTACAGAAAACGTGCTGATAACTGAAACCCAAATAATACTGAAGTCCAGTTTTCAGAATATAGATCCAAAGAAGTCAATACAATAAGAAAATTATGCTCCAAGAATCTTTATTCAAATATGTTGCAAGTACCCAAGGGAAGGCCACCTGAGTCCATGAAAGCTGCTTATGAGGGAAGAACTGACTGGGTGCTCTTCCTTTATGCCTGATGTCAGCTTGATCCTCAAAATAACTTGACAAAACCTGTGATCAAGACAGAGAAGTCAAGATTCCTATGGAAGTATCAGATCAAGAAACACCACGAAAGTGAGACTCAACCTAGACAACTTGTATAAGTGTCAATTGAAGTTTTGTATTTAAAAGATAAACTGTCCGACATACTGCCTTGACCATAAAATTATCAACATTTTATAGAGCAAGATAAGAATAAGTTGCTAATATCTGCCTTAGAAAATTCAACCAATGATTATCATATTAAAATTTTCAAATAATTTAAGGAAATGGCATATAAAATTGTATGACTATGATTGGACAGTAATAAATCATGACAAGACCTTAACTGATCTCATTTAAATGGTAGAATTGCATATATTTTCCATAGCAAATGTTGACGATGAGGAGGATTGAATGAACGTTGACTCTTCACTTCTCAGCTTATTCTTATTCAGAAAAAATAAGAAATTAGTCATAAAGAGAGAAGAAAGAATCATTTCCTTTGGACATTTATACTTAATAGACATACTAGCTGCTTCACTATAACCCATGTTTAACCAGCTGGAAACAGCTGCTTGAGCCTGATTGTGTCTGGACTGATTTTTAGTGGTCTTGCCAGTTTGGCAACCTTGTTTCATTTGCTAAATATTTAGTAGACCCTGATCCCCAAACTCCTTTGGGTTTCTACAGATGTGCTGTCTTAGAGAACATGAGAGGGGAATAGAACATAGAAAAGCCTCAAGACATGAAATATGGTGTGAGACCTAGCACACCCCAGAGAATCCCTGTGCAATTACTAAGCAGCTCAGAGTAAAAAACGATTTCCCACCTACATTTCAAATCAGCATTTTTCTGTTTTGCAACAAAATTACCTCTAACTCATCTTCTTCTTTTCCCTCAAGCTCACTTCTTTCACCAAATTCTCTTTTCTACTCCTCTCCTCTCCTCTCCTTTCCCTTCCCTTGTCCTCTCCTTTCCTCTCCCCTCCTCCTCCCCCCCCCCCTCTCTCTCTCTCTCTCTCTCTCTCTCTCTCTCTCTCTCACACACACACACACACACACACACACACACACCACTCACTCAGGTGAAGAGACTTGATACATAAACAAATGCAGAAACACCCTGTTGGAGTCGATATACTTGTAGATGTATGTACACATACATACTGATAGACAGATGATACATAAATAGATATGTGAATAGATACCTAAGTGATGTATAGATAGTCTTAGGTTAGATTTATAGGTTGTCTTAGTCAAAGTTTCTATTCCTGCACAAACATCATGACAAAGAAGCAAGTTGGAGAGGAAAGGGTTTATTCAGCTTACATTTCCACATTACTGTTCATCAACAAAGGAAGTCAGGACTGGAACTCAAGCATGTCAAGATACAGGAGCTGATACAAAGGCCACGGACAATTATTACTTACTGGCTTGCTTCCCCTGGCTTGCTCAACTTGCTTTCTTAAAGAGCTCAAGACTACCAGTCCAGAGATTGTACCACCCACAATGGGCCCGCCCCACTTGATCACTAATTGAGAAAATGCCTTAGAGTTGGATCTTATGGAGGCATTTCCTCACCTGAAGCTCCTTTCTCTGTGATAACTCCAGCTTGTGTCAAGTTGACACAAAACCAGACAGTACAATGGTGATAGATGATAGATAGGTAGATAGATAGTAGATAGATAGATAGATAGATAGATAGATAGATAGATAGATATGATTGATAAATAGATGACAGATATATGGATAGATATATGATAGGCAGATGATAGATAGATAGATAGATAGATAGATAGATAGATAGATAGATAGATAAGATAGATAAGATAGATAGGCTTCATTAGTCTATAGATGCGGAAACTGAAGCTCAGGGAGATTCTCTTCCACATTCACCTGTCACACCATCCATGACAGATCCAGGGTTTAGCATTCTTTTTTTGTTCATTTATGTGTGTATAAATCCGTGTATACATTTGTATACATGTTCATGTGGGTACATATGTGCATAGGTGTGCATATACATGTGTGCCTGTACATGTTATATAGAAGCCAAGGACAGCCTTAGACATTGCTTCTGTTCATGTGACATGCACCTAGTTTTCTGGAGAAAGGGTCTCTCACTGGTCTGGGACTCACTGATTAGGCTTAACTAGCTGACCAATGAGCCCTAGGCACTCACCTACTGGCCTATACCTCTCGAGTGCTAAAATTACAAGCATCTGGCTTTTCTACATGGGTTCTGGGCATCAAGCTTGGATCCTCATACTTGCACAGTAAACAGTTTACAAACTGTATTATTTGCCAAGCTGGTAGACTTTTAGTTGGAATCCTAGTTTTCTCTTTCATCATGGTAAAATTCCTACCAGCTGACACACACTATGGGTCCTCTGGACAAAGAATCATCATGCATCTTCTCATAGATTCAACTTCCACCACCCAGGCAAACATGACTTGTCAGATGAGAAGGCACATGATATAATCCATTTCCCAAGCACCCATGTGCACACAAGGTTCTGTTACCTTAACACCTAACCCAAAATGTCAGTTAAATGGGATTCATAGAATCCTTTGTCCTTGGGAACCATCTTGAAAATGATAAAATTCAACCAGAACAGCTATTCAAAATAAGCAAGTGAAAGGAAGCCATACAGTTAAAGATTTCACTAAAGACAGAAAATTTGAAGTTGACTTTTATTGACTCAAAAACAGGAGATAGCTTCCCCTCCATATGGAAAATATGGCTCACAGAGCCATGTTGGTCTGAAATTGGAGTGCCAGCAAGCCTACCTTGTACAGCAGCATGTAGCCAGGTGCAGCATTCAAACTGCTCTCTCTCCAGGAGCCCGTGCTAGAAGCACCATGGGTCAAAGCAAGAAACAATCTAAACCATAGCTGGCTCCACTGGCCAAGGTTGAAGAGATCCAAGCCAACTGTTGTGTTTTAAAAGAAAATGAGCACCCCCCCCCACTCTCTTACCCAGACATCCTCATCAGCACGTCAAAGGACTTGGATTCAGCTAGGACTTTCAGTTTAACCAAGAACAATTATCATGTATACAAAAGCCAACTTCTCCATTTATTTAGCTGCAACCATGGTTGGCTGGCTGGCTGACTAGGACAGAAACAGCACTATTTAGCTTTGAAGTAGGTGGCTCTATCCCACAAGGAGGCCCTACAAAATCCAGTCTTCAAAGGGATTGAGACTTGTCAGTAGCCCCTAGTCATCGCTTCTGAGCCAAATTGGCTTTGCTTTCTGGCGAAAGAACCCAAGCTTCCAGGTTGCAGCCGCCGCTGGTGAAACTGCTTTGGAGGCAAATGAACTACTATCTATTGAGTAGAAAATGCTGGGCTGTGACAAGCACCAGCCGTAGGGAATAAACAAGAGGAAGATGAATCACTGTCAGTTGCATGAGGAAGCACTTTCAGAGATGCTTACATCTTATCACAGTATAAAATTAGCAATAAAGGCCTATCCGTCTACAAGCATATTCCAAAATCAAGGCAAATAATCCTTGTGCAAGCTGGATTCTCTAGTGGGATCGCCTGGGACTGAGACACACATTATGCTGTCTTTAAATCGAGGTGTGTTCCAATTCCTATAGAGTAGTCATCTGCCCCTGTCTACTATATCATGAGTCCCCCAGTTCACCGGGCACTGAGGAATTCGTGTGTGTTTGCTCATCATGCCTGGGAGAGTGTATGTGAGGGACTGACATCACACGGCCGCTGCAGGCATGGCGGCTAGACTAAGATTTCCAGCTCTGCTTCTCATCACTAGCGATGTGACTTTGGAAACTGCTTACATTTAGATTTCAGTTTTTCTCTCCTTCGAAAGAATAGGATTTAACTCGTGGAACTGTTGGAGATGGGGTCAATATATGTAAACGTTCAAAACTGGTACCCAAAAATGATACGTGCTACAGGGATTGTCGATTACTGTTGTGAATATCGATTGCTTTTTAGGTGGGCACACAGTCTATGCTTGTTCATGTTTGTATCCCATAGTGTTCTGAAAAGAATGTAAGTCAACCAAGAAAAAACAAATTCAGTAGAGTAAACATAATTTTCAAGTAGGGGGGGCAAAATTAAAATATGACAGTTATTTGTGGGGTTTATTCCATATCGATCTGTCAAAGATGATTAAAAGAGACGATAGCAGCTAGACAGAGGCATGAGAAAGGAGACTCCCTGTGTATTAATGACCTAATAATTTTATGGTTGATGTCACATGATTGCTTCCTTTGAAGTCAGCATATTGTCCCCTTTGCTTCTTACCACTGTTCTCTAATGCTCACGTTAGAAATATAAGCAGAGACTGGAGCATACCACTGAAGGGAAGGGAGAGAAAGAGCTCACAGAAGCTAAGAACAAAGGCAGAAATAGACCAGAAGGGAATGAATTGAAGCAAAATATTTAAGGCAATATCCTCCTTGCCTGCTCCATAAATCTATTACCTAAAGATGTATTCTGTCTACCCCAGAGGGCTCTGAGGCTCTGGGAACCTACAGGGAACTCCTGCCCTGGCCTCTGCTTTCAATTAATGCTAACCATTAACATTTTCATGAGGTGATACATTTGTCTTCTGAATATGGTAATGATCTCAGAGTTCTTCTCTGTGTTGTAAGAATTTATTCACCAGCAGTGTCTGTTCCTGGAACCAATTAGAAGAGCACAGTCCTAAAGAATTTCACCATGGCTTGAACATCAACTATAGCATAGGTCATGTTTATGTCATAAACAAGGAAGTCATGGGTATTCCAGAAGCAGATGACTCAAGGAGCACTTCAAAGTTAGAAATAGAACCTTTTAGAGAATTTGGGATAGTGCCCCCCCCCAGCTACGATAAAGTGGCTTCCTCTAAACCATACCTTCTAATTAGAACAAACACAGATACACAAAACTGCATTTTCTTTAGTAAAAGCTCTAAATTGAGCATCGTGTGGTTTTTCTTGTATGTTTGATTCTAAGATGTGGCTTCAAAGCTCTGTGTTCAGGACTCGCTTTATACTTCTGGGGTCTCTGATGAACCCCTGCAATGGTCCAGGTGCCGTCTATCATGGTGAACAGGGCTATTTACCTGAGAGGTAGGTATTCAAGCAGAGTCGCCATTTTCAGAGGAAAACCACACCACCATATTATGACACCAGAGAAAGCATACTTTCATTAAAAATTCCATCAGTGAACTCTGCTTGTAAGGTCAGAAGGTAGCACTTTCTGACACCCATTTTCCAGAAATATGGTTGCAAATGGAGTAGCTTCTCCAGACAGAACCCTTGGATATCAACTATAACATCTTAGGCCAGCCTCTTAAAGCCTGTCCTCACCTGTCAACTGGAGACTACAACAGTGGTGCATAAGATGTGATTATTGCAAATGCTGTGCTCCAGAAGGAGGAAAGCAGGACAGCTGGTGCTTCAGAGCGCCGGCTGCTCCTGCAGAGGACCTGGGTTCAGTTCTCAGCACCTACACGGCAGCTTAACCATGTGTAACTCCAGTACCAGGGGATCCAACCTGTTTTCTGAACTCTGTGGCTTCCTGCATACACATGTGCCTACACACTTGGGAGCACATGCATACACATAAAATTAGATAATTTTTTAAAAGTAAAGTGCCAGTATGTGTGGGCACCAAATAAAGGCGGGGAAGTCAAGCACTGACTTGGTAGAAGAATTTAGTAGCATGATGCCTTGCTTGCAGGCCACTAGTGTTTGTCATAGATGCCATTGTTATGTAGGCAGTTCGCTCTGAGGACAGACCTCTAAAAGGCCTCCCCTGCCTCCTCTCCTCTCCTCTTACAGCATGGCGCTTTGCAAGCTACCTCCATTTTTATCCAACTCCTCCACACAATAAAACCTTGTTGGAAAAGACACACACCTCCCATAGTTTGAATCTCACACAATATCTCTCATAGTTTGAGTCTGTATCCAAGATAGGGTAAGAACAGGCGGTGTTAAGACCAAGGAGATCAAAAGCACCAAGAATCCATGCGGTTGGCAGAAGAGGAAGGAAAGCTTATCGGGATACAAGAGCCACACACATCCTCATTACAACTTCTGGGCAAATTGAATAATTCTGAAATCCCTCTTTTATATATACTTATGGGTATTTTAATTTTAGGTAGATATTAAATTATTCCTTGAGGCTCAATCAGACAATCTCTGTGTTGTCACTTCTCCTGTGCTGACCTCTCTCCTTCCTCCCCAGACGCAGTCCCTGCCGATTATCCCACTGTCCACTTCATAACCTCTGTAGCCCGCTATTCCCCTCTCCACTGCCTCCACCCTGACCTATGGCCCCTTTGTACTTTCCTGGCTTCTGTGGTTAAAATTATGTGGTATACACACATCTGAAGATTTGCAGCCTGGAACCACAGATGAGATCGTGCAGCCTTTGTCTTTTGGGGTTTGGGTTACCTCACCCAATGTAATCTTGTCTAGGTCCATCACTTTTTCTTTACAGGAGAATAGTATTCTAGTGTGTCTATGGAGTACACTGTCATTAGAGTTATCCATCATCTGTTGAAGAACGTTTAGGATGTTTCTATTCCTCGGCTATCGTGAATAAGACAGAAATGAACATTGCTGATCAAGCAACTATGTGATGTTTGAGCGTAGGATGTTGGACATACGCTAAGGGGTGGCCTAGCTGAGCCAGGCATAGGTTTATTTTAAGTTCTATGAGGATTCTTCACTGCGAACGACCAGCTATGCCTTTCTTCTGCATGTGCACAAAGGGCTGGACATACTCATCCACAGATGCTTGGCCAGTAGTGCTCACTTCTGCTCTGTGCACAATTTCCAGGAGAAGAAAAGAGCCCAAATGTCCCACACTCAATGAACAAATAATGAAATGTGGCATGTATACACTACGGAATACATTTCAGCTGTGAAAAAAGATGAAATCACGGGCTTTGTAGGTCAATGGGTGGAGCTGGCCAAGATCATATTGGTGAAATGATTCAGACCCAGAACTACAAGTGTCATGAGTTCTTTCTTATTGGAGGCTCCTAGCACAAAATCTTCAGATGTGAGTGCATAGCCTGGAATAGTAACTACAGAAACCAGGAAAGTTAAACAGGACCAAAGAATAGCAGGGGTACAATTATCTGATCGGGGAAATGGGAAGTTGGAGGGAGGTAAATACATCAGAAAGTGGGGGAGGGGCCAAAGGGAAATGCAATGGTGCCAGGGATATAATGGAGACACGGGCAAAGAGGGCTTTTTAGGGAGGAAAATGAAACTGAATGCCGAAAACTGGGAAGATGGGTAAGATAACAATGAAGATGCTTGAAAAGGCCACAGGGAATCATGCCATTAAGTATTGAACTAAAAAAGAACCTATAATAGATGTAATTCTGTATAGAAATATATAGCTTTACGTAGTTTTAATGAACTTTTCTTATCTCCCTCTAAGAAGCAAAGACCATCTAACAAAACCCCAGTACCAGACATGAAAAGCTCTCCTTTGGGATGTTGGCCAGGTCTGTCTAGCAAACTCCCAACACATAAATCCTATTTCTGTTGCTCTTAGTTTCCCCCCAGAGGTGAAAAGTAAGGTCCTATTGCTGAATTCATTTCAGAAGCAGTGCCCAGAGACCCCTGAGCTAAAACTGACCTGAACCCCCTTCTTGAGCTCTGGCTTTCATGATAGCAAAGGCGACAAAGCAAACTCTCAGAAGCGGGAGGCAGTCAACAGCCTATGAACCACATCGATGCCCAGCACGGCACCACCATCCGAAAGGGGCGGTAGTGGCAAATGTACCTTGGTGGTAACCAAGGTCTAGTTGGACTTTAGACTCAGTCAATGAGGGAAACCATGACTGGAAACCTAGGTAACTGCTCAGTGCTAGTAAACCCGTGGATATTGGAAGAGACTCTAAAACCACTATGTTGCTGGAATTTCCAAGCCCAATAAGCCCATATAAAACACATGCAATCTAGTTATAATTATAATTACAGTGTCAGATCTGCCCAATCTAGACTTACCGCTGACTTATTCCCCAGCTCTAAGACCCCTTGCTACTTATGGTTTCTCCAAGCCACCTGGTTCTTCTCCATCGTGGCTTACTCCTCCTCTTCTGCCTTCTCTCCTTCCCTCTCTACTGCTCTCACCTCTCAAAGACCTCCCATTGTCCAATCACAGGTTCTAGCCTTTATTGACCAGTTGAAATGGGGAGAAGGTTCACATGAGATCACCTGAGTATGTGATCTACCACTGGCCAGAGGGCAACTTCTCTTGACAAAGTGAAATTAACGTCAGAATACAAACAGCATCAGGACAATCTACAGCACCACTGGTTTATTAAACCATCACTCACAATATATAAACACGTGTTCTTATACCCACAGGTAAGCGTAGTCTCCTCACCAAGGAAACTTCTTTTTGAAACAGATGGAGACCACTATAGAAAACCACAGCCAATCAAAATGCAGAGTTGTGGAGCCCAGTTCCAGCAGATCTACAACACACTCCTGTACCTAAGGTTCATTAAGGCTGAAGGAGGGGTTAAAAGATTGAGAGCCAGAGGATCAGGGAGTTTGCTGAGAGATTGTATCTTCTAGTAACGTCAAAAGCTACAACCATGAAGGCTCCCTAACATGACTTCCCAAATGCAGGCCGAAAAGTGATAATACCAGTGAACTTACAAACTGTGTAGAAAGAAGCCCACAAGGCCCCAACACTATACAATAACTACAGGCAACTGAGTAAATAGCAATAAACAATACAATAAACATACAAATATGTAATATAAGAATGCACAATATATAATATGTATAATATATATATACCCACATATACATACATATGCATGTAATAACAATTAGTGAAAAAATCAGTCTTGTGGAAGAAGAACTATGTGGGGGGTGTTATATATATGTATATATACATATATATAGATATATGAGGATTTGAAGGAAGGAAAAGGAAAGGAGAAATGTTATAATTATATTATAATCTCAAAAATAAGATAAAAATGGAAAATAAAAGAAAGCATGGAGGGAAGGAGGGAAGAAGGGAGGGAGGGAGGGAGGCTGGGAAGGAAGGAGGGAGGGACAGACGGAATGGGGAGGGCGACCCAGCAAATGCTACTTGTTGGAAGCTGGCTTGCTACTGAAGGTGTCCCAGGAGCATCGCACTGGTCTGCCCACACCTACTGCTCAGAAGCACTTGGTGGCATCCCCCAATGTCAGGGTTTCCATGACTGTGAGCACCAGGCTCTGCACCTTAACTGCAGAGGTGCCTGCAGAGTCTCTGTTGGAACACTTAAGAGCATGCTCAGTTTATTTGTTCCCAATAGAGCTACATGTCAATCAGAAAACAAATGTCTTTGGTCAATTGAAAAGTTATAGAAGCAGTGAACTATTTGTTCTAGAACAAACAAACAAACAAACAAACAAAAAACCAAAAGATCCATACACCCCAAACAACATCCAGGTACAATTTGCTGCCTCGAGCAGTTTGCGTACATTCTCTGAGGAAGTGCTAGCCAGTTGGAGTTATTTGTTACTATCCTGTGTTAAGCCTCTTGTCTTACCCATTCAAACCCTTTAAGGTTTTGATTTTTTTCAAGTTTAATACATATTTTTCCTAAGCACACCCCACACCACGCTCAGGCGCCTTGCCTACTAACTGCACATGTGTCTCTTAAGCACTTGATTTTCCTGAGATCCTTTAGCACATTCAATTTATTTTTCACAAAAATGGTTTTCCCATCCATTTATCATCAGTTTAAGTGAGATTAGTGAGTTAGTGATGACAACTTGAAGGATAACTGGACAGAGGAGACTTAAAGACAAATGCAATTGGCTTTTGGCTTGCACACAGGCGTGTGACAGACATTGTGGGTGCAGGAGTATGAGAACGTGAAGCTGAACAGGTGGTAGGCTGTTCATACTCAGTGTATTTGGAGAAGAAGGGGGACGAAACTCAGTCGGTTCCAAAAGGAGCCTGGCATGACCCAGCAGTGAGCAGTGGTCACTGAGAGATTTCATAGTATCTCGCTCTCAGCAGTCAATGCATCCCTTCTGGTGGTGAGGAAGAACTCTCCAGCACACTCACATCCATCTCCTGAACTAAACTTCAGAGCTAGTGGTTGGGCTGGCCTGTAGCAGCTGAGGGTCTGCATGTGCCAGGCGCTGTTCTGGGCACGAAGTGACAGATGCATTTGTAGAGCCTGTCACAGTGGCTGTTCTACAGTGGAGCTGTTAGGTTCGCCTTCTCTGCTCCAGGAAGACTCATAAAGTAGCATCTGCCTGACTCGGTCAGTAAAGGATCCTTTCCCAGCTGTCCTGAGATGGGATGAATGAAGAGGGGGAATTGTCTCTTGTGTCTGGTTAAATGATGTTATCACTGGCTGCGTGCACAGCCTGCTGTTTATGGTACAGTAGATAGATGACGGTGTCTGAACCAAGTGATAGATAAGGCATGGCTGTAGTGGTGGCAGAAAAAAAAAAAAAGAACAAGGAAAAATAGCTATAATTAACATACAGAGTCACGGGGATGCAGTTTTGTCTTCTTTTATTTAAGCAATTTCTAAATTTGATACAAGCCCTTTAATTAATGATATAGCCATGAGTTTTCTATTCCCAGTTTTTATATCTGCCTTCAAAGGACTTTAAAAGTTCTGCTTGCTACTTGCAATAAAAAGAGTCTTGTCTTAAGGATAAGAAGTGACTGGAAAGACTACGGAAATATTTGCCTTGAGATTCGTGGCAATGGGTCAGACGTGGCAATGGCTTTGTGTTGTCTGCCTGCCTGTATAGATCTGCCTATCTTTCCGCCTGTAATCAGTAACCGTCTCTTTCCCTGCCTCCCGCACTCTAAGGCAGACCATCTCTTGTATGTGTGCACACCTACCTGGGGGTCTGATAACCCATGTTCCCGCCAAGAGTAGCTTCTTCCTCCCTCTCTGTGAACAAAGCCCTAGACTTTGCTAAGTTACCCATGAAGCTTCCATCCCTCTCAGTAAGCTTAACTTTCTCCCTGCTTCTGCTTCACATGTGCAAAAGTAACCTTTAGAAACCACCAAGTTCAAACTCCTGAAAGGTGGACAATCCCTGTAATGTTGTACAGCTGGGACGCAGTCTATGGACTTCCATCGCCTTGAAAGACCCATGTGCTGTGGTCTTGCACCGTGGTGGCTTTTGTTGCTTAGCTCTTACTCACACAGCACTGCTCTAAACCCAAATAAAACCTGGCTTCAGTAGGTGGGATATGATCACCAGTTAACACACAGGCTCCTGAAGACAGAGCAGGACACTGGCTGAGGACACTGGAGGAGACGCGGAGGTAATTAACTAAGTTTCAAATCAGGTGGCATCAGATCGTCCAGGTCCCCGGTAATCTCAGGCCGCACATCTGAGTGCATCTCCAGGCCCTCCTCCCCTATGCTTTTGATTAACTTCTGTATTTTTTTAAGCTTTTTGCTGGGCTGAAGAATCCATTCTTTTTCCCCAAGTGGGACATAGAACTGCAGGTAACAGGCAGTTAATAAGCCTAACAGGTAGGGGGAAAGCCTCATTAATGGCTGCTCTGTGATTTGTGGCCAGTTCCCCCAGCACCTAAATCTTGAAATAAATATATTCAGAGACTCTGTTATCCCGGAAGAGGACATGGATCATTTTTCTTTCATTAACAATGGAGCCACTACGGCAACGTTTTTATTTATATGCACATTTCCAAGCCTAAAAGCTTGTCCCTTTAAACCTGCTCGCACTAAATTTTGATCAGCCCTTGATGAAAGAGGACTTACGGAAGGGAGACAACCTGGAAACCATCTGTGCCGGATGCATATTAAAGGGAATGTAAATCCACAAAGGCCTCCCCAGCATACACCAGCCTCTCCATCCTGGGAAGACCATGCATGATTAGAGAATCTGTGACTGAATCCCTCAGTTCAGGAGGCCCATGCTAATGAGGCTCAGCTGAGGTGCACAGTGGGAAGGCTCCTTTAAGAGAAAAAAATGGTTTGATAAATGGTAGATCTAAATTTCTTTTCTGTATATGATATGATAAATACTTGGGGAGGGTTCTCTGTAAGATTCTGCTGCACATAGGAACACACAGGAACACACACAGGAACCTTTAACCTCTAAACTTTGGGAAATATAGGCCCTGGTAGCCCTCCTAATATTCTTTGACCTTCTCTGTACACTGGCATACCCTTCCATGACCATAGCCTTGGGTCTGTTCTGGCTGCTAGTCCTGTGCTGAGATTAGAACTCAAGACACTTGCCACAGCTGTCCCTTGAACCTCCTCTGACCTAATCCAAAACCATTAGACTCCTTTCTGTGAATTCACAGCTGCTGTTAGGATAAGTTCCCTGTGAGCCTGAACTTCTGGCTTTACAAAGTTGGAAGGTGGGTGGTAGCCACCTGACCTGAGTGTGAAGAAAGAGCTAAGTTTGGTGAGATTAAAAAACAAAACAAACAAGACAGACATACAGTGACAAGAAGAGAGCCAGAGTTTTGTAAGCCAGAGGAAGGGGGAGGGGGAAGGGGAAGGGAAGGGGAAGGGGAGGGGGAGGGGAAGGGGAAGGGGAGGGGGAGGGAAGAGGAGGGGGAGGGAAAGGAGAGGGGAGGAGAAGGGGAGGGGAGGAGAAGGGGAGGGGGAGGGGAGGGGGAGGGAAGGGAGACTGAAGGAGAAACAGACATACTAAGAATATGAGACAGAAATGATATTGCTGCCCAAAGATCTCAGTGTTCTGGGTCCACACTTAGCTACAATGTTTCCCAGGTTTCTGGAGTCAGCCATTTCTCAAGCATCCATCCTACGCTTGAGTTTTTGTGTGAAGAAAACTGAGGCAGTCTCACTTCCAAGAGAGAGCTGGGCACCGGGCTGGCTCTTGCCAGGTCCTCTACCTGCCATGGAGTAGATAGATCTTCCCAATCCTGCCGACTACCCACTCACACTACCTGTCTCAGAAGTAGGCCCTTCTGCCGGCCCTCTCTTGCAGAGGAACTGCATTGGGAGACACAGATACCTGGACACAGAGGAGGCTTGGTCAGAGGTGATAGCTGTGGGCCACCGCCACTCTCCAGTCTGTTACCAGATGCTTCTTCCCCAAGGCACTTCTCTTACCCACTGTTCACCATGAAAGCTGCAGCCTTGGGTTCCTGAGTCTGAAATACAACAAGGGGCCGTGAGGGGAGAGCTGCACAGAAAATGAATGCCCCGCACCCCTAGCGTTTCCCTGCAAAGCTCTTTTGCCCATAGTACAGCTACGCCAGAAGTGCACACCCAATCTGATCAAAGATGGGTTCTTGGTTGTCTTAGGTACTGATGCGGAGAACTCACCCTCCGCCAAGTCAAACAGAAGCATCTGCCCCAGCCCACTCGGTGGGGAGCGTGCCCTCCCCATATTCCTTCCTCTGCACATCCTGTTCCTCGACCAGCATCCTTTTCAGTCTTGGGGCTGCCTGAGTGAAAAGGCGCAATTGAGCGCCACGTGGGCTACCTGATCCTGGGAAGGCTAAATACGAGTTAAGGCTTGTCACTCCTTTCAGCGCTAATCACGTACTAATTTCTCTGATAAAGTCACCGCAGCTTTCCATTCAGTCCAGACCCTTGGCATCAAGCCTTGGAGCCTTTCCGGGTCTAGGCTGAGCACACCCTGAGGTCTAAGCTCAGGCAGGCACCACATCCCTCCCTCCTGGAACCTTTTAACCTACTTTGTTTTGATTATATTTAAAATCCTGCCAAACCCATTAAGTCTAATGCTTCGCTGAAAGCAGCCAGGACCTCTTGTCGCATTTAGCACTGCCAGGGCAGTAGAAACAGGAGGGAGCTCAGGTCTCCCCTGAAAGGGGCCAGAACACCCTGGTTCTGACAGTGGGTGAGAGCGAGAGGGATTGGGAAGTGCACCTCCCCCTAAACCTCTGAAGTCAGAGGCCCGCCCGCCCCTGAGCTCCCTGCAGCCCTTTGAAGGCTGCAGCAGCTGTAGAGGCCCCTTGAAATGTCTCATGGGCAGCTCTCTGCGTTTGTAAGCAGAACACAGCACACCTGTGTTTGGGCGAACTTCAAAGGGTTAGGAGCTGCGAGCACGGGCTGAGGACGAAGTAGAAGTGCTCGAAGCCCATAGCCACACAGATGGCCATAGCCACCTGCCACCTCAGCTGCCATGTGACCCTGAAGAGTCACCCAGTGGACACCAGTCTTCCGAAAAGGTCACAAAAGATCAGGTCACCGAAGATCAGGCGAAGAAGGTCCTCCCTCTGTCTCAGGAATGCAGTCAGCAATTAAAGAACCCCCTGCAGCCTGCACTTCCGGTCTGAGAGGGGAAAGTTCAGGCTTTGTTGCAGTAATGAATGAAAGGTCCCTTCTTTTATTCTCACCACTCCTTCCATTCAGATCTGCTATATTCTCTCAGACTAGCTTAAGTCACTTTGTCTCTGTCCTAGTCATGGTGACTATTGCTCTGATGAAAAGCACGGCCAAACGCAATTTGGGGAGGAAAGTGTTATTTGACTCCCACTTCCCGCATCATTATTCTGTGTAGTTTTGTGTCAACTTGATGCAAGCTAAGGTCTGAGGGAAACTCAGCTAAGAAAATGCATCCATAAGACCAGGCTGTGGGCAAGCTGGTAGGGAGGGCATTTTCTTAATTGGTGATTTATTTGGGGGATGGCCCGTCCCATTGTGGGTGCTGCCATCCCTGGGCTGGTGGAAATCAGCGGGTGGAGCAAGCCAGTAAGCAGCACCCCTCCATGGCTTCTGCTTCAGTTCCTGCCTCCAGGGTTCCGCCCACTTTGCATTCCTGTCCTGACTTCTGTCAGTCTCAAACAACAATATGGAAGTGTAAGCCAAATAAACCCTTTGCTCCCCCAACTTGCTTCAGGTCATGGTGTTTCACTGTAGCAGTAGAAACTCTAATTAAGATAATGTTCATTCGTCAGGGCAGGAACTCAAGGAGGGCAGAACCTGGAGGCAGGAAGTGATGCAGAAGCCATAGAGGGTGCTGCTTTCTGGTTTGCTCATCATGGCTTTCTCAGCCTGCTTTCTTATAAAACTCAGGACCACCGACCCAGGGATGGCACCACTCACAGCAGGCTGGGCCCTCCCCCATCAATCTCTGACTGAGAACACGCCTTACGGGCTCTTACAGAGGCGTTTTTCTCAACTGGGGTTCCTCTTCAGATGTGATGTTGGCTTGTGTCAAGTTGACACAAAGCTAGCTAGCATGGTCCTCGAGGTCTCTCAGCAATCCCGGCCCTGGAGGCTCCTCCTATGACTGCCTCAGGGAGTTGGGGCATGGTGCAGCTATCTTTCTCTTTATATTCTTCGTGCTTGTTCATTCCGTGGCAAGACTGCACAGTCTTTTCCTGCTCTCTCAGATTCTATACTAACCTTTGAAAGAAAGTAATAACAAGGGTGTGGCACAGCCCTGGGCCTAGCTTGGCTTCCTTAAAACTCTGAGCATGCACACTCTAAGTGGTAAGCACCCAGCACCGTGTCAGTTCTAAAGGTCAGAGGAAGCCGTCCACAGTTGTCTGGTGAAAGCCGAGAAAATCCTGGCCATCTGGATGCCCTTCCTTTCTATACTACACGATCTTCTGTCCTTGTCTCTGGAGTGCTACTCCAACAAAATATCAGAGTAACTTAGGAAGCAAAGGGGGGTTAATTTAACCCCTAATTTTGATGGCCAGCCAGTCTCAAAACCATGGCACCGATGTCAACCTGTGGGGCCACGGTCTGAATCCTAACATGGTAAAGAAGCAGAAAGGGGCTCGCACTTGGTACTCTCCCTTTCTAACCATCTGCCTTCTTGCAAACTAAGCCAGGCCTGGGCTGAGTGCATCAAGCTCTTCTCAGAGTGGTGGGAGGGTGCTGTGACATCTAGCATTTGCATTTTGGGGAGACACGCTCTCTCCAAACCATGACTCTCACGTCAATGGACTCAGAAGTGCGGATAGTGGTGGTGTCCAATACTTAAGCACAGTTTCTCTCATTAAGACACAGATATAGAACTCCCCAGCCTTTTCCTCAGCAGGAAAACGTAGGCCTAGTGTCCATCAACCTCTAGAAGCAATGGCACGCATCTCCTACAGGTACAGAGATGGACCATGAGTGATCAGTAACCACAGGAATGCCCACAGGGACACTGACTGATGGCTTCACCTTGGGTAGCCTCAGAAGAAAATTCTGGCAGAAATGGGAATTGGGGGAAATGGAAGTGAGGCTTTGCAATGAAGCTCTGAATAAAGGTCCTTCTATACGCAGGTAAAACTCCCTAAGCAACAGCAAGAAGGTAACCTCCACCTGCACCACAAGACCAGAGTCCATCTGTGCAAGCATGCCTCTGACTAGGTCTCCTAATAGCTGCCCCTTCCTGAGGCTACAAGATGAGAGGAGGCCTCTCATCAGCTTTTCGGGCTTCTTGCTTACTCTCAGTGGTAGAAGCAGAAGAGAACAAGAGAATATCCAGTAAAATCCAGGTCCTAACAGAACTCAAATAGCAGGAGAGTGGCGGGGGTGGGGAGGTGCAGGTGGGGGTAGATGAGGTGCCGAGGTATGTAAAGTACTGAGAACTGGACTCCGAGCCTTGTGAATGGAAGCAAGCCCTATACTGTTACTCAGTATCTCTAGCTCCTAAGAGGGGTTTGTTGCCGGTTTTTTGTTTTGTTTTGTTTTAATCGGTTTGTTATTTGACAGTTTTATACATTGTATACATTACAGTCATGCTCAGCACCGCCCCTCCCCCTCCCGCACTAACAATTCCCATTCCTCCACCTGCTTCCCACTCTCCGGTCTTCTGTTTCACTTTTGGTTTGGTTTTGTGACTACGCTGATCTGGGTTTTGATTTTGTTTGTTTGTTTGTTGTGGGAAGTTGTTTGTTCTTTTGAGAGTGTTTTTGTTTTTGTCTCTTGTTTTGTTTTCCTTTAATATTTTTTTGTTGTCCAACTTAACAAAAGCTGTAAAGAAAAAACACTCAACTGAGAAAATGCCTCCATCCGATTAGCCCATAGACAAGCTGTGGGCTATGGGGGCATTTTCTTGATTATTGACTTCTGTTTGAGGCCCCAGCCAACAGTGAGTGGTGTCAACCCTGAGCCAGATGGTCCCATGTTCTGTAAAATATTAGGCTGGGTGGGCTATGCTAAGCCAGCCTGCCTGCTCCATGGTTTTACTCCATGGTCTTTGCTTCAGTTCCTGCGTCCAGGTTCCTGCCTTGAGTTCCTGCCCTGACTGTCCTCCATGATGGACTGTTACCTGGAAGTGTAAGATGGAATTCACCCTACCCTCCCCACGTTGCTCTTTGTCATGGTATCATAGCATGGCCGAAACAAAGAAGGAAACTGGGGCGGTGACGCAGATGGAGATCACTGAGGAGCTGTCGGCCACAGGGTAGGTAACTTCCTAGCGCTGCACCGCTGAAGACAGTGGCTTCGTCTACCCCATTAGTCTGAAATGATTTGCAGAACCAGTCACTGACTAAATTACCCTTTCCATGATGGACAATGGACATTTGGCTGAAACATTTCTGGATTGATATCAGAAGTGACAAAAATATTTTGTTTTAAGAAGAGAAACATTGTTGAAAATGGGAACAAATGCAGTCTTATTTTACACGTGTGTGTTTGTGTTTGTGTATGTAAGTGGGTATATATATATGCAGGGTGCATGTATGTGTGCCAGTGTGTGGATATGTGTGCACATGTGAGAAGTCCAGAGGAGAACCTTCCGTGTGTCCCCTCAGGAAGGCTGTCCACTCTCTTAGAGTCAGGGCCCCTCACTGGCCTTGAACTCAGTTTGTGTCCCCTCAGGAAGGCCGTCCACTCTTTTAGAGTCAGGGCCTCTCACTGGCCTTGAACTCAGTTATTCTGCTATGTTGCCTAACCAATGAATCCTGGGAATCCACATGTCTCCATCTTCTCAGCAACAAGATCACAAATGCATCCCTCCATACACAGTATATTATGTGGGTTCTAAGGGTCAAAATCAGATCTTCACACTTGCAAGGCAAATGTTATTAAACTACCCTACTAAAAGTTTTCATTAAAAAGTGTGTGTGTGTGTGTGTGTAAGAGAGAGAGAGAGAGAGAGACAGAGACAGAGACAGAGACAGAGACAGAGACAGAGACAAAGAGAGCGAGAGACTGTGTGGTGTGTGTATGTGTAGTATGTGTATGTCGTAGTGTGGGAGGTATGTTCTGGTATATGTAGTGTGTGTATATGTATGTGTGAATGTGTGTGTGGTATATATATGTGTGTGTGTGTGTGTATATATATATATATATGTATATATATATATATGTATATATATATATATATATATATATATATATATAGTGTGTGTGTGTGTGTGTGTGTGTGTGTGTGTGTGTAGGTATCTAGAAATGGCTCTCAGATTTAGAATAGCACAGGGCCCTTGAGAGCTATGCTGGTCCTATAGACTGCCCAGCAGCAGCTGTGCCTAACCCAGCCCTTCCTATCCTGGGCTCGCCACTCCCCATTTCTTCTTCATAACATGGTAGACATTGTCCCTCACTGCTCAGACACAAACCCATCCCCCCACAGCTGTCAGGAGAAACGCCTGTTATCAGGCTTAAATGAGATTAAACTCAGTAATTATTGCAGAGGAGTATTATCTGATGTTGACAAAATCCCTCCAAGTTCACTGCAGAGAACTTTTAATTTCCACATTCCAATGAGATGTGAGTTTGATCAGGCATCAATTAAACTCTGCGCGTTATGTAGCGACCTACGCTCTGAGGGAAAGACATTGCCTGCTCTGTGCCCATTCAACACGAGAGGATTGTTTCCCCCCACAGCCACTGCGGGAGGTGACAGGTCAGACATTACCGTGATGGGCAAAATGTTCACACAAGGACACTGGAGCTGTCATGCTTCTTGTGACAGAAGACATAATAGCCCACGTGATGGGCTCCTGGGCCTGGGTCAGCTCTGCTTGCAGGACACAACCCTGGTGATCTACTGTGAGAGCACCCAGGTACAGATTCACAGGACTATTCCAGGAGGCACCTGCATTCCCACATTCATTATAACACAGCTCATAATAGCCAAGATATGGGACTAAGATTGGTGTCACTTGATGAATGGATTTTTCAATGCAGTATGTATATCTACTAGAGTACTATTAAGTCATAGAAAGGCAATGTTTTTAAACTTGAGGGCATGTGTTAACTGAAACAAGACATGCACAGAAGGACAAAGACCTGGGATCTGTGAGAGAGATGAAAAATGAACACGCTGCTCTTACAGCACAAAAGCATAAAGTGAATACCAATAGTGATTGGTAGACTCTAGGAAGGACTGGGGAAAGAGAGGGTGGTTAAGAAGTGCAAAGCAAAGAGCTAGAGGCACAAGTTCTAGAGCTTTACTAACATTCATTCCATACTTGGAAAGGACTGGAAACGAAAATTCAAAATGTCCACATATGAAAATATGAAGGACATGGAAAAGGTAATGATCCCAAATTCTTTTTATTTAATTAATCATTTTATACATTTACATTTCAAATGATATTCCCCTTTCTGGTTACCCCTCCACAAACCTCCCATCCCATCCCCCTCCCCTTTGCCTCTGTGAGGGTGCTCCTCCACCCACTCACCCACTCATGCCCCAGTGTTCAAACATTCCCCTAGGATGGGGCATCAAGCCTTCACAGGACCAAGGGCCTCTCCTCCCAGTGATGTCAGATAAGGCCAACCTCTGCTACACATGTATCTGGAGACATGGGTCCCTCCATGTATACTCTTTGGTTGGTGGTTTAGTCTCTGGGAGCTCTGGGTGGTCCAATTCATTGATATTGTTCTTCCTATGGGGATGCAATCCCCTCCGCCTCCTTCAATCCTTCCCCTAACTCTTCCACTGTAGTCCCTGGGCTACAATAGTTGGCTGTAAGTATCTGCATCTGTGTTGGTCAGGTGCTAGTAGAACCTCTCAGGGAACAGCCATACCAGGTTCCTGTCAGCAAGCACTTCTTGGCATCAGCAATAGTGTCAAACCCCAAATTCTTTATCACATATTATATGCAAAAGTCAAAAATATTACACAGTGTTTCACAAAGACCTGCAACCAATGGATGGTAAGTAGAAAGGAAACATGAGGCTGAAGAGGTTTCACAGTCGTTAGAGCACTGGGTGCCCTTTCCGAGGACCCAGGTTGAGTTCCCAGCACAAACATGGCAGCTCAGAGCCATCTATAACCTCAGTTCCAGGAGATCCAATGCCCTCTCTGGCTTGCATGAGCATCTACCATCTACATGGTACCCAGACATATATGAAGGCAAGACACTCATATACATACAATAACATATTTTTTAAAGGAAACAAAATGAAGTTGACTCATCTTTCTTCAAAGTTCTCAATGGAAAATAATAAGTATTTCTAGGAACTGAAAAACCAGTCTCTTCAATCTCAGTTTCCTCCTCTATAGAATAGGAAGTAATAATTGGACCTGTGCCTGATAATGAATAAGGTCTTTCCCTATAGAAATTGTCTTCTATATTCAATAATATTTTTTCAAATCTTAAAATATACATTATCTACCAAGCGATTGAGGAAGATAATGTGGATAGAAAAGTTTTTCTTTTCTTTATTTTTTTCAGAGGTGCTCGCTGCCTTCGAAGGGTTTATAGCTTTAGGGTAAGGCATAATCTCAGCGAGCCTGTGACTCTGTATTTGAATGGCCATTCATATGTGACTAGAGAGAGCAGGAGGACACTGTGGAGATGGCAGCTGGAGCACAGATCTGAAGCCAATGCCTTTGCAGACGGTTCCCTTTGTGGGGAAGTGGTTCCAGTCCAAAGAAACAACAGGCTCCTTCCTCTGCTTGAGGATGGGAGGGTCAAGGGCTTTCCTGTGCTTTCAACCTGGCCTTTCTGACAGTGTGAGGGGAGGGGAAAACAAGGGGTGAGGACCCAGAAAATCTCTGGAAAGAAATCAACAACTTTGTTTCCAACACTAACAGGCCCAGCTGATGCTCATTTGTATCCAGCACAGAGACCTACTACAAGTAGATACTCCAGGAAACACACACTGATACAAGTAGATACTCCAGGAAACACACACTGATACAAGTAGATACTCCAGAAAACACACACTGATACAAGTAGATACTCCAGGAGACACACATTGATACAAGTGAATACTTCAGCAAATACACATTGATACAAGATCAGAGCACCCATGTTACCATCTTACTAATTAGGGTAAAAGTAGTTATGTGCCTACACACACACACACACACACACACACACACACGTGCACACATGTGAATGCATACATGCACAAACAAAACTGGGGGCGGAGAATACACCCACAGCCATAATAGAGACCTTTATGTGCACAAAGCGCTGGATATAAATGAGTATCAGTAGGGAGCACTAGGGTTTAGCTGTGAAACCCAGGGCGCATCCTCAGCCCTATTCAAAGCAGGACTCAGGCACATAGTTCAGGAACTCAGGAGGAGGAGCAATTGCTCAAGTCTGAGAGCACAGATAATGGAGGAATGGAAGGCTGGGCTGGTGGGCTGAGCGATGAAACACTCAAAAGAAAAAATCGGCCACTGCCCTCGCTCTCAGATAAAGGAGGAAGAATGAAGTCTTTCTTAGCTTCAGAGCATGAGTTCCTGTATTCACTGCACATCCCTATGGACAGACATAGGATCTAAACTTTTGTATAGTTTGCTTACTGTTGGCACTCAATTAAACGATGAATAATTGTAAAATTGTACACATAAGGGTTTGTATTATTGATGTGTTTGTGTGTATCCCCCCCCCACATGCTTGTGTGTGTGTGTGTGTGTGTGAAGGCACAGACTTGTCTGGAGATCAGAGAACAACTTTTGGAAGTCATCTCGCTCCTTCCACTGTGTGTTCCTGGGGTCAAATTCAGGTCATCGGGCTAGTGTGGCAAGCGTTTACCTTCTGAGCATCTCACTAGCCCAGTTGTTGTATATATCTAAGTCTAAATCAGCTGACTGATGGTGGAGAGACAGATGCCACCCTGGAGGGCCTTCTGAGTGTCAAAGTTTCAATATTAGTTCCTTGTATTCCATGACAGTTCAGTCACATAGGCATGTGTACTGGCTGATTTTATGTGTCAACTTGAGGCAAGCTAGAGTCATCGGAGAAGAAGCCCCAGTCGAGGAAATGCCCCCATAAGATCCAGCTGTAAGGTATTGTCTCAATTAATGATCAGTGGGGGAGAGTCCTGCCCATGATGGGTGGTGTGATCCCTGGGTTCTATAAGAGCAAACTGAGCAAGCTATGGAAAGCAAGCCAGTAAGCAGCTGCCTCCATGGTCTCTGCATCAGCTTCTGCCTCCAGGTTTCAGCCCTGCTTGAGTTTCTGACCTGACTTCCTCTAATGATGGACTATGATCTGGAAATGTAAGACATTTCCTCCCCAACTTGTTTTTCAGTCATAGTGTTTTATCACAGCAATAGAAACCCTAACAAACACAGCATGGAAATGTAGCTTCTTGGTCTCTGTAAAAGGCAGGGGAAAGTGGGCTTATTCTGAAGTCAGGAATATAACCCTTTTGATTATGATACAAAGATCTAGAATGTTTTTTTTTTCCCTTGGAGTGTTCCATGAAGGTTTGTCAGGATCTCTCCCAGAGAGAGCACTCCACTGATTTTTGCCTACATCTTGTCTGCTATAACTTGGGCTCAACAGACATGTTAGAAAGGAAAATATCACTGTTAGATCTCCATTTAAAAATTCCTTAAACTCCGTCCTTTCTCTGACTTTCTGCCTCTGTAAGGAGAGCACAAACAGAAGATGCATGCCTTGGAAGTGGAGAGGTCTTTTGTGGTTCTCTTGGAAGAGTCAAGTCTGGCTCCCCAGAGCTAACCAGAGCTCCCTGCCACACCTAAACAACCAGGTTACTTCTAAGAAATGGCCATTCCTTACATTCTGGGAGAATCCTTTCCCATGAGTTCTCCCTGCATGGAAATTCTTGATCTCTCAAATCGGACAAGACTCTGCTTGTTAGCTAGACTCCATGGTGGCTTTGGATGAATGGTCAACATCACCTTGTCCAAGCCTGATTGACAGCCTCATGCTTGAAGTCAGGCTTCTCTGGCATCATAGCTGCCTGTGGAGGGTGACCTGGGATGAGAGGAGAAGGTCCCCACCTCATCATACCTCATACTATCCAAGTACTGAAGAGGCAAAACTTGTGACATTTTCAATTTGGTGACTTGTTTTGTAGCATTTTACATTCAACGAACATTTTAAGAAATCCTCACTGTGGGCTGGGGATGCAGCCCAGTTGATGGTTTATAGATTAAGTAAGTGTGTTGGCACATGTCTATCGCCTTGGCACTTGGAAGGTGAAAACAGGAAGATCAAGAGCTAGATAGATAATAGAGCCCAGCCTGAGTACATAAGTCCTGTCTTCAAAAGAAGCAAACAACAACCAAAAAAATCCTCTGTGCACAAGAATCTATAGAGTCCATACAAACTAGTTATATATTAACTAAAATTGAGAATGGAAGACGAGTAAAATGCTGTGGCATAGCATGCTATGAGAGATGCACAAGAAGTTGTTTACTCCAGATCGAAAGCAGTATATACCATTTGAATAGTACTAGAAACTACGGTGGGTGGGATTTGAACAAGTCCGGGCAGTGTCTAGAGACACTGACAGTTACAAGCTTTCTGTTAATAGCTACTTTTTAATATGAACTTTTAATCCTGAAATGTGCTGGAGAAAAACCAGTTCCAAAACTTGAGTCAAATTTGAAGCAAGCTTATAATTAAATAATAATTATAATTAAATAATAAGGCTTTGGTAGGTACTACTTCCAGTCACTGAGTGGCCCTGAGACCTGTTGTCCCCCTCCCCTCCCCCCTTTTCCCACCCTACCCTCCCAGCAGCCACCCACAAGCCATCATATTTTCCCATGAGGTGTTGTTATTTTCCAAGAACTACAACTCCCAGCATTCCAGGAAGTTACTGATCTGGTTCCCTGGGTGGGTGGGGCTTACAGGTTAACTAAGGGCCTTACTTACACAAGCCTGCCAAAGCTGACAGGGATCCACTTGACCAAGGAGTTGGTACATTGTCAGTCACATATAATGAGCAGGTTGGAAGTGTATATGTTGATAGTAAAAAACAAACAATACAAAACAAAACAACAACAAAAACAAAACAAACAAACAAAAAAAAAAACAAAACAGAGAGCTAGAGAGAGAGCTCAGGAGAGCAGAGGACCCAGACTCAGTTTCTACCACATCATTATAGCCTATAAATCCAGTTCAAGGTCCGGAACATGCAATGTCCTCTATCCTCTGAAGACACCTGCCTGCTTGTAATGCAGGCACACAAAACATACACACTGGCACATAATACATGTGTGCATAAGTAAAATAAACAAATCCAAAATAGCAACAACAAAAAAATATTTTCAGCAGAAGTTCCAGCCAAAAGAAACACGACTTCTCTGTATGTGGCTGAGAGGTCATGGCGGCATCTGTGAGCTGCAGCTCATACTGAAACTCCCACGTGTCACCCTTTCATTTAGCACGCCACATGTCCCAAGTACCACTGACTCTCTCTCCGTGCCTCTACTGTGCAGATGCCAGGCTCCATCAGGGTAATCCATAAACAGGCATGCACGCAGTTCTTCCCCTGGTTCGTGAAGATATTTTGGGATACAATCTGCTATTTAAAAACAGCTGGTGTTGATTTACTTGGGACACACACTGATTTTATGTCAGAGTCTTGAGGGGCCAGGATCACAGGTGATAGGAGCATCTCTAGGTGTTTGTAGATATTAGAAATACCCTGTATACCCCGACCCTCCTATGCTGCAGCACTGGGAGAGCTGTCCTTGCCCCTCACCTAGGCACCAGGCAGATTTGATGGTGTGGGTTCAGGAGAGCTGGCAGGCTGACCAATTCAGCTATGATCCAGATCCAGAGCTTTGAACTGGCCCAGCCCAAGATCAGGTCCATCTATGAGCTAATGGAGCATGTGAAGGGGCCAACCCTGCGAACCCAAACCTGCAGGATCTCTGTGACTCAGGGCCACAGCAGGATGTCTGAAGGGACGTCCATTGAGGCTCCAGGATTGACGGTGTCACAGAAGCCAGACCAATGACTCACTGCAAATGAACCTTTACAACCTTTAAAGCTGTTTGGGCAACAGACTGTACTGTGTGACACACCAGGACACAGACATACCATGACACAGACACACAGTCACACAGACACATGGTTGCACAGACACATGGTCGTAGAGAAACATGGTCACACAGACACACCGTAATACAGACACACGGTCACACAGACACACGGTCACACAGACACACGGTCACACAGACAGACACACAGTCACACAGACACACCATCGCACATCACACAGACATCACACGGACACATGGTCAGACAGACACATGGTCACACAGACACACTGTCACATGCTGTAGTTTCCACGGCAGGTTTTGCTTGTTTGTTTTGTTGAATTTTTTAATTATTATTATTTATTCTATATTCTTTGTTTACATTCCAAAGGCTTTCCCCTTTCCCAGTTTCCCCCTCACCATATGTCCCATAAGTCCTCTCCCCCCACACCTATTCCCCAATCACCCCACCCACCATTTCTCTCTTCTGGTACTCTCCTACAAAACTGGATCCAATCTTTTCAGGCCCAGGGTTTTGTTGAATTCTTATTTTTTATTTTCTTCCAGGGAGGGGAGCTTACAAGGGTGGAGGGCAAGCAGGGAAGGACTGGGAAGTGAGTTGGTTGGGATGCATGATGTGGAATTCACAAACCATCAATAAAAATCGTATATACATATACATATACATACATGTATATATGAAATGTATAAAAATGTTCAAACACTATGGGAACTAACCTGTCTATTTAATTGGCTTCAGACTTCCCATTCCACCAGCCATGTGAAAAGTAGGAAGAAAAATGGTAGCTGGGGGATGCACCCTATTGATGGTATCTTTGATAACTGATGAAATAGTGCAGAAGTTCTTCCTTTTCTAGAAGATGGTCGATGTCTTCCTCATATGGCCCTCACTTTTGACCCCTGACCTCAACCAGCTCTCAGCATCGTCCTTTATCCCCATGCCACGCACACCCAGAGCCAGAGGGCCAGAGGGGCACTGGGCTAGGAGCATTCCACGGAGGACCAGAGGGGCACTAGGCTAGGAGCACCCCACGGAGGACCAGAGGGGCACTAGGCTAGGAGCACTCCACGGAGGACCAGAGGGGCACTGGGCTAGGACCACTCCATGGAGGACCAGAGGGGCACTGGGCTAGGAGCACTCCACGGAGGACCAGAGGGGCACTGGGCTAGGAGCACTCCACGGAGGACCAGAGGGGCACTGGGCTAGGAGCACTTTGCCTTCCCAACCGTAGTGCTTGGCACTGAACCTGGCAGTTGTGGGTCCTGAATAAATTCTTAAATTGTCGCTTGTGGTCACTGCGCCAAAAGAAAGATCTGAATGCTCCCACGGTGGAGTTCATCTCTCCTTCGGCGCTATCCACTGCTCTGCATCTTACTGGTCTGTGCCTCACTGTGGTGATTCTGTTTGAGTATGCTGGGGCCCAAGCCCAAGCTAGCTAGGTCTCTGTCTGTCTCTCACTCTTTGCCATGTCTAACCTAAGTTTGTGATTCAACACTCCCTATCCTGATACAACTCTTAGGAAGGGAAATGACAAAAGAACCCAGGTTTTAAAAAATAATTTCACCAAAAAGGTGGTTCTAAAGTCCATCAAAGGTGGCCAGTTTCTTTTGTGCTGCTTGCAATGCTGATATATCTTGAACTTCTTGGGGAGAAATAACTGTCCCCAACCCTGGGGCTGGGGTAAAGAATCAAACTTCAAACAAACTCTGCTACTCAGTGTCACAAATGTCAGTGCACTGGAGTCAGGCAGCAGAGCAGCGTCTCCTGACTCCAGCAGAATGACCGTTTCTTCTTATTCATCGAAAGTTAAACACAGAAATGGAGAATTGTAAACTGTGTAAACTATATACAATAGTATACTTTAGAAGTTTGTCTTCAGGGAGCTTAATTTAGGAGATAGAAAAAAAAGAATCAATAATTAAAGGCATGACACTACATACAAATACATGCTCTAGAGAAAAAAGGTTGAGGGATTCTGGTAAGACATCAGGGAGGAAGGACTGCAGTAGATAAGAGGCCCGGGGAACGCCCATTCTGCAAACTTCCTCAAAGGCCTAAGGCATACATCAGAGGGAGGGAGCAGCATATGAGAGAAGCCTGAGGAGCAGATCATACGAGCAATGTGTTGGCCGTGATGAGACTTGGAACGTTACTATAGGTGTGATGGGAACACATTGTGCGATTTCGAATGAGAACTGGCTGGATCTGAAAAGCCATTGAATGTTAGATGGAGCCTAGATTTGGAGTAAAATGGTGTATATTAGGGCTATTTGTACTAGTTCACATTGGAAAGGATAGGGACTCAGATGAACAGAAAAGACAGCAGTGCTGCTATTGGGGTAAAGTGGTCAGATCTGATGTACAGTCTGCAGAGAGATGAAGGGTGAGGTGTGGAGGCAGAACCCTCAGGGGACACTCCTGGATGTCTGCCCCGAGTCACTGAGTAAAGTTCTGGACACATGAAGTGCAAAGGATGTGCGGACACTGGAGATGCCACAAGGCTCCTGGTGTGCATCTGGGTGCAGAAGAGGGGCGGAGCTAGAAGCAATATGGATACGGAGGAGGCTGGATGGGACAGCCTATGGATGTAGAAAAGCCGATTCCAAAAGAGGGGCTAGGAAGAAATGGGGAGCCATCAGAGAAGCTATGAAATAGTTAGGGGTATAAAATGGAAGTCAGAAACTGATCTCCCGGATGCCACGGGAAGTCTGATCTCCCGGATGCCACAGGAAGTCTGTCAAGCCAGAGAAACGGATGATTCTGCTGACTCAAGGCTTCTGGCTCGAGATGCTGGTCATGAGGTGGTCACTGGCTGTGACAGTTTGGAACCGACTGGTGGCTCTACTGAATGATTTCTGAGGAGCACAGTTAACAAATTCAGACCTAGTAGAAGACAATGGACTCTTGGGGGTGGGGTTGTTTCTGTAATCAAAGCAAGCAGAGGAAGGGACAGCAGCTGGGGGAACACCCAGACTTCAGACTGTGCGGGGAAGCTGCCAGCCATGGTCCTGTTTGTTACTGTAATCTTACCATATTGTCCAGACTGGCCTCAAACAACTCGCCTCCCTCTGGTTGTCCTGGTGTTGCTTGGATTAAGATAGAAAACACTAGGAATAATTACCTGTAGGAATAAGCCAGTGGAAGGAGGAAGTTAGTGATACGAGATAGCAAAGAATTACTACAGAGCAGTTGATGGGGCCACGCTTCTGTTCTTAAGTGGATATAAGGGTTAACCGGATTTTGGTAGGACAAAGATTTCCAATCTATGTGTTTTTGTTTCAGAATGAAATGCATTTGTTATTTCCGTTCTCTCCATTAATAAGGATATTATTTCGGGTTATATACAAATGACAGGCAGCTCCTCGCACTTTTCATGATCTACCGTATGGTCTACCATAGCCACGTTTTGGGTTTCTTGTTACTGTTTTTATTAAGCATGAAGCAAGCAGAAGTAAAAGAATGAGTAGCAAGCAACAGATAGAAAGCAAAACATCTTCAACCCGGTACATAAGACAACCCGGGCTCATAAAACAACCCGGGCACATAAAACACCCATCAGATGTGACTGCGGAAGCCCCGATTGATTTCCAGGTGGCAGAGAGTGGCTTCCCGTGGGTGAATGTCTAGCTCATCACCTTCACTATTGATGTTTTATGCCACGGGATAAATGGTGACAACAGTCTGTTGGAAATGGCTTATTTTACAGCTATTCCTTAGGATACAGTGATTTTAACATGTTTAGCTGTTTGCCGCTGACATCGCTCCTTTACAGAGCCAGGGGGCAGCCTGCCTCAGGACCTGGAGCCCTGGGGGACACTTGAAATTAGTGCTTGAGTCTAGACAAGAGGCTCATCTCCTGCTGCAAGCCAGCTCCCACCAAAGCAAGCAGCACAGCAAAGTTTGCCAATGTCATTGAGATTAGTCAGGCGACTTGTCCAAAGTCACCAGCTGATACCACGTTAGAACCAGGGCTGATGCCAAGTCCGTGTCCTGACCAGAGTTCTTTCTGGTTTCCAACATACGTCTATAGGCATCAAGCAATTAAAATACAAGTCTCAGGGAGTTAGTTCAAAGCAATTGGGTCAGTGTCTTGTGCAAATTAAGTAAGCCAAACTTTGACAAATTCACTCAAAGGCAGTGTTTTCAACTTCGATCCACACCTGTCTTTCCCCCAATTATCTTAGAGGAGAGTGACAGAGCTGACAGATGGCCCTTATCCCTCATGGCGGGAGCCCTTCTCTCCAGCACATCCTGTGCGACCTTCCGCATGCTCTCTTCTCAGAGAGAAGCCTTGTCAAGGTTAGGTTTCATCCTGCTAGCAAGTAGCCCAGGGACAGCTAGAAACACAGAGAAGCAGAAGAGAATGCTCGGAATTACCTGCTCGCTAGACACAATGCTTAAATGCACAAGAAGTTGACCATTGTTCTGGTTGGGCACGATCTTATAAAGGTCAAATAAAGGCATAGTCTATAGTACTTAGATGTGGACATTTACAATTCTCCTCTTAAAATAAATTAGAAGCTAGGGAGCTCTCTCCCTTTTATAACAGAATTTCTCTCTCTTCTCTTTTTTCAACTCTACCCCCACTGAACTTACTCTTTAAAAAAATATGCTCAGAATCCTCCAAGGATAAAACCAAAGTGAGAGACAAGAGGATGCAAATCGGAAAGGTGGCTTTGGCTGTCTCGCC